>CM042547.1:21878867-22396367 GCA_023630585.1 Cranoglanis bouderius
TCCTAGCCGCCTAGAGGATGGTTTGCTGTTACAGTCAGGAATAAAAGTTACTAGAATTCTATGTAACGTCAGTCCTATTACGTGAGATCTGTCTGAACTGTCCGCTGAATGCCAATTAACTCTTCTTAGTACCACAGAAACTTCAATCTCAGGATTATTTAGCTGTCTTCTAGTTACTCCTACACCTCTTTCGAATCCAAGTTGCACTCCCCGGTTCAGATAGATATTCACCCACGCTCCTATTGGAATAATTACCCAATGTAATTGATCTGACTCTGTCAGCTCCACAAGTGTGTCACCTAGAATGGACGCTTTCCAATTTCTTTCCACTATGGCCTCTCAGTTAACATATGGCCATTCTACACTCACCACTTCCAAGTTAGTAAGTTGGGTTATGCTTCTTAACAATGAGTTTTCTTTTCCTCAGTTAATGGATATTTTCTCCCTAATAAATCCTCCTAACAATTTTCCTTCCAGAAGTGTGTTCTTATCCCGTCGTTTCCTGTGCTATCTGTACTCTTCTCTGTTCTATATTTTCTTCTTGTACTTCCATTTAAAGTGTAATAAACATGTGTGTGACTTATGCCCCTTTATTTCCCTCGGGCTCTAGGGCTCTGAGATACTGTTCTGAAGAGGAAGATTTCCCTGCTATTTTCTCGCTTCCCTGGTATGATGGTTATTACCAGTCCTCTTAGGGTTGTGTGCTCTTTGAATACAAAGTTTCCCTCTACTGTTCTTTTTTTGTCTAGCCCAGATTACCCTTCTCAGTACTGGAGATATCTCAAGTTCAGGGTTTGTCATAACTTTGCCTGTCTCTCCTTTCCCCCGCTCGTATCCTCTCTCTATCCCTATCCTTATGTAGGGTTCAATCAGATGACCAATAGGTAATCTATAGAAATATGCTGAGGAATCCTCAGAACAAAACTCATCTAGTAGAGTCCCCAATAAATCTATGTTAGAATATGTTCCTACATCCCTATTCCAATTAATGTAAGGCCACTCGTTTTGTACTTCTGCTATGTTTTGTATTCTAGTTATTCGCACTAGGAGTTCGTTCTTTTTTGGTTCTGTTAGCTCTCGCCTTACAGCTCCCTCTTGCAGATAATAATCCTCCTTCCAAAAATGATTGCTAATTCCCCTTGTCTCTAACACAGCTTGGCGCACTCTCTCATTCATTAGCCCTTTTGCTTACTAATTCAGTGTGCTTCTATAGTTTAATGAACCAGCCAGGCAAGGATTAGGCAAACCAAACCCACCAGGAACTTACCTGGAAAGAGACAAAGCTCTCCAGAGCCCTTAAACCAGGGACAACACCTAAGAAACCAGAAGATAGATAATTATTTACACAGAGTAAAGCTCCTCTTAGCAGGATAAACAAATAACATACAGTATAAAGCGGACTTACAGGCAGTGTCCTAAATTTTGCAGCGTTTTTTATTCAATTCCTTGCACTGCTAATTTTTTATCTTTCACTTAAGTGTGCACCTCTTGCTTTTTTCCCCGGGGTAACACCTGTCCACAAGGGTGTTCTTGCGCCTCTTGCATGCACTCCTCTTGAGTGACCTGCCCTCTTAGCAGGATTTAGTGCTTCTCTTCACTTCTCCACTGTATTTCACTGATATCCTTCAAGGTGCACTTATCAGCCAAAAATACCTATTCATATACTTCACTGCTGTCCATCAAGGCCCACTCAGCAATAAAATATATTCTGCATGCAGTTTACACCTTTTTGAGATCGAAAACCCCTTCTGCCCAATTTGGTTCTTTATTTGAAGAAGCACATGAGTGTTCCTACCACTCAGACTGACCACAGTGGATCACAGAAACATTTTACCAAAAGCAAAATTACTTACCTTCATTTAGCCGGCCTGTCTGTATGGCCCACCAGAGAGCAGCTCTGCACGGCTTCCCACTCCTCTCTGGCTCTTTTTCAAATCCTGTTTGTGACGCCAATTTATATGGTGGAAAATTTCTTAGTGAAGCTATAAAAAGTTCTTCGAGAGTCCGGGGTTTAAGATGTCAAAAATCAGACTTTATTGAAACATCACAAAGCCGAGATGACTGCAGACCATCTGACAAGTACAATGAATGCACCAGTTTTTATACATTTCTAAAGCAATGATCTCACTTAGGCAGGGTTTCCCCATTTTTTCTTTAATCACACCTCTGGCGGCTCGCCACAATTATGTTTCTTTCTATGGGTCTCATCAATAACTGTGGCACGACGTCAGCCAGTTTATTTTTTTTTAAAAAAGGTTTCATTCAATTGATTTATGACCTGAACTTCATTGATTTCAACAATGCATAATGTGGCCATGCTCAGCTGCACAAAAAGAATACATTTGTAACTAAAGAGAGTACAGAGTGGTACAGGCAGTGAGTTTCGTACAGACTGAAGACATACACTAACCTGACCTACTTTTGCTTTTAGGCCTTTAGGCCTTATGATCTTTACCTTATACTAAAAGGTTTCATTTCCTGATTAATTTCATCACTCAAAATTGATTACATCATAGCTGAATTGATTACATCATACCTGATTTGATCTTGGTCTTGATTTGCTAAAGGTTAATATTTGAAAATACACTATACCACCACTATGCTTAACAGTTGGCAAGGTTTTCTCTCCATCAAATGCTACTCCTTTTTTTCTCCGAACATACCTTTAGTTATTGTCACCAGAGAGTTAATTTTTTTAGTTCATCAGTCAGCAGGGATGCAAAAATGCCTCTGGCTTATTGAGATATTGTTTTGAATATTTCAGATGCTCAATTTTGTGATGAGGTTGCAGGTAAGGTTTCTTTCTGATTGCAGGATATTCTGCTTCTCCTTCCAACATTGACCTAGCTAGCTTGCAGAACCATAAAATTAGTCAAGAATATCTATAGCAGACTTAAAATGAATAAAGAGCAAGGTTCATGAAGACTGGATTCAGGTGAGGTTGGTGTATTAGCAGTCAAGCAACAGGTACGCAACATTAGTATTAATAAGAATGTTACCTGTGCTGTTCCCATTCTAATCAGGATGGCCTTCCAGCTCCCGGAGAATAGCCAGTCAAACCAGCCTGCTTCTTCCTTCTCTGTTTCTGGTTTGTATGAATTCCGCATGTGCTATACGTGCAAGACCTCCAGCACTTTAATGGCAACAGTGAGATTTCCCCAGTATGCATGGGGATCACTGTACAGCATTCTTCTCCAATTAAACTGCACACTCCCTCATCTGGTGCTCTCATTGCATCTATAGCTAGCCGGTTTTGCAGGGCCATTAGGGACAATGCATGTATTTGTTTTACAATTCCCTGCAGGGCCAGTATGGTGTAATTCAAGAATCATTGTTGGTTGTACCATATGTAATTAATCCACTCTGCGTTTCTCTTCATTTGCGCCCATGGAAGGAACGTGATCAGGTTGTCTGTGGATGCTCCTCCCATAGCCCTGTACTCATTGGGGATACCTAGTGGGACTCCTGCCCAATTCACATATAAGTCTTTCTCTTTGAGGCTAAAGCGTCTTCTCCTTCTCTGTGATCCGGTCTTCTCCTTCTCAGTGGGAGTATCCTGAGGGACCCTATCAGAATTACTGGGGCACAGACTCCTCCCCAGTATGGTGGAAGAGTCTGTCGTATGACCGTTCCCTGTCCACAGTACCAGAATACATCAGCTACTGGTAATGTTCCCCTTATGACCAGATCTGAGATCATCCAGCTAGTCTTTAGTAGCTTTCCATTTCCTTCTATACCTGTTACATACATGTCTTGCCCAGCTCTCCATATTTCCTCACAGTTCGTCACCTTCCCTAACATTTGGTTTCCGTATCACTCATAGCAGTGTGAGAAGCGCAGGCTGGGTGCTATTTTCATGTTACCTGGTGGTTTGGGAACTATTAGTTGTGTCACTATATTAGCCATACTTTGGCAGCTAGCTCTGTAGATGTGCTCCCTCAGTTTTGTTCCGCTCGGGTCATGGGGACCAATCGGGTCATGGGGAGGTCCAGGCATTCCTCCTGCCCAAACATCTTCAGGTTTACTAATAAGCTGCTGGTTGTGTATCCCCTTCTAGTGTTGGGTCGAAATAGTGGTTCAGGCATAGTGGAACACATGCTTGGTATACACATGGTGATATAGTCCCTTTTTTAGTCGCTTTCTGAGTCTCTTCTATCCTTATCTCCTCATAGTCGGGTTCTTGCTCTGGTTCTAGTGGCTGGTCCACTCCTTATATCTTCCTGTTCAGCAGTTCCTATTCTCTGATTTATGCTGTTCCAACCTGCGAGTATTTGCTGCCACTCCTTCCCATTATTAGTGGAGGCTTCCCTTTGCTCTTGTGGCACTGGTTCAACTGCTCTTTGTTTAGCATCCAGTGCCTGGACGTTGGGGGCTCAGGGCTTGCCGTGTTTCTTCTTGGATCTGCCTCAACCTGTCTCTCTCTATGGCTCTTCTTCTGAGGGTGTCCTGGGTAGGTCACTTGGTGATTTTTGTGATGGCTCAGGGGCCTGCTCTGCTGGCAGTCTTGGTTCCTCTGTTAGTGTTTCCTCTACCGGTAGTTCCTCTGCTGGTGGTTCCGGGTCAGAGCCCATGTCAGCACGTGTATCAGGTGTTGGATCTTGTAGTCATTCTCCTTCCTTCAGGTCCTTAGCTTCATTTAGAGATTTAGCTTTTCCTTTCTGCACAGCATACAGGAAATGTGGTTGCAATCTTTTTCACATGCCACAATTGCTATTTTATTTATTTAAGTTAATCAAATGTAAATTACCTGTATATTAGCATTTGCAGAATTTTTTAAAATAGATTGTTGCAGTGGTTGGTGTAAGCGTGGTACTGGAAAGTTTGTGAACCCTTTAAAATGTTCTATATATCTGCATAAATATGACCTAAAACAACATTAGATTTTCACACAAGTCCTAAATGTAGACAACGGCAACTCAATTAAACAAAATAGAAAAATATTCTACTTGGTCATTTATTTATTGAGGAAAATTATCCAATATTACACATCTGTGTATGACAAAAGTATGTGAACCTCTAGGATTAGCACTTAATTTGAAGATGAAAGGTTAGAATCGAGGTCATTTAAATCAATGGGATGACAATCAGGTGTGAGTTTGTGCCCTGTTTTATTTAAATAAGAGGGATCTGTCAAAGTCCGATCTTCACAACACGTTTGTGGAAGTGTAATATCAAAATGAACAAAGGAGATTTCTGAGGACCTGAGTAAAAGAGTGATGATTGATGCTCATTGGGCTGGAAAAGGTTACACAATCATCTCTACAGAGTTTGGACTCCACCAATCCACAGTCAGACAGACTGTGTACAAATGGATTAAATTCAAGACCAATGTTACCCTCCCCAGGAGTGGTCGACCAACAAAGATCACTCCAAGAGCAAGAGGTGTAATAGTCCACGAGGTCACAAAGACACCAAGGGTAACTTCTTAGTAGAGATGCACCGATTGCAATTTATTTGGCCGATTCCGATTTCCGATTTTTTTGTAAGTGTGACCTGCCGTTACCGATTTTTTTCTGATTCCGATTTTCTTTCTAAGAACTATAATTGACAGCATATACAAACAAAAATCTACTTTTCTTCAATGCAAAATTTTATTTTCATAATAAAAGAATTATTAAACATTACAATTTCCCCGAAACTGCACTAAGTTACAGGATCTTCTCTCACTTAAACAACTCTCAAATTAAAGTGCTCTGTGACTTGAAAGAGGTATAAATAACAATTAACTGAAAATGAGTTGCTTTATATAACAAAACAGATATCATTTTCCACTATGTTTATAAATTGACCTTTTTCTCTTTTTTACTCGTCTCACACAAGTCACACAAAACTGGTGTACAAGACTCATCCAAATATTAATAGGTGCAGTGGCTATAAATTAAATAATAAGTGTAACAAGTAGAATTAATTGCTGCTCCTTTAAGGCAGAAGCTCTCTCTTACTCCCTCACTGATGACTGGGCAGTCGGTAGACGGAGCGCGAGCTATGATCATCGCATGTATGCATGTAAAGCCTGGTTATATTTCTGTTGCTCTTTGCCCTGTTTTATTTATGTTCAGTAACACAGTTGTTAGTGGAGTGTTTTGCAAACTGCCCCATGTGTGCGGGGGATCGACAACGCTGATAATAAACCACTGTGAAATATCAGATACATGAGTTTTGCTTACACCTGGCTACAACCATTCAGGCTATCCGGCCTCTCTGTGTAAAGCATCACACAAGGCACCTTTTCTTTGTTGCCAACATATGTATACTTGAGCATTAATGGCAAGTTTTTCTTCACAAACAGAAGCATCTCTGCCTTGTCACCTGATAATCGGTTTCTCCTTTCATCTATCATATGTCCAGTCAAGCTAAACAAGCGATCACTTTCAACGCTTGTACATGGAGCAGAGAGGTATAGGTTCAGGCAAGTGGAGCAAGCGCAGGGAAACAATTTTTGTTGATCCTCCAGTAGCTCAATGGGTTTTCGGGGTTTTGCCTACAACATGTTTACATGCAGCTGTGAGCGTGGCTGTGACGTTATTGCCTGTGCCGCTGGCAAGAACACAGACCGGCTCGGAATCGGAAAGACATGAGACTGACCCGCCGTTCACCGGTCCGGGCCGAGCATGAGGAAAATCGGCCGATTCCGGTCCCTGGCCGGTCGATCGGTGCAACTTCTAAGCAACTAAAGGCCTCACATACTCACATACATACAAGGTTCACATACTTTTGCCACTCACAGATATGTAATATTTGATCATTTTCCTCAATAAATAAATGACCAAGTATAATATTTTTGTCTCATTTGGTTAAATAGGTTTTCTCTATCAACTTTTGGGAATTCTGATGAAAATCTGAAAATCCTCTGAAAATCTGATGTTTTAGGTCATATTTATGCAGAAATATAGAAAATTCTAAAGGGTTCACAAACTTTCATGCACCATTGTACCTCTTTCCACTTAAAAAAAGTCAATAAAATATGTAATTTAGACGGGGTGCTCAAACTTTTGCATACAACTAAATGCAAATTAAAAATGTTGTAGTCCATTCGCGATAAACCACACTACCTTGGGTTTAGAAAAAAATTTAAAGGTAAAACTTAACAGTGTCTCTGTACATGGTGAACTGATTTTTTGACAAGAGAATTAGTTTTGTAATTCAGATACAACCACAGTCCTTTTTAAGAACGGTAAGGAATAAGGCCTAAGACTCTCACTGCTAGAGATGGAAAAAATAATCTAAACTTCTGATACAGCTTTGTTACCACTGCTGGGAGTTGATTCAACTGATGGTGGTGTACTTGTTAAAAACATTTCCCTAAAATGTATCTGATGAAAAGTATTTTGTCTTCCCTGCTTTTCCAAAAAAAACCCTTTTGGAAAATCTCTTGGCTGGCCTAGCAAATTTATAAAAAAAAATGCAAGAGACTTTTAATGATAAAGTCTTTATTTCAATAAAAGCAGTGATGAAGCATACTGCAAGTGAAAAACACCACAAAATCAGTGAAGTCAGGCTGAGCCAAGAGAATCTTTTTAAATGCAGCATAAATCTATGCCTGGTGGTGGGCTGTGCATTATGGGAAATGGCAGTAATGCTGACTTGACAGGCTGGAATCTTCATTAGTAAACTGAATCACTCCCAGACACAGTGACCAGCACCTAAACTTCCCAGGAGAAACTCTGATATATTCACAGCATACAGTAAATACATTTATCCACACTACCATTTAAAAGTTTGGAATCATTTAGAAAATATTGCAAAATGAATAGAAAATAGTTAACACATTGACAAAGTTAGAAATAATTATTTCTAATTGAGCTAATTTAGTGCTTCAAACTTTGCTTTCATCAAATAATCATCAAAGAAAACCATTGGCATTCAGTTTGTTGAGGTCATCTGCATCAACTTCACTCCATGGTTCCTAAAGCACCTCCCACAAGCTGGACTGGTTTGATGGCCACTTTTTTTCACTCAAGCTGCTCCCACGGCAGCTCAATAGGGTTGAGATCCGGTGATTGTGCTGGCCAATCCATTAGACAGAATTCCACTGACAGCTTCTTCCCTAAATAGGTTTTGAATAATTTGGAGCAGTGCTATTGGTCATTGTCCTGTTGTAGGACGAAATTGGCTCCAATCAAGCACCATCAACAGGGTATGGTATGGCATGGTACATGGAGTGATAACCTTCCTTGTTGAAGATTCCTTTCACCCTTTTTAAATGTCCCACTTTAGCAGAAGCAAAGCACCCCCAGACCATCACGTTCCCTCCACCATGCTTGATAGATGGTGTCAAGAACTCCTCCAGCATCTTTTCATTTGTTCGGTGCCTCACAAATTTCTCGGTGATCCAAACACCTCACTTTCTGCACAGTTGTGGACTGGGGCCTACAACTTCTCGATCCTGGTTAGAGCCAGTTTGCGCAGTTCTGTGAAGGGAGTAGTACACACCTTTATAAAATAACTTCAATTTCTTGCCAATTTCTCACATGGAATAGACTTCATTTCTCAAAACAACCATAGACTGAGGAGTTTCTTAAGAAAGCTCTTTCTTTCTGGCCATTTTGAGACCATAATCGAACTGACAAAATGCCGATGCTCCAGATACCCAAGTAGCCCAAAGGTGGTCAGTTTTATTGCTTCCTTACACAGCACAATGGTTTTCAGCTGTGCCAACATAATTGCATAAGGGTTGTCTAATCACAGACGTGATTGTTGCCTTTGGTATGCCTGTGTAGATATTTCATAAAAATCAGCTGTTCCCAACATTAACAATGTCTAGACTCTATGTCTGTACTAATATTATTTTACAGCTTTTCTCCTGTGTGAATGTGCTGATATACTTTGAGATTATCTTTATCCAGAGGTGGACAAAGAACACAACTGCATTTCTTGAGTGAAAGTACAGATACTACTGGTCAAATATTACTCCATTACATATGAAAGTTGTAAAGAGAGATTTTTACTTAAGTACAAGTACAGAAGTACTTGCTTTTAAACGTACTTAAGAATCAAAAGTAAATTTCCTTTTTTATGTCAACGCAGTGTTTTATTATTGTTGCATTGTTGTATGTGTATTTGTAGACTACTCTGTCGAATAAAGCTCTTCCCACACTCTGAGCAGTGATACGGTTTTTCTCCTGTGTGAATTCGCTGGTGTCTTTGTAGATTACTCTGTTGAATAAAACTCTTTCCACACACTAAGCAGGAAAACAGTTTTTCTCCTATGTGAATGCGCTGGTGTATTTGTAGATTACTCTGTCGAATAAAGCTCTTCCCACATTCTGAGCAGTGATATGGCTTTTCTCCTGTGTGAATATGCAAGTGTCCTTGAAGATGACTCCATTGACTAAAACTCTTCCCACACTGTGAGCAGTGATACGGCTTTTCTCCTGTGTGAATGAGCTGGTGTTGTCTGAGATTACTCCGGTCAGTAAAACTCTTCCCACACTGTGAGCAGGGATAGACTCCTTTCTGCATTTGTTTATTAGAGGAGTTACTGTTGAGTGTAACAGAGGCTGTTTGCTGAATACTGGAGCTTATTGTGGTGATATGGTTCACGTCTTTTAACTCTCCTGATTGTAGCAGTCTCTCATATTCCTCACAGTGGTGTCTTCTGATGTGTTTTTGGAGGTTAATTTGAGATGTAAAGGAAAGTGAACACCAGGAGCAGGAGAAGACTTGTACCTGGGCATCATCCACATCTGGAGGAGAAAATGAACAGTATTAGAAACTCATTGTGAAAACAGTTAAACTATTTTTAGAAAAAAGAATGAATGTGACCAAGGGCAATGACAAATATAACTTCTGGTGAAGATGTACAGAGAATGGCTAACCAAGTCAGTCACACAGTGTAAAACTAAAATGTAAACATTAGAGGTAAGATATCCTCTCAATCTTTATTTTAGAAGCTTCTAAGTGATCCCAACAAGGGCACAAGAATAGGATTTATATAGAGTAAAGGGCCTTTCACACAGAGCGCAATTAAGCGACGAGAATTTTCGACGCGATGATGCTCTTGAATCAAAACAATAGATCCCTATGGAGCTCTTCACACTGGGCGCGATCAATCGTGGTGCGACAAAGCGAGATTTTTTTTTTCCAGACCATTGTTTCGATTTCTACCCCTGCCGCCCCCGCGATGAAACAGGCCGTCCAATTAGATTTGAGCTTTAGATCATATGCCTGGAGCCGCTTCTATGCACAAAAGGGCAAGATAGGTGAAGATATAGCACAGAAAGCTGTTTTGAAATGTATTCCGGAAGAGAAGAGTGTGAAAAAGCAGTTGTCTTTTAGTCTATTTTTCTTGTTGGCTTTAAGAGTTGTTTTAATCTTTTGTATTTGCAATTTATATTTATATGCTGTGTGTGTATATGTATATATCAGTGATGGGTCATTTGCGAATGCGTCGGCTCTGTGAGTCGGCTCCTTTAAGTAAACGATGGGAGCTGCCTCCTGTCTGAGAGCCGATTTAATTTTTTGTATATGAATAAAAGACAGAATAATAGGATGATCTTTTGATCTTTCCGCCACACTGCTCGGCCACGCCCACTAAGGCAGTGCTGGAAAATAATGGTGGCCACACAAAATATTGACACTTTGGGCCCAATTTGGACATTTTCACTTAGGGGTGTACTCACTTTTGTTGCCAGCAGTTTAGACATTAATGGCTGTATGTTGAGTTATTTTGAGGGGACAGCAAATTAACACTGCCTCCCGTCTGAGAGCCGATTTAATTTTTTGTATATGAATAAAAGACAGAATAATAGGGTGATCTTTCCGCCACACTGCTTAAGGTAAAAATATCATATGGAGCAGGGGTCTACTAACAACCTTCACAGGCATATTAGAATTGTACATCCAACAGTGCAGTGACTGTGATTTGTTGGGAATGGTTTGTGTTTTGGATAGTTCAATATGAATAAACATTCAACACACGTGTAATAGTGTTTGATGTTTTTACATTAAGGTTTTTATGCCAAACCTAATGAAAATTTTAAATGTTTAGTATAATTACATTAAATAAATTAAATTAACACCTTGTTGCGCTAAACAATATCTTTCTAAATAATGCAGACTGAGCAAATGTCCATTACTGTTTAAAAATTTAAACAAGCTTCCTGAACTTTATGAATGATTGGAGATTAAATCGATTTGCACCAGTGTTTACCATCCGCAGACGGATGGGGTAGCAAAACAATTTGAGCAAACGCTTAAAAAAAACTATTCGTAAGTCTGTTTGAGATGATGCTCGGAATTGAGATCATTCTTGTACGGGTGCAAGCCTCATGGCATCTGAAATGTCATTAGGAAAAATTCGGAGGAGGGACCTTCCAACAGCAAAAATTAAACTGAGTACATTCTGGACCTGAGAGCAAAACTCCACACCTTAAGTCACCTAACACAGGAGAATTTGCATCAGGCCCAAGAACGACAGTCCCAATTATATGACGGGGTACTCGACTAGTACTCATTTTACTGCCCATGTCGAACTCCAAATTATTCGCAAGAATTAAAGTATCAATGTTACTCAACCCCAGTCGGTCCTTGTATGAAAGTTGTCTTCATGTTCAGACTCTTCCTCTTTTACATGCTTCCTTTCAAATCCTCCATTATTTTGGGCTACATCTTCCACAGAGTTTGATGTCCCAGCACCTGAAATTCCAAGATTTATATTTAAACACTTTGCACCTAACCAGTGCTGAAGGTCTGGTCCAAACACAAAGAAAGCTTAGATAAGACTTCAAAAAGTTATTCATAGGGGTGTAATAATACAATATTCGATTCAATTCAATTCATGATACTAGGTTCACGTTGATATTTTCAAAATATTTTAAACTAAATTTTAATGAAGAAATATTATGACTGAAAAGAATACTTTTTTATTTCTGAATCATAAACATTGCAAAACAATGTGCATTTTTGTCTTACAAATAAAGGTTTAATATTGTAAAACAAATGTACTACAGATTCACTATACCTTAAAACTAAATACATGAATGTATAAATTCTCCCAAAAATTTGATTACATAAACCAGTCACTCCAGAATTTTGTGATTTCAGAAATTAACACAAAATAAAGCAAACTCAGGATTATTCAGAGGAGCTTGCAATTTTTTAAAATTACTGCAGATTTGGGGTCGAACATGAGTAAAGCTAAAAGGTCTCATTACCAAAAAAAAGAAAGAAATCACTGCGTTCACACATTTCCACACAGCACATCACATTTTTCCATCCTGATGCATTGTGTCAAGTGTCATGTATTGTTACACCCCTAGTTATTGAGTTCTAGTCTGGACCATAATACACCCTGTTGTCTTACAGAGATAGTCTTTATCTTCAGGTTCTTCCTTTTTCATACAATTCAGTTGGTCCACAGGTGTGATGTGTCCCACAGAGACTGGTGTCACTTCACCTGAAATTTCATTAACTGAATTTAAATGTTTTAATTTAACTTAAAGTGAAGTACAAATATAAGTGGGGAAAAGTCAGTGATGTGGTTCATTCACAAATTAGATTAGACTAAAAATTATTACTGAATATTAGATTGGACTGTAATGTGTCATGTTTACTTACAGAGGTATTCTTCATCTACAGTTTCTTCCTTTTTTACATGTTTCTGAAGGTTCACACAGGTGATGTGTTCTACAGAGCTTGATGTCCCTCCATCTGAAGACGTATATTTTTCTGCCTGCACATCCCCATAAAGCTAATAAACAAAGAGTAATTAATACTTATTTACAAAAGAAAGTCGATTAAGCAATATTGCATGAGCAGGTGATCACAGCAGTGCTGATATTCAGTACAGCAGCACAATTACGAGTGTGATCTTTCTTTTATGAGACAGTTTTCTTAATGAGAAATTAATATCAAGTAACTAACATTTCAGACACAATATGGCCCAATATTTGGCTATTTTTTTTACTGTCAATGGAAACGTTTCCCAAAACAGCCACAGCTAGATAGAGCTTTACATGCTGCCATGCAACACACAGACTAACTGACAGCCCGTAGTAAGTGTAGTAACAGTTTCAATGTAATGATCTAATACTAGATTTGTAATTTCTGCAGTAAACACAGATAAGTGGAGTGATACACACAGTGAAATGTCCCAGTGCCGTTATACTAAATATCAGCACTCTTGGAATGTCACTTGACCAATCAAATTAGTGGACTGAAACTAACGGTGGTATAACACAACATATATCATATCATATAACATCCATGAGGATACTGAAGAGACGATAATATCATGGTTTACTTGATTAGTAGGAGAGCATGCAACCTACCAAGAATGAAAGCTGATTAAGTGAAGAACATTCACACAGTCAGGTGACTCTCTTAGTTATTAAAAATGTTATGTTTAATTGCACACATATAGCTAACTGTTACCTGTGAGTCAGTGGGACCAGGAGTGTGTGGAGGTTTTCTAGAAGAGCACGGTCGTATCTCTGCTGATTCCATTATAAGGTCTTGAATAGTGCAGTATATACTTTCCTTCGTCCTGGACCACTTCTGAGTAGACTTTGCATTTTAATGTTGATTACATCCATATTGAGTAGCTTTTCTTTAAACTCAGATCTTTCATTTTCATATGCTGTACAGTGAAGGAGCACATGTTCCACTTTCTCTGCTTGGGTGTAATATTTGCATCCCCTGCTGTAAAACCAGCCTAAGCTGTTGGCAGGTCTTGGCTGGTCTCCCAGCTTGGCCATAGCTGGTTTACCAGGCTGGTTTTAGAGGTTTTTTGACCACTTTATTTTTTTTAGCTGGTTAGGCTGGTCAGGGTGCTCAGGCTGGTCTTAGCTGGTCAGTGTTGGTCATCCTGGTCTTAGCTGGTCTCCAAGCCTTATCATAGCTGGTTCAGCAGGCTAGTTTTAGAAGTGTTTTGACCAATTTTTTTAACTGGTTAGGCTGGTCTTAGCTGGTCAATGTTGGTCAGGCTGGTCTTAGCTGGTCAGGCCCAGCTAACACAGTTACATTGTGAAGATGTAACCGGACCGGACCATATAGCTAAAAATGCTATAACATCAGTCATTTATTATATTTCACTTACTAAGCAAGAGTTTTTTGTTACTTTTATCTTCATTGCCCACGCATTATTGATGTACTGCTATAAGGCCTCACTGCCTTGCACAGACTGCAATGTACCATGCTTTTTTTGAGTGAAAGTGTGTTTCTAGTGTATAAAAAAATCCACACTGATAATCACTAGTGTCAGTTATGAAACAGTATTTAAACTAGTCATCCCTACTCTATAGCTTATATTACCCTTTATGTTGCCAAGAGTCCTCTTCCTTACAGGCATGAATAGATGTGTATTCAGCCAGATGCATAAAGATGTGGTAACCCATATTATTTGTGTGATACATTATTTCTTTCTTTCATAGAAAAGGGTTTTATATCCATAACCTAAGGTTACTTGGGCTGGGCCGTATCTGTGTGATACAGCACACAGTTTAGGTGGGTTTTACTTGGTGGGCAATAAAACATTATTGATTTGTATGGCGATAAAGTTTTCCCCAATAACAATCTTAAGCTTAGGGTATTCAAATGTGATAAACTTTCATTTCTTTTTTCCTCGTCTTCCTGAAAGAGCTAACAGCTGTAGTCTGATTACGTGGCATGTAGGGTTGTCGTAAAGCCAGCACAACAGCCAATCAAGCTACACACTGAATTGCCTGCACATATTGAGGGAATCGAGTCAAACCAACAACAGTAGCAAGCTACAGAAATATAGCGAACATAGAGAGGTCTGAGATTGAAAGTTAAGATGACACTGGGTCATCTGCTGTTGATGACATTGTTCCAGAGTTAGACCACACTGTTTCCGGTTCGGATATCTAAAGCATGACGAAATGCAATTAAGCCCAAAATGCAATTCAAGACCATATCCTGTGCAGCGAAATAGTGGAGAAACTCAAAATCATTGTTATGGGGCAGAGAATGATGTTGACATGCAATCTCATACAACGCGCACATATCATCGTTTCCCTGGTTGTGGGGACTCAGTCGTCCGGTTCTTAAAAAATGGACGTTAGCTAATATTTTTAGTAAATCATATTTATATTATAGCTAACATCAGGCTAAGTATTATATTGTGTAAACTAGTAGCCAAGATTGCTAAAAGGTTGGGTCTCATCGGGCTAACTGTTATATTAGACTATAAAACTCACCTAATTATTTAAGTGCAAATTAGCATAATCATGCTGATAATATTCCATCAATTCACAGAGATTTTAGACTGAAGGTTATGATTATTGAAAGATTTGTTTTATAATTCATAAATGATTGTGTCCATTTTATAAATGTCTTTTTATAGTTTAATAAATCTAAATAATAACCCTGTCAGTCTATCCTATATGCAGTAATTGAGAAAAATTATTGTAAAACTCCATTTTGTAAGAGTGTGGAGGAAGACTTGGGAGGCAGGTGGAACATTAGTCCAGCTCCGGGCTTATGTTTATTCAGCCTGCACTTTTCAGTGCACTCTATCAACAAAAACAGCACAATGACCAGAAATGGGTCTGTCTGTACATGCAGCTTTTGCTCCGTCAGGTTCGAGTTCTTCTTGGGTTGTGTGCGTGTCTTGCAAGCTTTGCCAGCTATCTCACTCTCTCTGGTTACAGCAGTCACTGAAAGCCCAAAGAGACACAAATAAATAAACTGGCACTAATAAGACAGTTGACAATCATCACGTGTTACCTAGCGGTTCTGCCCATCTCCTCTCCATCCATTGTTGATGCTCGACAATGCCCCCGCTGCCACATAGGTCTGTGGACCACCTCAAACTTGAAAGGCTTATGTGCCAGACATCAATGAGTGATCCGTGTGTTGGCATCCTTCATGCGGTGGAGCCATTGGAGCAGGCCGTGATCGAAACAGATGGTAAAAGGGCGCCCTAGTAGATAGTATCGGATAGTGAGGACTGCCCACTTGATGGCCAGACACTCTTTTGTCGGTCTGCAAAACAAAAGGGAGAGAAAAGTCAGGAAAAACCCAAAACCGTGTTTACCTGGCAGAAATCCCGCTCACATGGCTCCGTTCATCTTTTTGGTTTTGGGTCTCAGGCAGGCCGCAGTCATTGCTGTCTTATCATTTTGGGGACCCTCCTCCCCATGGCCCAAGTGGAAGTCCAGATACAGTACTTCCACCTGTCCAATTGTACACTTCTTCGGGTTTGCTGTGAGACCGCCCATCTGAAGGATCTCAGGACAGCCCTCAGATTTTGTAAATGCAGCTGCCAATCATTACTATAAATGATTGTCATCCAAATAAGCAGTGTTATATGCTTTGTGTGGTTGGAGGATTCTGTCCATGAGACGTTGAAATGTTGCTGGGGTCCAACTAACCCAAATGGAAGGGTGACAAATTGTTGTAACCCAAATGGAGTGAAAATGACCATTTTCTCTCGGGATACTGGAGTCAAGGGAGTCTGCCCATAACTCTTGGTTAAGTCCAGTGTTGAATAAAAGTGACACGTGCCTAACCGATGGAGCAGTTCGTCAATGTGAGGTATCGTGTATACGTCAATTTAGACACCGCATTGGCTTTTCTGAAGTCCACACAAAAACGGACTGACCCGTCAGTCCTGGCACCAGAACCACTGGGCTGCTCCAGTCACTATGGTACTCCTAGATTACTTATGTCAAGCGTAGCCTTGAGTTCATCCAGAACCATATTTGTTTGTGTGCAGATAACCAGTATGGGTGGTTGCATACAACCACACCTGGAGGTGTCTCAATGTGGAGTTCTGTGAGGTCCATGTGACCGGGTAGAGGTGCATCGGAAAATCCCCCTGGCAATCTGTGCGATGGTGAGCGGTGGTCTCCACAGGGGACCAATGTGAATTTGGCTGCACTTTTGAAACTTATCTTCGGTCCCAGCTCCTCCCTCTCGGGAACCACAGTCACCAGAGCCACTGGAACCACCTCTCTCCGCGGTTTGAGGAGGTTGAGGTGGTATATTTGATGCGCATCACCTCTATCTGTTCGCTTGACCTCATAGTCACATTCTCCGACTCGCTGTGTGACCTCAAAGGGTCCTTACCACTTTGCGAGTAATTTAGAGCTTGACATGGCTAGTAAAACAAGCACTAGCTGAGTACCCCTGTAATACAGTCAGGACTGACGTTCTTGGGCCTGATGCAAATTCTCCTGTGTTAGGTGACCTTAAGGTGTGCAGATTTGCTCTAAATCCAGAATGTACTCAAATTAATTTTTGCTGTTGGAAGGTCCCTGTGGAGGCGGGGGCGTGGTCGAGCACCAGTTTGTGAATGGAGGTCGGAGCCGGAGAAAGCGAGTGGTAAGGTTTACACACCTGTAGGAAATGAGACTAACGAGTGTTCTGTGTTGAGGTGAGGGGAAGAAGAGAAAAGGAGAAGAGACACGCGCCTCGAGAGAGAGGGAAAGAGACACTGGCACAGAGCCACATGTGTGTGTGTGTGCGTGTGTATGTGGGAGAAATAAAAAAAAAAACACAAATCGAAAGGAAAAGGAAAAATAAAAGTGTGCAAGTGGATTAAGCCTGCCTCCCTTCTGGTTCCTCCTGTTCCCGAACATTAAGTCTGTTACACTGGTGCCAAAACCCCAGATTACGAGAGGAAATTGCCGCCATGGAAGGCTCACCTCTGGCCGACCTCCTCACTCAGCTGGCCAACCTCCACCAGACCCTCCTGCAGCTACAATGTGACCAGAAGAAGCGGTTGAAGGACCTCCTCGATGCCCAGGCTGAGGACCACCGGGTCCTACAGGGCCTGGTGCAGCAGGCCAGGATTCCAGCCGCCGCGCCCCACGTCTGCTCTGCCCCACGTCGTGCTGACGAAGATGGGACCACAGGACGACACAGGCGTTCCTGGAGCTGTATGAGCGCTCCGCGCGGGCGTGGGGCTGGCCTGAGGGTCAGTGGGTGGCCTGCCTGGTGCTGCTCCTGTCGGGCGAGGCACAGCTCGCGGCCCAGCAGCTGTCCATTGCTAGCATGCTGGAATACGCAGACCTGAAGCGGGCGATTCTGCAGCGGGTCTGGCGGACCCCCGAACAGCACCATCAGCGCTTCAGAGCGCTGACCTTCACCGAGCTCGGCCATCCATTCGCCTTCGCCCAGAAACTCCGGGACACCTGCAGGAGGTGGTTGTTGACTGAGGAGCGCGACGCGGAGGAAGTGATCGCCCTGGTGGTGCTGGAACAGTTCATCACCCGGCTTCCCAACGGGATGGCGAAGTGGGTCCAGGAGGGATGCCTGGGTCGGCGTGCTGGCGTTGCGGGGAGCAGTTTCCAGGACCAGTGCCCCATCATGGAGGTGGGAGCGATGGTCCGGCTACCCGACGCATTGCAGTCCACCCCCGATCGAGCAGGGACGTACTGCATTCCGGTGAGTGTTCAGGGGGGTACATACCAAGCCTTGGTGGATTCAGGATGCAATCAGACCTCAATTCACCAAGGCTTGGTTCAAGGGGAGGCATTGGAAAATGCACATTTGGTGAAGGTGAGCTGTGTGCACGGGGATGTTCATGAGTACCCACTAGTGCCCATTATCATCCAATTTCGAGGGAAAAAAATATAGTGGAGGCGGCAGTTAGTCCCCGTCTCACCCAGCCACTAATGTTGGGAACTAATTGGCCGGGGTTTCGATTATTAGCTAGAGAAATGTTTGTGGATGGGTCCTGCATTAGGGAGAGCCGGTGTGGAATGTGCGCAGCCTTGGCGGGAGAGGTGGTGCCAGGGCCGTCGACGACAGCTCCACATCAGCGTGACAATGAGAGTGGGGAGAGTGGCTCTCCCCCCCTCTTAGCAGGGATTCCCCTCGGGCATTTTCCCTTGGAGCAGTCGCGCGACAAGACCCTGAAGCATGCCTTTGATCAAGTGAGAGTAATCGATGGTCAGCCGATCCAGCCCAATGTTGCGCTCTCTCACCCGTAATTTGCAATTATTATAGATAGGATTTATAGAGTGGCGCAGGACACTCAGACGCAGGAAAATATGACCCATTTGTTGGTTCCGAAGAACTGCCAGGAATTATTATTCCAGGTGGCTCATTATAACCCTATGGCGGGGCACTTAGGGCAGGCGAAAACATTAGGTTGGCTCTTGGCTCGCTTCTACTGGCCGGGCATTCGTGGCGACATTCGCCGGTGGTGCGCGGTGTGCCGCGAATTGCAGCTAGTATCCACGAATCTACCGGCCACCCTAAAAGTGCCGTTGCGCCCACTCCCGTTAATCGAGGTCCCCTTCGAGCGAATTGGCATGGACCTCGTTGGGCCATTAGACCGATCTGCACGAGGGTATTTGCTGTGTGTTAGTATTAGTGGACTACGCAAGGCGGCACCCGGAAGCAGTGCCTCTACGCAATATCTCCGCGAGGAATGTTGCGGATGCACTCTTCCGTGTTATCTCCTGGGTTGGGATCCCGAAAGAGATACTAACTGATCAGGGCACATCTTTTATGTCACGCACCCTGTGCGAGCTGTACGAATTGTTGGGGGTTAAAGTGATTCGCACCAGCTTTTATCATCCACAAATGGATGGGCTGGTGGAGCGCTTTAATCAAACGCTTAAAAATATGATTAGTAAGTTTGTCCAGGAAGATACACGAAATTGGGATAAGTGGCTAGAGCCCCTGTTATTTGCAGTACGAGAGGTCCCGCAAGCCTCCACGGGGTTCTCTCCATTTGAATTATTGTATGGACACAAGCCGTGCGGCGTACATGACGTCATACGGGAAAATTGTGAGGAGGGGTCTTCAACCAGCAAGAATGAAATTCCGTATGTTTTGGACCTGAGAGCAAAACTCCACACATTAAGTCACATAACTCAGGAGAATTTGCTACAGGCACAAGAACGTCAGTCCCAGCTGTATAACAGGGGTGCATGGCTACACGAGTTCACGCCGGGAGATAAAGTGCTCGTGTTACTACCCATGTCGAGCTCCAAATTACTCACCAATTGGCAAGGACCCTTTGAGGTCACACGGCGAGTTGGGGATGTCGACTATGAGGTAAGGTGAACGGATAGAGGTGGGGCATGGCAGATTTATCATCTCAACCTGCTAAAACTGTGGAGGGAGACGGCGTCTGTAGCGTTGGCGATGGTAGTTCCTGAAAGGGGAGACCTAGGGCCAGAGCTAGGGCCGGAGGCACCCCCCGGTGCCGTGCGGGGACCACCTCTCCCCAGCCCAAATTATAGATATTAAAAACCTACAAGCAGAGTTTTCTGATGTGTTCTCGCCTCTAATCGAGGAGTCCCACAGTGACTGGAGCAGCCCAGTGGTCTTGGTTCCCAAGGCCGACGGGACGGTCCGGTTTTGTGTGGACTTTAGAAAAGTCAACACGGTGTCTAAATTCGATGCATATCCAATGCCTCGCATTGACGAACTGCTCGATCGGTTGGGCGCGGCTCGCTTTTATTCGACTCTGGATTTGACAAAGGGATATTGGCAGATCCCCTTGACTCCAATATCCCGGGAAAAAAACAGCCTTTTCCACCCCGTTTGGCTTACACCAATTCGTGACCCTTCCTTTTGGGCTGTTCGGGGCTCCCACGACGTTCCAGCGGCTCATGCACCGAATACTCCGTCCACACGCTGCATATGCCGCTGCCTATTTAGACGACATTATTATATATAGTAATGACCGGCAGTGACACATGCAGCACTTAAGGGCGGTGCTGAGGTCGCTGAGGTGGGCGGAACTCACGGCCAACCCAAAGAAGTGCGCGATTGGACAGGTGGAAGTACAAAATCTGGGCTTCCACTTGGGCCATGGACAGGTGCGTCCCCAAATTGATAAGACAGCAGCGATTGCGACCTGCCCAAGGCCCAAAACCAAAAAGGAGGTGAGATGGTTCCTGGGGTTGGCTGGCTATTATCGTAGGTTCGTGCCTAATTATTTGGATGTCACCAGCCCGCTGACTGATCTCACTAAAAAGGGGGCACCAGACCCGGTCCAGTGGACGGAGCCGTGCCAACAGGCTTTCACTCAGGTAAAATCTGCACTGTGTGGAAGACCACTTTTACATTCTCCTGACTTCTCTCTCCCTTTTGTTTTGCAGACAGATGCGTCAGACAGGGGGCTGGGGGCCGTGCTGTCCCAAGTGGTGGAGGGGGTGGAGCGCCCCATGCTGTACATCAGCCACAAGCTCTCGGTACGGGAGGCAAAGTAAAGCACAATCGAGAAAGAGTGCCGGATGGCTCCCCGGCCTGAGTCGGGCGGTGGGGGTATGTGGAGGTGGGGGCATGGTCGAGTTTGTGAATGGAGGGCAGAGCCGTAGAAAGCGAGTGATAAGGTTTACACACCTGTAGGAAATGAGACTAACGAGTGTTCTGTGTTGCAGTGAGGGGAAGAAGAGCAAAGGAGGAGAGACATCTGCCTTGAGAGAGAGGGAAAGAGACGGTGGCACAGAGCCACGTGTGTGTGTGGGAGAAATAAAAAAAAACACAAACCGAAAGGAAAAGGAAAAATAAAAGTGTGCAAGTGGATTAAGCCTGCCTCCCTTCTGGTTCCTCCTGTACCCGAACATTAAGTATGTTACAGTCCCTCCTCCCAATTTTCCCTAATGACATTTAAGATGCCATGATACTTGCGCCCATACAATAATTAGAATGCGGGAAAAAAAAAACGTGGAGGCTTGTGGGACCTCTCCTACTGCAAATAAGAGGGGCTCGAACCACTTGCCTCACACATGCCTTTCTAATGACTCTACAAGGTCCATGCCAATTCTTTCAAAGGGGACCTCGATTAAGGGTAATGGATGCAATGGTAATTCAATTTGCAAATGCAAATCAGTTTATAACTTTTTTGAAATGCGTTTTTCTTGATTTTTTTGTTGTTATTCTGTCTCTCACTGTTAAAATACACCTACCATTAAAATTATAGACTGATCATTTCTTTGTCAGTGGGCAAACGTACAAAATCAGCAGGAGATCAAATACTTTTTTCCCCCACTGTATCTCAGTGCCTATTTCCCACCTCATCAATAGAACATTCAGTACTGGATTTGTCCCTTCAGAACTCAAAACTGCTGCTGTCATTCCAGTTTTAAAAAAGCCTTGCTTGGACCCCTCAGATCTTAAAAACTACCGCCCTATTTCTAATCTGCCTTTCTTGGCTAAAGTAATGGAGAAAGTGGTTGCTTCTCAGCTTCTCTTCTACTTAAGATCTTACAATCTCTT
This sequence comes from Cranoglanis bouderius, assembly GCA_023630585.1. Lineage (NCBI taxonomy): Eukaryota > Metazoa > Chordata > Actinopteri > Siluriformes > Cranoglanididae > Cranoglanis > Cranoglanis bouderius. The sequence continues at coordinate 21,901,014 of CM042547.1, forward strand.
TGAATGTTTTCAGTCCAGCTTCCGTCCACGTCACAGCACTGAGATTGCACTAGTCAGAGTTGCAAATGATATCTTGATGGCTTCGGATTTAGGTGCCCCATTCTTAACACCAAAGATGCCGAAACCCTTGTCCATGCCTTCATCAGTTCTCGGCTTGATTATTGTAATGCTCTCTTTTCTGGCCTTCCCACTAAAACAATAAATAAATTGTAATACATCCAGAATTCAGCAGACAGGGTTCTCTCTCATTCTAAGAAATCATCACACATCACTCCGGTCCTGCGCAGGTTACACTGGTTACCTGCTCATATCGTGTCCAATATAAAGTTCTCCGTATCACTTTCAAAGCCTTACATGGTCTTGCCCCCTCATACATTGCTGATCTTATCCGTCTCTACACTCCATCACGCTCTCTCATCATGTGCTGTCCATCGTTTCCGATGAAGACTTCCTGTGAATCATCTCTCTCCAGCTGGTTCTGTTTCAGCTGAGGGTCTTCCAGCTGCCAGGATTGATGTTTTTGTCCTTTAAGTTTCTCTTTATGGTGTCTTTCTAACGCAGTTTGGGTCTTCCGATGCCTCCAAAGCCATCAAGTAGTTGAGAGAAAAGCAGAAGTTTTGGTAGTCGACTGTTCTGTTGTCTGTTGACATGTCCGGCCCATCTCAGGGTTCTTTGTATCAATAGGTCATACATGCTAGGAAGGTTTGCCCGTTTGAGAATCTTGATGTTAGATTTGAATCTCCACCATTTTATATTCATTATTTGGCAAAGGTGGCGAATCATGATAGCATGTAACTTGTGAGTGGTGATCTTGTACACGGTCCAGGCTTCTGAGCCATACAACAGTGTTGACAATACTATGGCCTGATACACAGCACATTTGGTCTTTATTGTAAGATGTTGCAAATGATATCTTGATGGCTTCTGATTTAGGTGCCATCACTTTTCTGGTCCTCTTAGACATTAGTTCTGCTTTTGATACTATCTCACATAGTATACTTATTTCTCAGCTCTCTGCTATTGGAATATCTGGCATTGCTTTGTCTTGGTTTATCTCCTACCTCACTGATCGTCAGCACTTCATTACCATTCGTCAATTTAAATCTACCACTGTCTCAAGGTGTTCCGCAGGGTTCTGTACTTGGTCCACTGCTTTTTATCATCTACATGTTTCCCTTAGGTCACATTATTCACCGCCATGGTCTTAATTTTCATTGCTACACTGACAACACTCAAATCTATATTGGCTCACATCATGCTGCTCCTTTCCCCACAAACTCCTTATCTGAATGTATCAAGGATATTAATTCCTGGATAACTAGCAGTTTTCTCAAACTCAATACCGGAAAAACCGATGTGTTAGTAGTAGCATCTCCTCATGTTCGATCTCGTCTTCCTGACCAATTAATTGATATTAATGGTGTCCTGGTCAGACACTCCTCTACTGTCTGCAACCTTGGTATTGTCTTTGACTCCACACTTTCTTTTAACTCGCACATCTCCTCTCTCACGAAAACAGCTTCCTATCATCTTCGCAATATTGCTAGACTTCGCCCCATTCTTAACACCAAAGATGCCGAAACCCTTCTCCATGACTTCATCAGTTCTCGGCTTAATTATTGTAATGCTCTCTTTTCTGGCCTTCCCGCTAAAACAATAAATAAATTGCAATACATCCAGAATTCAGCAGACAGGGTTCTCTCTCATTCTAAGAAATCATCACACATCACTCCGGTCCTGTGCAGGTTACACTGGTTACCTGCTCATATCGTGTCCAATATAAAGTTCTCCGTATCACTTTCAAAGCCTTATATGGTCTTGCACCCTCATACATTGCTGATCTTATCCGTCTCTACACTCCATCACGCTCTCTCAGGTCATCTAATACTGGCCTGTTATTCACTCCGCGTTACAAGTTGTCCTCACTCGGTGGTAGGGCTTTCTGCACAGTAGCCCCTACACTGTGGAGCTCTATCCCACAATCCCTCCGTAATCTTACCTGTGTACAAGAGTTTAAAAATCAACTCAAAACCTATCTCTTTGCCCAATATTTCTGAGACTTTTAATGTTTCTGTGTTAATGTTAATGTTAATGTTTCTTAATGTTTTTTTCCCCCTTGCTGTGTTGTGCTGTTTTGTAAAGCGACCTTGAGTGTGTAGAAAGCCGCTATAAAAAATAAACATTATTATTATTATAGGTATGATTGTTGCTTCTTGCCAGCAGGGTGGGATATTAACTGACTTCCAAACATCATTAAAATTTTCCAGGAGGATGGATAGGGTGCTTTGAGGTAAGTGTTTCAAAATTGATAATGGACTTTGTCCGGTCAAACTGCAGTATCATGACAGCCCCTTAAGGAATTTAGGAGTTCTTCCATAGAGAAAGGTTGGTTATATAGTTCTATATTTTGGTGTGAAATTTTAATTCACTCATTTCTTGCTTCACCCGAATTCTCTGAAATTCCGGGTGGTAGTTTTCTACTGAAGAATTCCTTTCGAAGGTTATTGCTAATATGTTTGCTATTTCATGTTTTTGATTTAATAGGATGCTTTGGTCATTAATGCGTTTTACTTGTAGTCCACCTTCCTTGCCTTCCATTCTCCGGATCACATTCCATATTTCCTTTGTTGACATATTTGTTGTCAGACTTGACAACAAATTTTTCCAGCTTTGTGTTTTTGCCTCATTTATATATCTTCTTGCCTGTGCTCGGCAGATTTTTACTTTAGTAATGTTTTCAGTTGTTGGCTGTATATTGAACCTTCTTGCTGCTTTTTTCCCTGTGCCTCAGTTGATTTGTCATCAAACCATGGATTTTGTCTTTTTAATTGTTTTGTTTATGTTTTTGGAACAGTCTAATCAGCTATTGTATTCAGGTTGCTGGTGAACCATTTTATGCGATCCTCTTGATCCTGTGGTTTCTTGTTGAAGCTTTCATCGCAAAGGGTTTGGAATGCATGCCAATTTGTTTTTTTGAGTTTCCATTTTTGGGGTCATTGTTGTGTGTCTACTTCTGTTGAGGTTATAATCAGGGGAAGTGGTCACTTCCACACAGATCATCCCAGACATGCCATGAAAAGTCAATCAATAGTTCAGGGTCCCAGATAGTTAAGTCAATGGCAGAGAATGTTCCATTACCCAGATGCAGATAGGTATTTGTCTAGATAGATATAGACAGTGTATCTTTTACACTGATAAGCTTTTCTGTCCTCTTTCCCTTAGTATCAAGAGGTTTTCCTCATCACAGTGGACTGTGATGGTTTGGTTGATGGTGGGGTGGCTGGCGGCCTTTGTCCCAGGGAGCCCTCATGTCTGTGTTACCTTCTGGCTCTCCCTTTTAGTCATGCTGTCATAGCTAGTCTTGCCGGAGTACCTGCTTTCACTCACGCAAAGTACACTGTCCTTAACCATTATGGGACAATGAGCATAACTAATTCTTTCTCTCTCTCTCTCTCTCTCTCTCTCTCTCTCTCCACTTCTGACGAGCTACACATGATACTCCTGAGATGTCAGTGATCCCGACCCCAGGTCCTCTCTGGACCTGCCTGATCCATCCTGATGACCTACTTCTGGTTGGAGGTCTCATCAATTGGAAGTCACATGCTGCTGCTGAGGATGGCCCCACACGGTGCAGCCTAAAGATCATTGAGATTACTGAGAATGGTACCACTTAAATACCATAAAGATGGCTTTGGACCTCAATTCATATGAACAGTTATGCTATGATGGCTATGACTGCAATTGCCACAAACAGTTTGGCACTCAAGTCTCCATCAGTGAACAGTGGAGAAGTTCATCAAACAGACTTCATATAAAAACTGTAATGAATTTTCATGGTTTCACAACTGCTATTTGACCATGTAGTATTAGTACATTTATAGAAGGGATTTATTTATTTATAATTGCAGTATCCGGTGTTACCCAGATGAGGATGGGTTCCCTTTTGAGTCTGGTTCCTCTCAAGGTTTCTTCCTCATGTTGTCTCAGGGAGTTTTTCCTTGCCACCGTTGCCTCTGGCTTGCTCATTGGGGATAAATTCATGAATTTAAAATCTATGTCCTGAATTTATATATTTCTGTAAAGCTGCTTTGGGACAATGTCCATTGTTAAAAGCGCTATACAAATAAACTGAACTTGAACTTTGGCTGTTGAAGTCACCCATGAGAATATATGGCAGTGGTAACTGTCCTACAAGTTTATAAGTCTTGGTATGTTACAGCAAAATTACGAGGTATGTAAACAGAACACAGGGTAATAGTTTTGTGCAATGTAAGTCGAACTGCTACTGCTTGTAGGTTGGTATCTATTGCAATGTGACTGGATAACATCAGGGGCATTGAATATTTGGACTATAAGCATTTCAAAAAGTGAACTGTTTCAGGGACACTTTGCAATTTGTGGTAAGGTGGGTCTCCTGTAGGCAAAAAGCCAGAGGATTAAGAGCCGCAGCTAAACGTTGTAGTTCTGAAAAATTGGCTTTGAGACCCAGTTTCAGGTGGGTGGAAGAAGGGGGTGCAACTTGTTTTTAATGTTTGGAGATGGGCTACAGCTACGTGAGCCCATGTCCTCTGTCATTTTGGTATCTTTTGGGGGTCAATCTTCTTGTCTTTACTTTATTCACTTACTTTTACTTTTTGTGTGGTTGACTTCTAATGACTCTTACTACTTGATTGGTTTATGTCAGCTAACGGAGTTTCACTCTGATTTACCTGGATCTGAAGCAGCGTTGTATGACTTTGATTATTTATGGGCTTGCTTTTGATTGGATTTGCAGATCTGGGATCTTCAATGATCTGTGGTTTGTCACTTATCCACGTCAATTCTGTCTGGACCTCAGTAGTTTGTAGGTGAGGTTTTGCAACAACTGCAAAGGTTTTCCCTAGGTTAAAGGTATGGAAACCTTCAACTAGTTTTCGGGCCTTCAACTAGTTGCTCACATTCTTGGCACATTTCATCTTTTAGATTTCTTTCTCTTTGAGCCAAACAGGGCAGGCTTTTGATGTGGCTGGGTGGCTCCCTGTACAGTTATTGCATTTTAACGGTCTTTTACAGTCTTCTCCATACCGTTCCCCTCCACAGTTACAACAGATATGTTTATTTTTGCAGCTAGCAGATCCATGTCTGAACTTTTGGCAATTGAAACAACTGAGCAGGCTAGGTATGTACATATCAAAAGGGACACTTAAATATCCTATGATTTTTTTCTGGATGCTGGGGTCTGTTGAAGGTTAGGACGCAAGTTCCTGTTTTGATAATGCGGTCTTCCTTCTTAATTGTAATCCTCTTCATATCTATCACATCTTGTGACATCAATTCAGCAGTTATTTCATTTTCCTCCAAGTTCTCTAATTCTCGAGTATGGATTACTCCTTTACTATTATTTAGAGATGGGTGATGGAAAGTCTTCATAGCCAAGCCCGCGAGCATATTTGCGCTATAGTAGATTTTCAGCTTATATTTTTGTTTTTAACATTCCACCCAGATCTGGCTGGAAGTTGGATTTATTGGCGGGATGAACTCTCTTTGTCTGGTCTCAGACCTGAATTTGCATGTCCTGGGAGGAGCTGGTTTAAACTGTATTATATATGCGATTAAGAAAAAGCATGAAATAATGTATCCCATTGTAATATGATATGCATAATCAATCAGAGCATCAAGAGACGATTAACTACATACCAAATTCGATGGACTTATAAAAATATTACAGGTAAAACATGGTTACAGACATTTAAAATCATAGTCTAAATTAACCTATCCAAAATCATCCTAGCTTGGTTACATATGCACACAATACATGCAAATAAGAAAACATTAAACTATTTGGACATCGAATAATTACATATAATTACATGTTACATTCAAGAGAGATTTTTCCATTGTGTGTGGAAGGTAAGCTTGTGTGTGCGCGTGCGTGTGCGTGTAGGTAAGCTTTGTGTGTGCGTGTATGTGCGCGAAGGGGGAGAAGGGTGGTCATTAGAATTCCAGAGGTATCTGGTCAAAGGAAAAGGGGGGGTAGGTCAGACATCCCCATCAGGCTGGAGCCAGTCCAGGTTGATTCAGAAATCAGTTTGATACCGTCAGACGTTACATATTTTATTTATTTAAGTTCATCAAATATAAAGTACCTATATAATAACATTTGTAGAATTTTTAATCGTCTGCTGCAGTGGTTGGTGTTAACACTTTTCACATAAAAAAAATCAATGTCATTTGAACAGGGGTGCTCTAACATTTGCACACAACTGTAAATTCAAATTATAAATGCTGTAGTCAATCAGGTATAAACCACACTACCTTGGGCTTAGAAAATAATTTAAAGGCTAAAACCTAACAGTGCCTTGTACATTGGGATCACGGAGACTAGGGTTTGGAAACTAAAAGTTTGGAATCAGTTAGAAAATGTTGCAAAATGAATAGAAAATAGTTAACACACAAAGTTAGACATTATTATTTCAGATTGCAAACAATTTAGGACTTCAAAATTTGCTTTCATCAAAGAAAACAATTGGCCATATGACCATTTAGGTCATTGTCCTGTTGTAGGATGAAATTGGCTCCAATCAAGCACCGTCAACAGGGTATGGCATGGCATGGTACATGGAGTGATAACCTTCCTTGTTGAAGATTCCTGTTACCCTTTACAAATGTTCCACTTTACCAGCACCAAAGCACCCCCAGACCATCACGTTCCCTCCACCATGCTTGATAGATGGTGTCAAGAACTCCTCCAGCATCTTTTCATTTGTTCGGTGGCTCACAAATGTTCTTCTCGGTGATCCAAACACCTCACTTCCTGCACAGTTGTGGACCGGGGCCTACAACTTCTCGATCCTGGTTGGAGCCAGTTTGCGCTGTTCTGTGAAGGGAGTAGTACACACCTTTATAAAATAACTTCAATTTCTTGCCAATTTCTCACATGGAATAAACTTCATTTCTCAAAAAAAAAACATAGACTGAGGAGTTTCTTAAGAAAGCTCTTTCTTTCTGGCCATTTTGAGACCATAATCGAACCAACTAAACGCCGATGCTCCAGATACCCAAGTAGCCCAAAGGTGGTCAGTTTTATTGCTTCCTTACACAGCACAATGGTTTTCAGCTGTGCTAATATAATTGCATAAGGGTTTTCTAATCACAGACATGATTGTTGACAAAAATGGCCTTTGGTATGCCTGTGTAGATATTCCATAAAAATCAGCTGTTCCCAACATTAACAATGTCTAGACTGTATTTCTGTACTAATATTATTTTACAGCTTTTCTCCTGTGTGAATGTGCTGATATGCATTGAGATTATCTTCATCCAGAGGTGGACAAAGTACACAACTGCATTACTTGAGTGAAAGTACAGATACTACTAGTCAAATATTACTCCATTACATGTGAAAGTTGAAAAGAGAAATTTTTACTTAAGTACAAATACAGAAGTACTTGCTTTTAAACGTACTTAAGTATCAAAAGTAAATTTTCTTTTTTATGTCAACGCTGTTTTATTATTGTTGCATTGTTGTATGTGCATTTTTAGACTACTCTGTCGAATAAAGCTCTTCCCACACTCTGAGCAGTGATACGGCTTTTCTCCAGTGTGAATGCGCTGGTGTAATTGTAGTTGAATCTGTTGAATAAAACTCTTTCCACACACTAAGCAGGAAAACGGTTTTTCTCCTGTGTGAATGCGCTGGTGTCTTTGTAGATTACTCTGTCGAATAAAGCTCTTCCCACATTCTGAGCAGTGATGCGGCTTTTCTCCTGTGTGAATTCGCTGGTGTTGTCTGAGACTAGGCCGGTCAGTAAAACTCTTGCCACACTGTGAGCAGTGATACGGTTTTTCTCCTGTGTGAATGCGCTGGTGTCTTTGTAGTTCACTCTGTTGAATAAAGCTCTTGCCACATTCTGAGCAGAGATAAGGCTTTTCTCCTGTGTGAATGCGCTGGTGTATTTGTAGATCACTCCGTCGAATAAAGCTCTTGCCACACTCTGAGCAGTTATATGGCTTTTCTCCTGTGTGAATGCGCTGGTGTACTTGTAGACTACTCTGTTGAATAAAACTCTTCCCACATTCTGAGCAGTGATACGGCTTTTCTCCTGCGTGTATGCGCTGGTGTATTTGTAGATCACTCCGTCGAATAAAGCTCTTCCCACACTCTGAGCAGTGATACGGCTTTTCTCCTGTGTGAATGCGCTGGTGTATTTGTAGATAAATCTGTTGAATAAAACTCTTTCCACACACTAAGCAGGAAAATGGTTTTTCTCCTGTGTGAATGCGCTGGTGTCTTTGTAGATTACTCTGTTGAATAAAGCTCTTGCCACATTCTGAGCAGTGATACGGTTTTTCTCCTGTGTGAATGCGCTGGTGTCTTTGTAGACTACTCTGTCGAAAAAAGCTCTTTCCACATTTTGAGCAGTGATACGGCTTTTCTCCTGTGTGAATGCGCTGGTGTATTTGTACTTCACTCCGTCGAATAAAGCCCTTCCCACATTCAGAGCAGTGATACGGCTTTTCTCCTGTGTGAATGCGCTGGTGTATTTGAACTGCACTCTGTCGAATAAAGCCCTTCCCACATTCAGAACAGTGATACGGCTTTTCTCCTGTGTGAATGCGCTGGTGTATTTGTACTGCACTCCGTCGAATAAAGCCCTTCCCACATTCTGAGCAGTGATATGGCTTTTCTCCTGTGTGAATGCGCTGGTGTATTTGTAGACTACTCTGTTGAGTAAAGCTCTTTCCACATTCTGAGCAGTGATACGGTTTTTCTCCTGTGTGAATGCGCTGGTGTCTTTGTAGTTCACTCTGTTGAATAAAGCTCTTTCCACATTCTGAGCAGTGATACGGCTTTTCTCCTGTGTGAATATGCTGGTGTTGTCTGAGACGATGCCGGTCAGTAAAACTCTTGCCACACTGTGAGCAGTGATACGGTTTTTCTCCCGTGTGAATGCGCTGGTGTCTTTGTAGAATACTCTGTTGAATAAAGCTCTTTCCACATTCCGAGCAGTGATACGGCTTTTCTCCTGTGTGAATGCGCTGGTGTCTTTGTAGTTCACTCCGTCGAATAAAGCTCTTCCCACATTCTGAGCAGTGATACGGCTTTTCTCCTGTGTGAATGCGCTGGTGTTGTCTGAGATTACTCCGGTCAGTAAAACTCTTCCCACACTGTGAGCAGGGATAGACTCCTTTCTGCATTTGTTCATTAGAGGAGTTACTGTTGAGTGTAACAGAGGCTGTTTGCTGAATACTGGAGCTTGTTGTTGTGATATGATTCACGTCTTTTAACTCTCCTGATTGTAGCAGTCCCTCATATTCCTCATAGTGGTGTCTTCTGATGTGTTTTTGGAGGTTAATTTGAGATGTAAAGGAAAGTGAACACCAGGAGCAGGAGAAGACTTGTACCTGGGTATCATCCACATCTGGAGGAGAAAATGAACAGTATTAGAAAATCATTGTGAAAATAGTTAAACTGTTTTTAGAAAAAAGAATGAATGTAACCAATGTTCTATAGATTATAAATGAGGCAATGACAAATATAACTTCTGGTGAAGATGTACAGAGAATAGCTAACCAAGTCAGTTGTTTTTTTTCAGACCAGTGTGTCGATTTCTTCCCCCGCCGCCCCCGCAATGAAACGGGCCGTCCAATTAGATTTGAGCTTTAGATCACGTGCCCGGAGCCGCTGCTATGCACAAAAGGGCAAGATAGGTGACGCTATAGCACAGAAAGCTGTTTTGAAATGTATTCCGGAAGAGAAGAGCGTGAAAAAGCAGTTGCCTTTTAGTCTATTTTTCTTGTTGTAGTGAATCAGCTTTAAAATTGAAAGAAAAGCGCACGCTTGGATTCAAAGCACTGTTTTAAAGGAGACAAGAGTTTTAAAGCGTGCCCGCATTATCTACCAGAATATGTAGTGAAAATTACCCGCATCTCTCCACCAAAATATGTAGTGGAAATTAGCTGTTTGGGTTAATTTGATATATTCTCCACCATTTTACGTAAGTAAAAATTAGTTGTTAAATTGAGCTATCTTTATTCTCCTCCAAAGATGTCAGAGAGATTAACAGATCAGCTCGAAAAGGGATATTTGACTAATTTAGTATTACTGATCAACTATTCGTCCAGCGATAAGTTGAAACTAGTGTATTCATCAATTATGCATTAGACATTACCTCCATGGCCACCGGCAATAATATCCTAAACATAGTGACACATTATTCTAAGAGCATGTAGCAGAATCGCAATTCAAGGCAATTGACACTTGTAAGCAAAAAGAACACGCATTTAAGAACAGACGAGACTTTATTGAACTATTCTATGACACAGAAACTAATCTAATATATAAAACACATGCGCACACACACACACACACACACACACACACACACACACACACACACACACAAACGGGTGATGATGAAGGGTGAATGAAGTTCCGAGTCTCTAGCGTTGCATGCTATTTCACAGACCATGATCTGAACGAACCATCAACTTATTTAGTTATCTTCACTTCCTTTAGAAGGGCTCAACTTATTATAGACACCAGATTAGCTAGATTCTGGGGTATTGCGCTTGCCTTAGCTGTGTTGAAGGGATTTCCTGGTTACGTCGTGGTGTCGTCGGCGGTCTGGTCGGTGAGAGGCGTCTCGGAAGACCAATCGTAATGCTGAGTGGAATAAAGGCGGGAGGCTTGAAAAGCAGCCGGCGGCCCTCGCTGGGTCCCCAGGCCGAGGTAAACGTGATCTGATCTCCCCGACGTTGATTGGCTCTGGAGACCCTCCACCGACCCCGTCCTTCGAAACGTGCCAAGAAGCAAGAGACACGAGAGAGAGCGAGGCAAGTGACGACCTCCAAAACTTGTGTTCTTAGGATTTTAACACTTCCTGGGCTAGTCCAGCCCAGAGTGCTTCCTCCAGTCAATATTGTCTTTGGGCAGGGTGTTAGCCAGATTTTCCACCTATTATGCTAATCAGCCCCTTGTCCATGTGGATGAGTGGTTCCACACTCTTCATTGATGAGTAGATTATTAAACTTTGTCCTGAAACTTGCATGTACATATCAGAACAATCTACACAAATTTCCTTACTCTTACGATTTAGGAAATCACTCAATGAACACATGCATACCAAACAAGACATGTTTGACTATACTTAAAGTACATTACTAATATTTAAAACACAATGATCCTCCTAGGGCTAATACACTAATACATGATTAAATGAAATAATTAGTGGCAACTTAAAGGTGATACACATGAAGAAAATAGAACAACACATGGTAGGACATAGGTGATTGCAGTTGTTCAAAGATGTATTAATTCCCACAGTCGTTGCTCCTGGTAGGTGCCGATTGTGGAATGTGCGAGTCCTTGTGTGGAATTGTGGAATGTGTAATCTTTGTGACTGAGCGAAAAGGTCTCTCCTTTCTTCCACAATTTATTGGCCTTACTGGTCTGGCCCAAAAGGCCTAAATCGCTGCATTTGAGAGCAGTTTCTATGGTCGAGAGGGTTCAGCCCTGGGTCAAGGAGGCCTTTAACGCTTGCCGTGTTGGTTGAGATAAGGCAGATGCACATGCTGGATTTAAGTGGCTCCTGGGTGTCTGGGGTGGATCCCTTGTTTTATGGCTCCCTGAGTGGAGACATTTTGGTCCAGAGTTTCTTGTTGGGTTCTCTGGCTGAGAAGGCCCATTGTTTTATTTCTTCTGGTTATAATTGTGTGAATTATATGATGCTGCTTGTGCTGAGGCATTACATTGTTGACTTTAAGAGTTGTTTTAATCTTTTGTATTTGCAATTTATATTTATATGCTGTGTGTGTACATGTATATATTAGTGATTGGTCGTTTGCGAATGCGTCAGCTCTGTGAGTCGGCTCCTTTAAGTAAACGATGGGAGCTGCCTCCTGTCTAAGAGTCAATTTAATTTTTTGTATATGAATAAAAGACAGGATAATAGGATGATCTTTCCGCCACACTGCTCAGCCACGCTCACTCCATGCACTGACAATGCTGTTTTGACTTGCACTGCAAAATCCCCAGTGTTGAATTAACACCTACAGTGCTTATATGTCCAAATGGACATAAATGAACAATGAAAGAATTAAATCAACACTCTAGGTGTTAATTCAGCACTGGGGATTTTCCTGTGTATAGGTGCGTGCGACCAATCATGTGTGATAACATTCTCCATTTTAATACATGCGTTTTAATAACAGACAACATAGAGGCAGAATGTAGAATTTGTAAGGTAAAAATATCATATGGAGCAGGGTCTACTAACAACCTTCACAGGCATATTACAATTGTACATCCAACAGTGCAGTGACTGTGATTTGTTGGGAATGGTTTGTGTTTTGGATAGTTCAATATAAATAAAACATTCAACACACGTGTAATAGTGTTTGATGTTTTTACATTATTTAAGGTTTTTATGCCAAACCTAATGAAAATTTAAAATGTTTAGTATAATTACATTAAATAAATTAAATTAGCACCTTGTTGCGCTAAACAGTATCTTTCTAAACAATGCAGACTGAGCAAATGTCCAGTACTGTGTAACGTCTGAACGTATCAAACTGATTTCTGAATCAGCCTGGGTTTAGCAATGAAATTTCTCTGTCTCCTTGAGCTGTGAATCCTTATCTAACCTCTGCACCAGATGCCCCTTTGGAATGCAAAAGACTCTTGCAAACACACACACACACACACACACACACACACACACACACACACACACACACACACACAAAGCATACACCCGTGCGCACACACAATGTAAGAAAGTCTCTTGAATGTAACATATAATCATATTTCTAGATAGTTATAATGTTTTCTTATTTGCATGTATTGTGTGCCTATGTAACCAAGCTAGGATGATTTTGGATAGTTTAATTTAGGATATTATTTTAAATGTCTGTAACCATGTTTTACTTGTAATATTCTTTATAAGTCCATCGAATTTAGTATGTGGTTAATCGTCTTGCGATACCCTGATTGATTATGCATATCATATTGCAATGGGATACATTGCAATACTTTCTCTTAATTTCATTTATAATATGGTATAAACCGGCTCCTCCCTGGACATGCAAATCCAACTTCCTGATTGGCCCATAGCCCAAAGAGGCGTGCGTTTGTGTTGGTGTTGTCTTTAAAACAACACCACACTTCGCTGCTCAGTCTCTCTTCTCTCTAGAGTCTCTTCAGTCTCTCTTCACTCACTTCAACTTGATGCTCCTTCCGGTTTCTGTTTTTAAAACAACACCACGCTCCACTTCGAGTTACAGTCAGAGTTAGAGTTAGACTTCACTCCTCACTCCTCTCTTCTACACTCCTTCCGGTTTCTCTCCCCCGGGGCCACGTGCCCCGGGAAGAGGAAGCCAGGATCTCTCTCTCCCGGACAAAGGATGCAACTACCGACGACGGCCTTTTCAAACGGCACGACGAACCAGCGAACTCTACATGACCTCGCGCGAACTTTCAGACCGAAGCCATGCAAGTATAGTCAAAGGATCTATACATGCGTTAAGATTGTACCCCTGTTTACAGGAGATTTAAGTTTGTTGCTGGTTTTGAAAAAGGCTAATTAGTTGTGTTTTTGTCTGCCATTCGCTGTTATTTCATTACTTTCTCTCTATCCCTTTTCTTCCCTTGTATATAGATGTACATATGTATGTTTTGCTTAGAGTTAGTCATGTCACGTGATGAGTAAATTAATCGCTGCGATCTCGTTACCAGCTCTAATTTTTAATAACAAACTTCGTGGTTAATCCTGGCCAGAAGGATAAACTCCCTCTTTAGAGTTCATAATTCTAAACTAGACTACAGCTAATCCTAAAAGCTGATCTGGACCACATACATAGTCATAATTAATTATTATCCGTTGTAGTTAATTATCTATAGGTATATGTGCACATACATGAATTCCCTTTCATGGCTGATGTATATTTATAACTGGTCACAACACGCGTTGATTAGATATATAGATATATTTCACACCATTCGAGCTAATTCCTTATATAAATTGGAGAATACATTTAAACGCGTTAAACATCTTTTAATTTGTTACATAAATTATAACTGGTGGAGAATATTTTTAAACGTTGCAGATTCATCCAATTTACTACATATTCTGGTAGATGATGTGGGCACGCTTTAAAACTTGTCTCCTTTAAAAAGGTGCTTCGAATCCAAGCGTGCGCTTCTGTTTCGTTTTTCATGTTTAAAGTTGACCCATTACATTACTCTGGTGGAAAAGAATAATGCTAGTAATGATTGATTCGTTACAACTGTTTAAAAATTTAAACACGCTTCTTGAACTTTATGAATGATTGGGGATTAAATCGATTTGCACCAGTGTTTATCATCCGCAGACGGACGGGCTAGCAAAACGATTTGATCAAACGGTTCAAAAAACTATTTTTTGAGATGATGCTCGGAATTGAGATCATTCTTGTACGGGCGCAAGCCTCATGGTATCTGAAATGTCATTAGAGAAAATTTGGAGGAGGGACCTTCCAACAGCAAAAATTAAACTGAGTACATTCTGGACCTGAGAGCAAAACTCCACACCTTAAGTCACCTAACATAGGAGAATTTGCATCAGGCCCAAGAACGACAGTCCCAATTGTATGACGGGGTACTCGACTAGTGCTCGTTTTACCATGTCGAGCTCTAAATTACTCAGAAGAATTAAAGAATCAATGTTACTCAACCCCAGTTGGTCCTTGTATGAAAGTTGTCTTCATCTTCAGACTCTTCCTCTTTTACATGCTTCCTTTCAAATCCTCCATTATTTTGGTCTACATCTTCCACAGAGTTTGATGTCCCAGCACCTGAAATTCCAAGATTTATATTTAAATACTTTCAACTCAACCAGTGCTGAAGGTCTGGTCCAATCACAAATAAAGCTTTTAAACAAAATTTTAATGAAGAAATATTATGACTGAAGAGAGTACTTTTTTATTTCTGAATCATAAACATTGCAAAACAATGTGTATTTTTGTCTTACAAATAAAGGTTTAATATTGTAAAACAAATGTACTACAGATTCACTATACCTTAAAACTAAATACATAAATGTATACATTCTCCCAAAAATTTGATTACATAAACCAGTCACTCCAGAATTTTGTGATTTCAGAAATTAACACAAAATAAAGCAAACTCAGCGATATTCATAGGAGCTTGCAATTTTTTAAAATTACTGCAGATTTGGGGTCGAACATGAGTACAGCTAAAAGGTCTCATTACCAAAAAAAAAGAAATCACTGCGAAAGACCATGCAAAACAATTTCGTTTGATTGCAATTCACAAATTTCCACACAGCACATCACATTTTCTCATCCTGATGCATTGTGTCAAGTGTCATGTATTGTTACACCCCTAGTTATTGAGTTCTAGTCTGGACCATAATACACCCTGTTGTCTTACAGAGATAGTCTTTATCTTCAGGTTCTTCCTTTTTCATACAATTCAGTTGGTCCACAGGTGTGATGTGTCCCACAGAGACTGGTGTCACTTCACCTGAAATTCCATTAACTGAATTTAAATGTTTTAATTTAACTTAAAGTGAAGTACAAATATAAATGGGGAAAAGTCAGTGATGTGGTTCATTCACAAATTAGATTCGAATAAAAATTATTACTGAATATTAGACTGGACTGTAATGTGTCATGTTTACTTACAGAGGTATTCTTCATCTACAGTTTCTTCCTTTTTTACATGTTTCTGAAGGTTCACACAGGTGATGTGTTCTACAGAGCCTGATGTCCCTCCATCTGAAGACGTATATTTTTCTGCCTGCACAACCCCACAAAGCTAATGAACAAAGAGTAATAATACTTATTTACAAAAGAAAGTCGATTAAGCAATATTGCATGCACAAGTGTGCTGTTACACAGAATATCGACTGTGATTCGGCCGTAAGCACGAGGCCGCAGGTGATCACAGCAGTGCTGATATTCAGTACAGCAGCACAATTACGAGTGTGATCTTGCTTTTATGTCACAGTTTTCTTAATGAGAAATTAATATCAAGTAACTAACATTTCAGAGACAATATGGCCAAATATTTGGCTTATTTTTGCTGTCAATGGAAACAGTTCCCAAAACAGCCACAGCTAGATAGAGCTTTACATGCTGCCATGCAACACACAGACTAACTGACAGCCTGTAGTAAGTGTAGTAACAGTTTCAATGTAATGATCTAATACTAGATTTGTAATTTCTGCAGTAAACACAGATAAGTGGAGTGATACACACAGTGAAATGTCCCAGTGCCATTATACTAAATATCAGCACTCTTGGAATGTCACTTGACCAATCAAATTAGTGGACTGAAACTAACGGTGGTATAACACAACATATAGTCCATGAGGATACTGAAGAGACGATAATATCATGGTTTACTTGATTAGTAGGAGAGCATGCAACCTACCAAGGATGGAAGCTGATTAAGTGAAGAACATTCACACAGTCAGGTGAATCTCTTAGTTATTAAAAATGTTATGTTTAATTGCACACATATAGCTAACTGTTACCTGTGAGTCAGTGGGACCAGGAGTGTGTGGAGGTTTTCTAGAAGAGCACGGTCGTATCTCTGCTGATTCCATTATAAGGTCTTATTATGAGGTCTAAATGGTGTTTCTGGAAAAGGAGGCTCCGATCATAAGAATAACTGCAGAACCCACTGTAAACTAATACACTTCATGCAAATTATGAGTCTTTCATTTAAAAGAGAACTGGGAGAATGAACAATGATTTAATAAGCCACTGTATCATTCTCTCTGTATTGCACTTTGAAGGTTTGGGATTCAGTCACTAACTATTAGCCGAGCAGCTCAGCTAGTTAAACTTACCTCAGGTTTTAAAGTAGAACATAGTGAACATCCTCAAATACAGACACAGTAACAAGTTTGTTTTTAAATCGATCCAATCTGTTATTGTATATAAACCAGTCAGAAATATTTTCATGTAGAAATGATTACCTCCGTGACATAAATAAACCGTTCACTCGGGGGTGAAAAACCGTATATCATCTGCTTCTGTTGTGAATAAACATCGCCTCCTCTTCCTCTTTCCCCTTCTTTTTCTTCTTCTTAAGGTTTATTAGCGGCAAAGCAGCTTTTTAGTGCATTACCGCCACCAACTGGATAGGGGAATATATTTCAAACTTAAATCCTGTTATACAAGCCTGTTAATCTTAGATAATTGAATAGTGCAGTATATACTTTCCTTCGTCCTGGACCACTTCTGAGTAGACTTTGCATTGTAATGTTGATTACATCCATATTGAGTAGCTTTTCTTTAAATTCAGATCTTTCATTTTCATATGCTGTACAGTGAAGGAGCACATGTTCCACTGTCTCTGCTTGGGTGTAATATATGCATCCCCTGCTGTAAAGCCAGCCTAAACTGGTTGGTAGGTCTTGGCTGGTCTCCCAGCTTGGCCATAGCTGGTTTACCAGGCTGGTTTTAGAGGTGTTTTGACCACTTTTTTTTTTATCTGGTTAGGCTGATCAGGCTGGTTAATGAGGCTGGTCAGGCTGGTCAGTGTTGGTTATCCTGGTCTTAGCTGGTCTCCAAGCCTCATCATAGCTGGTTCAGCAGGCTAGTTTTAGAAGTGTTTTGACCAATTTTTTTTAACTGGTTAGGCTGGTCTTAGCTGGTCAATGTTGGTCAGGCTGGTCTTAGCTGGTCAGGCCCAGCTAACACAGTTACATTGTGAAGACGTAACCAGACCGGACCATATAGCTAATGATGCTATAACATCAAGCATTTATTATATTTCACTTACTAAGCAAGAGTTTTTTGTTACTTTTATCTTCATTGCCCACGCATTATTGATGTACTGCTATAAGGCCTCACTGCCTTGCACAGACTGCATTGTACCATGCTTTTTTTGAGTGAAAGTGTGTTTCTAGTGTATAAAAAAAATCACATTGATAATCACTAGTGTCAGTTATGAAAAAGTATTTAAACTAGTCATCCCTACTCTATAGCTTATATTACCCTTTATGTTGCCAAGAGTCCTCTTCCTTACAGGCATGAATAGATGAGTATTCAGCCAGATGCATAAAGATGTGGTAACCCATATTGTTTGTGTGATACATTGTTTCTTTCTTTCAGAGAAAAGGGTTTTATATCCATAACCTAATGTTACTTGGGCTGGGCCGTATCTGTGTGCTACAGCACACAGTTTAGGTGGGTTTTACTTGGTGGGCAATAAAACGTTATTGATTTGTATGGCGATAAAGTTTTCCCCATTAACAATCTTAAGCTTAGGGTATTCAAATGTGATAAACTTTCATTTCTTTTTTCCTCATCTTCCTGAACTTCCTGAGCTAACAGCTGTAGTCAGATTACGTGGCAGGTAGGGTTGGCGTAAAGCCAGCACAACAGCCAATCAAGCTGCACAATGAATTGCCTGCACATATTGAGGGAATCGCATCAAACCAACAACAGTAGCAAGCTACAGAAATATGGCATGAACATAGAGAGGTCTGAGATTGAAAGTTAAGATGACATTGGGTCATCTGCTCTTGATGACATTGTTCCAGAGCTAGACCACACTGTTTCCGGTTCGGATATCTAAAGCATGACGAAACGCAGTTAAGCCCAAAATGCAATTCAAGACCATATCCTGTGCAGCAAAATAGTGGAGAAACTCAAAATCATTGTTATGGGGCAGAGAATGATGTTGACATGTAATCTCACACAGCGCGCGCACATCATCGTTTCCCTGGTTGTGGGGACTCAGTCGTCCGGTTCTTAAAAAATGGTCTTCCAACACTAGTTTGCCCATGAAACACGAGACTGTTGAAGTACAGGTCTAAATGTGAGATGGGATATGGTCCTGAATATAAATATTATTTACTAAAAATATTAGCTAACGTAATTTGGCCCTTAGGCTAACTAGGCTAACAGGGGCACTATCAAGCTAGCTAACATCAGGCTAAGTATTATATTGTGTTAACTATTAGCCAAGATTACTAAAAGGTTGGGTCTCATCGGGCTAACTGTTATATTAGACTATAAAACTCACCTAATTATTTAAGTGCAAATTAGCCTAATCATGCTGATAATATTCCATCAATTCACAGAGATTTTAGACTTGTTACAGTTTCCCCTCGTTCTCTGAGTCGCTTTCTAGGCGAGCGGCGTACTCGAACACTTCCGCATTCCATTCTCTGCACCACCGTTGAGGAAGATCCCGATTCATAAAGACTCACGTGTTCTTTACCTCTGCCATGTGCTTTTTGTTTTCGTTCACGTCATGTCTCCGCCTCCTGTGTTTCCCCATGTGCTCATGTTTTGGTTTGTGTCATGTCTCCGCCTCCTTAATTCTTATTGGTTCATGTTCATCTAATTCATTCTGTGTAATCATGAGTTTCAGCTGTCTGTGATTTTCTTTGTGTTTAAATACGCCACTCCGTTTCCGCTTTGGCGCGGAGTATTAGTTAATCATAGTTTAGTTTGTTATAGTTTAATTTAGATGTGTTTAACCGTGCGCTTTGTTCCGGTGATTCCAAGATCACTACTCTCGTTTGACTACAGCCTGGATTATAGTTTGTTTTGTTCGTGGTATGGATTCTTCTGTTTGGAATAAACTCTTCTATATTTACTGACGTCTCCCCAGCGCATGCATCCTGACTCCCTCTTCTGTCCTACACGTCTATGTTACGTAACAAGACTGAAGGTTATGATTATTGAAAGATTTGTTTTATAATTCATAAATGATTGTGTCCATTTTATAAATGTCTTTTTACAGTTTAATAAATCTAAATAATAACCCTGTGAGTATATCCTATATGCAGTAATTGAGAAAAATGATTGTAAAACTCCATTGTGTGAGAGTGTGGAGGAAGACTTGGGAGGCAGGTGGAACATTAGTCCAGCTCCGGGCTTATGTTTATTCAGCCTGCACTTTCCAGTGCACTCTATCAACAAAAACAGCACAATGACCAGAAATGGGTCTGTCTGTACGTGCAGCTTTTGTTCCGTCAGGTTCGAGTTCTTCTTGGGGTGTGTGCGTGTCTCGCAAGCTTCGCCAGCTATATCGCTCTTTGGTTACGGCATCTGGTTACGGCAGTTACTGGTTATCTGGTTATGGCAGTTACTCAAAGCCCAAAGAGACACAAATAAATACACTGGCACTAATAAGACAGTTGACAATCATCACGTTACCTAGCGGTTCTGCCCATCTCCTCTCCATCCATTGCTGATGCTCGACCATGCCCCCGCTGCCACATAGGTCTGTGGACCACCTCGAACTTGAAAGGCTTATGTGCCAGACAAAAATGAGTGATCCGTGTGTTGGCATCCTTCATGCGGTGGAGCCATTGGAGCGGGCTGTGATCGAAACAGATGGTAAAAGGACACCCCAGTAGATAGTATCGGATGGGGAGAACTGCCCACTTGATGGCCAGACACGCTTTTGTCGGTCTGCAAAACAAAAGGGAGAGAAAAGTCAGGACAATGCAAAAGCATTGCAAAAAAAAACCAAAACCGCATTTACCTGGCAGAAATCCCGCTCACATGGCTTCGTCCATCATTTTGGTTTTGGGTCTCAGGCAGGCTGCAATCATTGCTGTCTTATCATTTTGGGGATGCCCCTCCCCATGGCCCAAGTGGAAGTCCAGATACAGTACTTCCACCTGTCCAATTGTACACTTCATCGGGTTTGCTGTAAGACCGCCCATCTGAAGGATCTCAGGACAGCCCTCAGATGTTGTAAATGCAGCTGCCAATCGTTACTATAAATGATTGTCATCCAAATAAGCAGCGTTATATGCTTTGTGCGGTTGGAGGATTCTGTCCATGAGAATTTGAGATGTTGCTGGGGCTCAAAATAACCCAAATAGAAGGGTGACAAATTGTTGTAACCCAAATGGAGTGAAAAAGACCATTTTCTCTCGGGATACTGGAGTCAAGGGAGTCTGCCAATACCTCTTGGTTAAGTCCAGTGTTGAATAAAAGTGACACGCGCCTAACCGATGGAGCAGTTCGTCAATGTGAGGTATCATGTATACGTCAATTTAGACACCGCATTGGCTTTTCTGAAGTCCACACAAAAACGGACTGGCACCAGGACCACTGGGCTGCTCTAGTCACTATGGTACTCCTAGATTACTTATGTCAAGCATAGCCTTGAGTTCATCCAGAACCATATTTGTTTGTGTGCAGGTAACCGCTATGGGTGACTGCATACAACCACACCTGGAGGTGTCTCAATGTGGAGTTCTGTGAGGTCCATGTGACTGGGTAGAGGTGCATCAGAAAATTCCCCTGGCAATCTGTGCTCTCTGAGATGGTGAGCGGTGGTCTCCACAGGGGACCAATGTGAATTTGGCTGCACTTTTGAAACTTATCTTCGGTCCCAGCTCCTCCCTCTTGGGAACCACAGTCACCAAAGCCACTGGAACCACCTCTCTCCGCGGTTTCAGGAGGTTGAGGTGGTATATTTGATGTGCATCACCTCTATCCATTCGCTTGACCTCATAGTCACATTCTCCGACTCGCTGTGTGACCTCAAAGGGTCCTTGCCACTTTGCAAGTCATTTAGAGCTCGACATGGCTAGTAAAACAAGCACTAGCTGAGTACCCCTGTAATACAGTCAGGACTGACATTCTTGGGCCTGATGCAAATTCTCCTGTGTTAGGTGACCTTAAGGTGTGGAGATTTGCTCAAAATCCAGAATGTACTCAAATTAATTTTTGCTCTTGGAAAGTGTCGGAAAAAAGGGTCTCAGAGCCTCCTTCTGAGCTCCGACATCCAGGGTGGAGTTGAGGTCCTTCTTGGCTGTATCAGTTTTTTCCAACTCTTGTTTCACTTAAACTATCACAAATAAATCAAGACTCTTTAGGCTTGGATGAGAAAGAGCAAACGTTGTTTAATTCAATCCAAAAACACAAAAATCCATTGAGCTCAAGGAGAACAACACTCACAATACAAAACACATTTCTATGTTGTTGTAAGCAAGTGCATCAGCATCCACTGCATTTTCAGTGTCCTCTGTGTTCTCAAAAAAACTCCCCAGAAAATCCCCTCTATTTATCCTTGGGCGCTGTGAAGCGCCTCCTCTTTTAATTTGCATATGCCCTGGCGAATTCCCCTTATTTTCTACTATGGCCCTTCTGGCTCCTCCTATTCTAATTTGCATCCTTCGCCGAATTCCCCTTATTTTCTGCTGTTCTGGGAAACTCCTCTTTATGCATCATTTTTGACTCATATCCAGTTCTCTGAATTTCCCCTTATTTCCCAGTTTTACTAATTTCCCTATGTCCTCTTTTGGGTGTTCCTGTCTTTTGGATTTCCCCTTATTTTCGGCCTTTGGCATCATTTGTTATTAAAAAAAACTGTATTTAATCTAAAACTTCCTAGTTTTTGCCACATTTCGCAGTGGATTACCATGCTACCAGATGCCTCACCGTTATTCTCTTTTCAAGATGCCTAAAATGTGTAAGTTTTATTTTACTCTTCTCATTTTGTCATTTTTTTTTTACTCTAAGCACTTATTGTTACGTTTCCTACTCTTACAGTATATTTTAATGCTGTTTTTTGTAAGCTTTAAGTAATGCCTTGGATATATTCTGTAAGTTGCGTCTCTAGATTTTTAGTAAGCTGTTTATGCAATAGATTCCTTAAGCATAACTGTTGCTGTCTCTATTATTATCCGGCTACTTAGTCTGTTTATTTTCTGGCAAGCGCGGGTGTTCCTTTCCTAAACTACCCTGACTCATGCACACCTTCTGTGTGTTTTCTTCTAGCCCGCCCACGTAGTTCTTTCCCAACTTCCTCTGGGACGTCTGAACTCGCTCTCTATTATCGCTATCAGCTGACTCACTTGGCCACCGGTGTTTCTGAATACCTGGAGCAGCTCTACAGCACCCCTGTACCCAGTCATCTTCTGTTTCCAGTCCAAATTTCTCAAAGGGTTAAAATGGAGTCCGTGTCTACACAGACATCTATGTCATTTACCAATTCTCTTTCTACTCAAACCCCAATGTTCCTGGTGATGACCACATCTCAGTCTACTCAGACTGACTGTTGCCCTCATGTGGGCAGTTGTCCATGGGACTCTAAAGCTCCCCTGTCTCCCAGTGTTTTTCAGGCTATGGACGAGTCAACTCTGTCTAATCCTGTCTCACCCACGGATTATTCGCCGACGAGTCCAGTTGTCCCTCCTGTCATTATTCCTCTGTCTCCGCCTTCTACTTCAGCTGTTCCCAGCGCGAGACGGGCTCTCCTTTTTCCAGACTAATCTGTACTGCCCTTTTTCTTGAATAAAACATGTTTGTTTTCCCCACACTTGCCTTTTGGTATTTATTTGCATCATAATACTATAATTATTTTCCTGCTAATAAATGCTACAATAAAGCTGAATTAATTATCTATGTCCTATTGTCCTAATGCTCTATTTGCTACATTGTGCCTTAATGCTAAGTTTTGCGTATTATCCTACTGATAGCTGCTTAATTATGCGCCCCATACGAGCTCTGCCTTCTAAACTCAACATCACTCCCCCCTCTGAGCCTTATGAGTCTCACCTTCCTAGGGTCCTGTTAGGTTTTATGTCATAATACCATAATAATACTCTCTATAAGCCGCTCTCTATTGCTTCGTAGTAATAAGAGTGGTAACTTAACCCTGTCGTGAGTCAGGAGCACAATTTCGCCAAATAAACCCAATCCATATTTTGTCGACTAATCCCAATGGTGCTTGCCCACGGCTCGCCTACGACAGGTACACAACAAAATCAAAATGGTACATCATTGGAAAACATCAAAATCAATACAAACACCAAAACCCGTGCAGACAAAACAGAGATCGAAAGAGAAAGAAATCATAGCAGTTAGTCAGAACATCAGACCTGCAGAGAAACTCCAACCCAAAAACGTAAACAAAAACTATTACATGAGGAAACAGAAACGAGGGGTGAAACATAAGTAAAATAAAACAAAACAGAAACATCTACAAAAAAAAATAAAAAATCCACATCACTCCTCCACATCACTCACCCACAAAATAAGACCCGCAACGTTTGCTCGCATGTGGTGAACCAGGGGTGGGTGAAAAACCCTCGCGGCCAATTGTGAGGGAAAAGTCCCACCCTGCCCGCACATGTCGCGGCAGTGTGCCTTGTAGCCACCAGGGGCACCACATGAACACACATCAACAACATTTTTGTACTGTAGCGCACTAGCACCACCACCAATAGTGACCGTGAAACAGCCTACAGATCCATCTGGGCAGCGGCAGGCGCAGGCTGCATCGGTTCCGCAGCTGTGCCCAAATGTCTGAAAGGGCACAGAATCCGGTTGGGGGTGGAGCCTCCACCATTACCTCTGAGTCTGTGTCACGCCACTCATGGAAGACCAAGGGTGGCTTGGAGACTGTGGCAAACCACTCGAGTTTTGCAGGTGTCAGCGCCGTCCATATTGGGTACTCACAAAAGAGAACAGTGCATAGTTTTACGGTAGTTTGCTGCAAGACGTGTCGGGAAAGCAGGAAACCATGATGAGTACATGTCCCATATGCCTGAGCCACAGTGATGGAGCGACGTAGCTCGTAGTAATGTACCCAATACTCGATCCAGAGGAAAGTCTGTGCTCCATGATGCATTCACCCAAAGTCCATCATAGTGGGCCATGTTGGCATGTGACATGACGAGGGCCAAAGGGTGTTTGTCTTCTAGCAGTGTGGTTCAGGCTGGGTCCTCTCGAGGTGCTGGGTAGGGGAGCCAAACCTGTGTTCCAGGGTCTGTCTGACCAGGCAGACTCCACAGGCAGTTGGACATGTCGGCCTCCATACACAGGCGGGAACAGGAGCCACAGAGTAGGTCTCTGGACGTGCCCTCAGCCGTATAGGAGTAAATGCCATCAGTCCCATGACGAAGAGAGATACAGATAGGGAGGCGTCCACGTCGCCGTGCACTCAGGGGACTGGCCATGGACCTGCACACAACATTAAGATGTACGACGACAGCACAGGATAGACAGACACATACAGCAGAGAAACAACAACATGGAAACATATACAGTCTGATTAGAGCTTCGATGTGGAGTGAAGGAAAGCTAAAAGTCTGTGCTGTCCTCGCACTTGTCCTCATCTTCATTCAACAGAGGGTACAATTCTGGGCAATCAGTGTCTAGATCAGTGTCCAGTGCATGCAACTGCATATATTGTCCAAACAGGGAGTGAACAGTCAAGAAGTGGGATGCCACAGCAGGCAACAAAAGCCATGCAGGCTAATACTACGATGATAATCATTCCTTTGCGCATCAGGCCTGCCAACCAGTCTCCAGAGAACAGCCATTTGAACCACGCAGGTTCGGGGCCGGCATTGTTGCCGACCATCTGATCACAGGCTTTCTTCATACGTGTCAGTAATGACTGCAGGGGCGCTGCTGGGCCCGTGTGGAGGGGTTTCACAGCGCAACAGTCCCCACCAACCATCTCGCACACTCCTTGGTCAGGCCCCCTCATGGTATCTAAGGCAAACCTATTTTGAACTGCCATAAGAGTAGTGGCATGCAGCTGTTCTGTGAGTAGGCCTAGAGCCGCTATGGTGTGATTTATAAAGCATTGTTGGTTCTACCAAACGTAATTTATCCATCGCATGTTTCTGTGCACCTGAACGTGGGGCAAAAAAATGTTCCACGCTGTGGATGAGGACTCTAACTGGGCCTTATGCTCCTCAGGGACACCAACAGGCTCCCCTTTCCAGTCTATGTAAATGTGTGGCTCAGGGCCCCAGCTAGGGAGCATGGACGAATTACTGACGCGGAGATACTTGTCTGTGCTGGAGCTAAGGCCCAAAACCCGAGCGGCTGTGTCCATCAGGTGACGCTTTAGTCTGAGATTTCGGGGTGAGGTAAGTATCTGCTCTAGGGGTGTGTCATTTAGTTCAAAGATTGTCAAGCGTCCTTCCAACACAACGGGGGCACACAAGCCGTGCCACAGTCGGGGAAGTGTCTGCAGGGCCTGGTTACCACCGCAGTACCAGAATATGTCCGCTACCGGCAAAGTTCCGAGCCTAAGACTAGGTACACGTATTTGTACAATGGACTCTGGTACACAGCCGTATTGTGGAGGATCACAAGAGGGTGCTACATTAACTATAGGGTGATGGGCCTCTATTATTGTCTGGCATGCGGATTTCTCCATCATCCCAATTTCTACAGCTCCATGAGAGCGGATACACAGTGGAAACCTCTGCCCTGGGCGGACACGCACATACATGTTGGTGGGAAGAGTTATCTCAGGGTGGTATGTGCAGGAGGAACTTGATCTACGCATCCAATCAGCACCATGCGTTCTAGCTGTGGAGCCTAGGATACATAATACGGGGCACAAGAAAGATGAGTTGTAGGGCGGATTTGTGCATTCAGCAATTCCCCGTGTGGGCATGACGCGTAGGGGGCGGCGAGAACGGTCATGGCAAACCACACATGTGCTATTGGTGGACACCTGTCGGACCGAATCCTGTAGCCACTGGTGAAACAAGTTCTGGGAAGAAGCATCAGCCCCATTGTCATGGTATATGTAATATCTTGTCAAGTTGACATAGTCACGGGCGTCAACTGTAGATTCTATGAATGACGTGTCAGGTGAGCCACAGTCGTTATCCTTGTTACAGGACAGCCAAAAATCTATTCCGGCCTGTCTGAGTTCCAGACCAGGGTGCCATATGGGAACATAAATTCTGGCTTTATGTTGCCTGTCAAAGGTAGTTGCCTGGAGGGCTGATGCGCTTGAACGGGTTCCGTTCATGCTATAATACCACAGCGGATGTATGACCTTACAGTGTGCGGTGACGGGTCGACCAGTCAGGACAATGCTGCTAATGTTACTGTCAACAGGGTGAACAACTCCCGGCCACCTCATACGGATCTCCAATGAGACAGTGTACCAATCATTTGAATTATTCGTAGCCCATTTTACTGGATCTCTAGAATTGTTTAGGGGTGCAGGGCCCGTGTAGTCGAAAGAGTACATTACAAAGTATTTTTGCTTCTCTGTTATCAATGATCTTAAGGAGCTTTCCTGCATGCCTGAGCCGAAGAGTCCTACTGCGCATTTTAAGTGATCCTGCAGCGCCGTTTGAGCCTTACTTTCGTCTAGGTATGAGGAGGGTATGGGATGAGTTTTCTCAGGGGTCTGATATACTAGCTGGCCATTAATATATGCTTGTCCTATGCCTGTACTACGTTTAAGTCTGCACTGCTGGCTTACTACTGCTGCACTTATTATACGTATGTTGGGGGTAAGCGTGCGGTTGTACCTCAGCTCTGCTGGGGAAAACTGTCCTCCACCAGTCAATGCTATCCACATAATTCCTGGTACCACTACTACGACAGCAGCCGCTATCATGATGTGCTGGGTTGTCCAGCCCGGTTGGTCCAGGTGTTTTTAATCATGTCTGAAATGTACATCGTAATCAAGAATGTCATGCAGCTCGTCAATATCTATTGTCTGGGTCGGAACCTGACTAATGTCTACAACCTGCTGTAGGAGGTCCTGGTCTGAGTCCTCTGAGCTTGGACTTATTTCCAAGTTTTGTCCCTCTTCCAGCAATAAATTCAAGTCGAATGACCTTGGACCTTCCCAAGGGTCCTGCTCTGCCTCTGACACAACAGCTAAACCGGTTGAGCCTAGACCTTCCTCAGGGTCTTGCTCAGTTGATGGGACCGTGGTCTCTGTTATCGGGGGTTGCGTTTCTGACGTAGGATCTGGACTTGGTGTAGTTACAATTTGAGGGATTGGTAGGGGGCCCTGGTCGATTACTTCCAGCTCTGTCGGGGGACCGGGGAGTTCTGAATCTGACGTCTCCCTTGGATCCTCGGCGCTCACTGGGGTTGGCTCGCTACTTTGCTGTGGTGTCTCTCCTGCCTCCTCAGAGGGTGCTGGGGAGGAGTCACTATCCTGCTGTGGTGGGACACGCCGTGTCTGTGAGCGTGTTCCTCATGTGGGCCCTACTCGTGTCGAGGGTCCAGGTGCATCTGGGTCGTCCTCCTCTGAGTCAGTTTCCGGCTCCTCCTTTTTCCTTCTGGCTTTAGTCACCTTTTTGGCTGGTTCTATGCCAGGGGCATGACAGCAATGGTTCAAGTGGTACCAGTACTCCCTACCTTCTACCTTGACTGCAGTGGGCATGGCTAACACTACTTTGAATGGCCCCTCTCGGTGGGGCTGTGCCCAGTTTTTCCTCTTGAAGACTTTGATGTACACGTAGTCACCTGGTTCCACTTGTCAGAGTGACTCGTGGCCTCTCCGTGAATGGTCTGCTGGACTTGCGAATACAGAGTTCTGCGGATTTGGGTTAAGTGTTTGACATAACTTGACATTTCCCTTTCCAGCTGTTCCAGTGAGGGTCCTTTGTAGGGACCTCGCGTGAATGCCATTGGCATGGGACGCCCTGTGACCATCTCATGTGGTGTCAAGTGTGTCATGTAGTTTGTCTGCATACGCATTTTCATCAGTGCTAGGGGTAGCACCTGAACCCAAGTCAGGTTTGTGCTTGCACAAATCTTTCCAATCTTTGCCTTCAATATCCCATTCGCCCTTTCTACCTTTCCCTGTGACTGGGGATGATACACGCATCCCATGTGCTGTTTTATGTTAAACGCCTCTGTTATTGCTTTGATGATGTCATTCGCAAATTGCAGACCATTGTCTGAACTCAGTTTGTCTGGTATCCCAAAACGCAGGATCACTTCCCTACACAAGAACTTTGCCACTGCATCGTTGTTTCTTTTAGCCGTAGCCTCCACCCACCAGCTAAAAAGATCTTCAACATCCAGAATGTAGCGGCATCCCTCTTTCCTGTCTACCATATCAACGAAATCCATCATTAGATGTTGAAACGGGCCTTGTGGCTCAGGAATGTGACCTATTGGGGCTGTGAAATGCTTTCTCACGTTTCGTTCTGCACACACTGCGTACACTCTCAGTGCCTTGTCTACCATGTTAGACAGATATGGTGACCACCATTCCTTTCGTATGGTATCGATGACCACTCGCCTGTAGCAGTGATCCACCCCATGTGCTTCCTTGATCAGCATTGGCAACAATGCTAGTGGGGCTACCCACACTCCATCTACACTTCTCCAAAGTCTTGTGCCTGGCTCCCTAATTGCTCCGCGTTTCTTCCATAGCTCTACTTCCTCTGGGCTTGCTGCCTCTTGGCAATCTCTAAGACTGTCTACTGACATTCCTTCTGCCGCTCCTATTTCTGCCTCCTCTTCCTCCGACTCACCTGCCTGCATCATGACTTTTACAGAGTCATCTCCTACTGCTGCTCTTTTAGCTGCTTCCTCAGCCGCTGTATTACCATTGGTCACCATTGTGCCATCAGTTTTGTGAGTTTTGCACTTTACTATGGCCAACTTTTCTGGCAGCTGTATTGCAGCAAGCAATTCTGATATTGCTGGACCATGCAGCAGGGTTGAGCCATCTGCTCTTTGAAACCCTCTCTGGGCCCATATTGGACCAAACACATGGCATACTCCATATGCGTACGCCGAATCAGTGTAGACTGTGCATGTCTTACCTGCACCTAGCTTACACGCAGCTGTGAGTGCTTTGATTTCTGTTAATTGGGCTGAGCATGGTTGGGGAACTGTTGTTTCTACGACTGACTCGTATTTTCCTGTGTCCTCATTGTACTGTACCACAGCATACCCTGCCTTGCAACCTTCCAGCGTGCAATAGCAGGAACCATCTACAAAGAACACATGTTGTGCTTCTGGTAAAGGGTTTGCCATTAAGTCTGAACGTGCTTTTAGTAATTTCTCACACTCTTCTGTACAGCAGTGTGGAGTTCCATCAATTGGTAGAACCATCCTCTCAGCTGGGTTAACTGTGCTACATCGTTCGATTGTCAATTCTGGAGCTGAGAGAATGACATCATAGCCCGTCCACCGCACATTAGTTATTACAAACTCCTGACTAGTTAGTAGAGCGTGTAGCACATGTGACGTATACAAGGTTACTGGGTGTCCCATTGTGATGGAAGACGCCTTTTGGTATGCAAATGCTGTGGCTGAAATTGCTCGGTAACATGGGGGCATGCCCTTCTCAACGTTATCGAGTGCGGTACTAAAGTATGCAATTGGCTGTTTTCCCATCCCTTCTTGCATTAGTACGGCTGACGCAAATCCTTTTCTTTCGGACACATACAGATGAAAGGGCTTACTGTAATCTGGACTTGTCAGCACTGGGGCTGATGCAAGTGCGCTTTTTAGTAGGCTCAAAAGCTGCCTGCCAGTCAGGGGTCCAGGTCAGCAGGGCACTAGGTTTTGTTTGGTCTGCGGCCTTTATCATGCCTCTGAGTGGTTGTGCTTTGAGCGCAAAATCACATATCCACGGTCTACTAAACCCTGCCATGCCCAGGAATGACAACATTTGTCTGACAGTTTGAGGTTGAGGTGCTTTTGTAATAGCTTCCACGTGCGCAGGTGATATCGCTCGGGTCATCCCTTCTAGTACCCTTCCCAAATATTCTACCTTCTGTCAGTAGAATTGCAATTTTTCCTTTCTTACTTTGTGCCCATTGTTCGCCAATGTTCTCAGACCATCAATGAGTCAGAGAGGCACTGCTCATTGTTTGGCTGCAGATCAATAGGTCATCGACGTACTGCAGCAATCGGCTTTCGATTTGGAGACTACCCAAGTCTCGAGCTAATACCTGGTTAAATATTGACGGACTCTCACAGTATCCTTGAGGCAACCTCGTATAGGTATACTGTTTACCCCTGTAAGTAAATGCAAACAAAGGCCACGAGTCAGGGTGCAATGGAACACTAAAAACGCTGAGCACAAGTCGATCACTGTGTACAATTTCGTACCTTCGGGAATGTTGGACAGCAAGGTGTGTGGGTCCAGGACCACTGGGGTCTCGGATATCACCACCTGGTTTACTGGTCTTAAATCATGTACCAGTCTCCACTTGTCTGAGTTGGGCTTCCTGAACAGAAAAATCGGGGTGTTGCACTGGCTTTTTGTTGGGATTAGGACTCCTGCCTTCACCAACCCTTCAATTATTGGCCCTATCCCTTCCTCTGCTTGTGGAGACAGCGGGTATTGTCGTTGGTATGGCAATTGAATGTTTGGCTTCATTTGAATTTTCACCAACCCTCCTGATTTCACTAGCCCTACATCTGTTTGGTGGTTTGTCCAGAGTTGCTCTGATATTTCCTTCAATGCTTCTTCTACCTCCTGTCCTGTGAGCTCTCGTTCCTCTGTCCTTTGGGACATCTGTACCTGTACTTCTACCCTTAGCTGCACTTTGGTTTGTTGGCTCACTAACATGTGTGTCGCTATCATCTGCTCTATTGCCTCTCATTTCACCCTAAGAAACTTCCTGTCTTTTTATGTGTACATGTTTGGGTTTCTGGTAGGTTCCCATACTTGCACTTGGCTTGACTCCCTCATCATTGGCCCTAGATCTTTAGATTCAAGGTTTTGCCCGACCATTAGAGAGAGATGTGGTGCAGCGTCTGAAACTTGATACCAGTTATCTACTTTGTGTGGAAGTTCCACATGGGCCGCTACTCCTTGCGGCCCTACTATTATATCCATCATTCTGACATTGAATTTGTGTCTTTCCAGCTGCTCATTCCATAGGGACTCATATTCCTCTTCTTGTCCCCCCTCATTGTACTTTAGGTTACAATGCCAGGGATCTCTGGTGTCTCTGCAGTCTGGGCGCATGTGAGAAATCCAAGGTTTCCATCATTGGAAATCCTTCCATAATCTTGATGCTTCTTTTTCTTTGACTTCTAGCCAGTATACCTTGTCCAAGGTGCACTGGACTTCTCCTCTTTCCACCATCACAAATTGTTGTGCTAGCATCTCTGGGAGTATCACCCATACTCCTGTGGGTCCACAGTGAATTTTTGCTCCTAATTTACATAGTACATCCCTTCCTAGGAGGTTAGCTGGTGTGCTGGGGGAGAAAAGCAGTGGGGCTTGTACTGTGATTCCTTCCACAGTTATCCATTGAGGCTCTGTAAATCGTAACACTTGTGTTTTTCCCGAAAAGCCTACTGTTTTTATTGTTTTATGAGTGAGGGGGAGCCCAGAGCCTGCTTTTCCAATATTTGTGAAT
Source organism: Cranoglanis bouderius (assembly GCA_023630585.1). NCBI lineage: Eukaryota > Metazoa > Chordata > Actinopteri > Siluriformes > Cranoglanididae > Cranoglanis > Cranoglanis bouderius. The sequence continues at coordinate 21,933,101 of CM042547.1, forward strand.
GTTGCTCCTGTATCTACCAGGAAAGGTGCCTGTACTTGGTTTCCAATCACCACCGTAATCGTTGGTTCTTGTGCTGGGTGCAGTGAGGTGGCACACTGCACCAACTCCCCCTCAGGCTTCTCTGGGCCTCTTCATTGTCCTCCTGGGGCAGACCCCATCAGGTTGCCCCCAGGAGGAATGGGGGCCTGGCTTTGGTAGCCTGGGCCCATCCATTGTCCTCCCCAGTTTCCTTTTCCCTGTTGGTTGTTTGCAGGTTGTTGCTGCCATCCTCTTGGTCCTCCTATGCCTCGTCTTGGGGCTTCATACTGAAGTTGGGGGCATTCTTGCTTTACATGCCCTGTATCACCACAGTTCCAGCATCCTAGCCCTTGGCCTCCTGAACCCCATGCATTCCTTTGTGCAGGTCCTCTGGAAAAATTTCCTCTTCCTCAGCCCCTGCCTTGTCCCCACCCTTGTGTCTGTTGGGGGTATGGGGCTCCCATCTGGTACCCTCCTGTCACTGGTGGGTACTGGTAGGCATTTGGGCTTTGTGGTGGGTACATCGTCTGCATTTGCAGCTGATACACAGCAGGATACATGGCTGGGGCTTGAGGTTGGATTACGGCTGGTACCTGAGATCCTCCAGCCGGTGGCTGTACTGTTTGAGGTGGGGCAGCTGCCACTATTACTGCAGCTTGTGTTGCAGCCCCCTCCTTTTTCTCCTTCTTTCTTTGTTCATGGGTTTCTTGTTTGTTCCATACCAGTTCTCCTAACTGGGCTTTGTGCAGTTGGACGAGTAGGTTCTCAGCAGCTTTCTGTGTTTCTCGTTCCCTTTGCTGCTGCAGTTCTACATCGTGTATGACGTTGGCCTCAAAGGTTGCCCATGGCATTGTGTTCAATCCCACAATAGTCTCAAGTTGTTCTTGTACCTCCTTTGGGAGGGCCCTCTTGAGCATGAGCTTGAACCGCGTCTGACTTGCCACTGTCTCATCCCATGGGCTTCCCATTTCCTCTCTCCAGCTATTTTGTAGTTTCAGTATGAATTGGGCCACTCCTTCATTCTCTTCTAATTTAATCTTTTCCACTTTTCCTGGGTCGGCTTTAGTTGGGTAGTTTTTTCTCAGCTTGTTCCACAACTGGTTCCTCAAGGATCCGAAAGGATGGTCATCCCAGAGGGGATTATCCATCATATTTCTGATCCCGCATCTTGCGAACAGCTCTCCCAGTTTAGTCAATCCCAAGGATTGTGACAGTATCGCCTTAAGATCTCCCACGGCCAGTTGGTGCCCCGAGGTTTGCTCTTTGAACATTGTGGTCCATTTTTGCGCTCCTTCACATATACTGGGGAGTCAGTTTATGAGTCCTGTCCCATCCGTGAAGGTCCACGGGACATACTGTGGCGGTATTTTTCCTCCTTTGAACAACAGTGGCATCATTGTATGCTGGGTATGATGGAGCTCATTTTCAGGCTCTCCACTCCGCTGTACTTGTCCCGCTCTTTCTTCCTCATTCTCACTGACCCCTTCCTCTTCCCTGTCTGATTTTGGTGTTATATAGTCTCTTCTTTCCGGGCTTCTAACCTCCTCTTGTTTCTGCGCCTGCGACCGTGTTATCCTCTGGGTCCTCTCTTGGGGTGGGGGCTCCTTGCTGCCACCTCTTTCCTTTTTTCTTTGCTGGGTCCTTGAGCTGTGGTACACCATTGGATCCCAGCATGGAGACGTACCTTTCTGGAGTATTATCTCTAGTTCATCTGACCTTCACCGTAACTCCCTTCTCATCCCTTCAATGTCAGACAGTCTCTGCTCCTCTTATCCTGACATCTTCAGCTGAGTTGCCGTGCTCCATGCCACTCGTGCCCTTAGTTCCTCTATTTGTTACAGCTTATCCTCCAGTTGAATTATCTTTTCATCCACCTTTCCCTCCGCTTGGGATAGCTTATGGTTCGTTTGGACAGCCTGCTCTTCCAAGATTTGCAAGGTTCTCTGTATCTCTTCCTGTGCCCTTTTTGCACTTTCTTCTGCATATTCTGTGGTCCGCTGCGCCTCCCGCTTGGCTTTGTCTGCTTCTTCCTCCATATGGCGGAATTTATCCATCAGTTTTCCTTCCTCTTCTGCCGCGTACTGCTTCATTACTTCCAACCTCCCCAATATCCTTTTCCCCTCTTCCACTAGGCTTTGTCCTTCCTTCCTCATTTTCATTAAGTTTCTGTCTTTTCCAACCAGCATTATTTGGACTTCCCCTTGTATCTGTACCCATGTGGTCTCTTCTTCTACCTCTTCCTCTCTCTCTGTTTCCCTTTCCTCCTCTTCTTCCTGTTCCACCTTGTCCCTTACTGAGGCCTTCTCTGGGAGTCTGTGCACATCCACTTCCCGTTCCTCCCTTTCCTCTTTCTCTCATAGTTCGCCTCTCTCATCTTCTCTCATCTCTCTTATGCTATCGTATAGTCTATCTAGGCAGCCGTGCAGGCTGTCTCTTTCTTTCCCTTGTCTCGGTCCATCTCCCCTTCGTGGGGTGCTATGCTGTCTCATGGTTCCTTCCACGGTCATGCTGCTCCTTGGCCCGTACCACACTTCCCAGGGCACGCTGCTCCTCTGCTGGTACCATGCCTGCCTTCGTTGGAACATGTCATCGTCCCATTCCATTTCTTCCTGCAATGCTTCTCTTCGACTTGGGGGGTGCCTGCAGCTCTCTCCTGTATAAAGTGAATGGCCTTTGTGTTTCTGGTTTGCCTGGCTTTCATCGCCTCCTCGCCGGTCTTCATCTCCTTCACATCGTTGGAGGCCCTCTTCGTATTGTTGGAGGCCTCTGTGTTCCTGGCTTCCTTCCTGCGGCGCTTTGTCCTTTTTATAGTCCTCATGCAACTGTCCCTCTGTTGTCAGTTCATCACCTCGTTTGAGCTTCTCCTTCTCTGTTTCTCCTCCTTCTTCCCCCATCATTGTCACGAACCTCTCGACTTGTCCAGACATTACTTCTATACATACTCTCTGAGAGCCCGGGTTAGCCGTCATCACTGGGTATATTTCCAATGGGCTAAACAGGATTGTGGATACAGTCCCGATGGACTGGGTGGACAGCTTGCGTTATATGGGGGTGGCTTGACGTGCTCCGCATCCAGCTCCGCTGGTGGGGCTTCCTTCTCTTTCGCTTTTTCCTTCTGCTCTTCAATATCAGCCTTCACTCTCTCTTTTTCTCTCTCCTCTTGCTCTTATTTTTCTCTCCTCTCTTGTGCCTTTCTCCTTTCCCTTCCTTCCTTCTCAAACCATCCTAACACTTCCCACTTTCTCCTAGTCTTATCCCTGTTCTCCTTCTTCACTTCTCCCCAACATTCGATCCTTTCCCACATCTTTTTACATTTTTCTTCATTGAATGTTCTCTCCTCAGGCCAGCGCAACTCCCCCATTGTCCGCTCATGCCATTTCTTCATGTATTTCTTAATTCTTTCTCTGCCTCCTTATGTTTTGCTACTATTATGTCCACCGGTGTGGCTAACTTCACTCCTTTCTCCATCATGCACCCTTGTCTGGCCCTTGTTGCACTACTTCGTGGACCTGGGTTTCTATTTGCTATTGACCACATTAATTTTGCCCTTATATGTCGAACTATTAGGGCCGGTCTTACTGGATCTTTATATGTCACTTCCCCAATGAATTTAATTTGTCCAATAAGATTGCTGTTGTTCGCCCTCTTTCCCACTGCACCTCCCTTGGTTTTACTGTCACAATTGCCTTCAGTCCTGAGCAATAATTAGATTGTTCTGGCCAGCCTGCCGCTAGATCTACTAGAGGTTCATCGTCTTCATCATATGGATCCCTGATTAATTCGCAAAGGGGTATTATAGCCTGTCTTGGCCTGGGGGCTTCTATCAGGGTGCGTAAAACTGTGCCTAATAATCTGGGACCCCACACTCTTTTTATTTTCTCATACCAATTTTCTTCTGGAAACAGACTCTGCAGTGCATACAGTCCTTCAAACGTGGTTATAGCCCACAACCTTTGTTTAATCAGTTCCGGGGATTGCCACCTTTCTACTCCATCCCTACCTTGGTATGTGTGCTCATCAAAGAAATGTGTCATTATTCCTCTAGTTACTATGTCTATTTCCAATTCTTCCATCCAGGGTTCGCCCTCTCCTCAGTGTGTTATCTGCGTGTGTGCGCGTGTTGTGTGTACTTACCCTTTATTTCTACACTGTGCTCTTTTGCCTGCCTTACACTATGAGGCTGTGTAGTACCCACAATATTCCTCCTACGGCTTGTTCTAACTCGCCTAACAATATCTCCAGGATTACACACACCACTACTACTATAAGTACTTCATCCAACATTTGTTCAAAACACATTCAGTATTTAGTCAATTTACACTATAATGTACTCTTTAACATGTCACCGGGGGCCCCCCATCTCTACCAAGCAGACCTGTCTACCCCGACAGCGGTATCTAGAGACACACTTTTCCTTAATCCACCTGCCTGTGCAGTCTCGGTTTTGTGGGTTTAATCCACTAGCGGGCGGAATCCGCAGGAATTTTAACTTAGTACATATATTTATACATTATTTTCCTATTGACAACACTGTCCACGAAACCTCTTTTTCACAATCGTTCACATTGTTGCTGTTTCTCATCCAATTTTCTTCCACCCTTACAGTTCTTGGCCCGTGGCTGGCAACCCACGCCCTTTCCCAGGGCCGCCCCTCTTGTCAGGCCACAGATTAACTATGCACAGACTTTGAGTGTAACAGGTGTCTTCTTACCTCTTTGTTATTGAGTTCAGGTGTCTGTAGCCTGCAGAGTAGACGGTCCTAGTTCAGGTCACGGTTTACGCCAGCTGCTTGTGGGCCCACCCAGGGACGCCAACTAATGTCGAAAAAAGGGTCTCAGAGCCTCCCTCTGAGTTCCGACATCCAGGGTGGAGTTGAGGTCCTTCTCGGCTGTATCAGTCTTTTCCAACTCTTGTTTCACTTAAACTATCACAAATAAATCAAGACTCTTTAGGCTTGGATGAGAAAGAGCAAACGTTGTTTAATTCAATCCAAAAACACAAAAATCCATTGAGCTCAAGGAGAACAACACTCACAATACAAAACACATTTCTATGTTGTTGTAAGCAAGTGCATCAGCATCCACTGCATTCTCAGAGTCCTCTGTGTTCTCAAAAAAACTCCCCAGAAAATCCTCTCTATTTATACTTGGGTGCTGTGAAGAACCTCCTCTTTTAATTTGCATATGCCCTGGAGAATTCCCCTTATTTTCTACTATGGCCCTTCTGGCCCCTCCTATTCTAATTTGCATCCTTCACCGAATTCCCGTTATTTTCCACTTTTCTGGGAAACTCCTTGTTATGCATCATTTTTGACTCATATCCTGTTCTCTGAATTTCCCCTTATTTCCCGGTTTTACTCATTTCCCTATGTCCTCTTTTGGGTGTTCCTGTCTTTTGGATTTCCCCTTATTTTTGGCCTTTGGCATCATTTGTTATATAAAAAAACTGTCTGTATTTAATCTAAAACTTCCTAGTTTTTGCCACATTTCGCAGTGGATTACCATGCTACCAGACGCCTCACCGTTATTCTCTTTTCAAGATGCCTAAAATGTGTAAGTTTTATTTTACTCTTCTCATTTTGTCTTTTTTTTTTACTCTAAGCACTTATTGTTACGTTTCCTACTCTTACAGTATATTTTAATGCTGTTTTTTGTAAGCTTTAAGTAATGCCTTGGATATATTCTGTAAGCTGCGTCTCTAGATTTTTAGCAAGCTGTTTATACAATACATTCCTTAAGCATGACTGTTGCTGTCTCTGTTATTATCCGGCTACTTAGTCTGTTTATTTTCTGGCAAGCGTGGGTGTTCCGTTCCTAAACTCCCCTGACTCATGCACATCTTCTGTGTGTTTTCTTCTAGCCTGCCCACGTGGTTCTTTCCCAACTTCCTCTGGGACGTCTGACCTCGCTCTCTATCGTCACTATCAGCTGATTCACTTGGCCACCGTGTTTCTGAATACCTGGAGCAGCTCTACAGCACCCCTGTACCCAGTTTCCAGTCCAAATTTCTCAAAGGGTTAAAATGGAGTCCGTGTCTACACAGACACCTATGTCATTTACCAATTCTCGTTCTACTCAAACCCCAATGTTCCTGGTGATGACCACATCTCAGTCTACTCAGACTGACTGTTGCCCTCATGTGGGCAGTTGTCCATGGGACTCTAAAGCTCCCCTGTCTCCCAGTGTTTTTCAGGATATGGACGAGTCAACTCTACTAATCCTGCCTCACCCACGGATTATTTGCTGATGAGTCCAGTTGTCTCTCCTGTCATTATTCCTCTGTCTCCGCCTTCTACTTCAGCTGTTCCCAGCGCGAGATGGGCTCTCCTTTTTCCAGACTAATCTGTACTGCCCTTTTTCTTGAATAAAACATGTTTGTTTTCCCCACACTTGCCTTTTGGTATTTATTTCCATCATAATACTATAATTATTTTCCTGCTAATAAACGCTACAATAAAGCTGAATCAATTATCTATGTCCTATCGCCTAATGCTCTATTTGCTACATTGTGCCTTAATGCTAAGTTTTGTGTATTATCCTACTGATAGGTGCTTAATTATGCGCCACATACGAGCTCTGCTTTCTAAAATCAACATCAAAGGTCCCTGTGGAGGCGGGGGCATGGTTGAGCACCGGTTTGTGAATGGAGGGTGGAGCCATAGAAAGCGAGTGGTAAGGTTTACACACCTGTAGGAAATGAGACTAACAAGTGTTCTGTGTTGCAGTGAGGGGAAGAAAAGAAAAGGAGGAGAGGCATGCGCTGAGAGAGAGAGGGAAAGAGATGCCGGCACAGAGCCACATGTGTGCGTCCGTGCGTGTGTGTGTGGGAGAAATAAAAAATCCCCACAAACTGAAAGGAAAAGGAAAAATAAAATTGTGCAAGTGGATTAAGCCTGCCTCCCTTCTGGTTCCTCCTGTACCCGAACATTAAGTGTGTTACACTGGTGACGAAACCCGGGATTATGAGAGGAAATCGCCGCCATGGAAGGCTCACCTCTGGCCGACCTCAACACTCAGCTGGCCAACCTCCACCAGACCCAACACCAGGCCCTCCTGCAGCTACAATGCGACCAGGAGAAGCGGTTTAAGGACCTCCTCAACGCCCAGGCCGAGGACCGCTGGGTGCTCCAGGGCCTGGTGCTGCAGGCCAGGATTCCAGCCGCCACCCCCGCAGCACCCGCAGCAGCGGCGCCCACTGCCCTGCCCCATGTCGCACTGACGAAGAGGGGACCACTGGACAACCCAGAGGCATTCCTGGAGCTCTATGAATGCTCTGCGTGGGCGTGGGGCTGGCCTAAGGGTCAGTGGGCGGCCCGCCTGGTGCTGCTCCTGTCAGTTGAGGCACAGCTCGGGACCCAGCAGCTGCCAATTGCTAGCATGCTGGAATACCTGGACCTGAAGTGGGTGATTCTGCAGGAGGTTCGGTGGACCCCCGAACAGCACCATCAGCGCTTCAGAGTGCTGACCTTCGCCGAGCTCGGACGTCCGTTCGCCTTCGCCCAGAAGCTCTGGGACACCTGCAGGAGGTGGTTGTTGGCTGAGGAGCGCGATGTGGAGGAAGTGATCAACCTGGTGGCGCTGGAGCAGTTCATCACCTGGCTTCCTGACGGGACAGCGAAGTGGGTCCAGTGCCATCGTCCCATGTCGCTGGATGAGGTGTTTCAGCTGGCAGAGGATCGACCTGGAGCTGCCGGTGCAGGAGGGATGCCTGGGTCGGTGTGCTGATGTTGTGGGGAGCCGGGGCATTTCCAGGACCAGTGCCCCATCATGGAGGTGGGAGCGATGGTCCGGCTCCCCGACGTGCCGCAGGCCGCCCCCGATCGAGCAGGGACATACCGTATTCCAGTGAATGTTCAGGGGGGTACATACCAAGCCTTGGTGGATTCAGGATGCAATCAGACCTCAATTTACCAAGGCTTGGTTCAAGGGGAGGCATTGGAAAATGCACATTTGGTGAAGGTGAGGTGTGTGCAAGGGGATGTTCACGAGTACCCACAAGTGGCCATTGTCATCCAATTTCGTAGGAAAAAAAATATAGTGGATGTGGAGGTTAGTCCCCGTCTCACCCATCCACTAATGTTGGGAACTAATTGGCCTGGGTTTTGATTATTAGTGAGAGAAATGTTTGTGGATGGGTCCTGCATTAGGGAGAGGAGGTGTGGAATGTGTGCAGCCTTGGCAGTAGAGGCGGTGCCAGGGCTGTCGATGACAGCTCCACATCAGCATGACAACGAGAGTGGGGGGAGTGGCTCTCCCCCCCCCTCTTAGCAGGGATTCCCCTTGGGGATTTCACCTTGGAGCAGTCGCACGACAAGACCCTGAAGCATGCCTTTGATCAAGTGAGAGTAATCGATGGTCAGCCGATCCAGCCCAATGTTTCGCTCTCCCACCTGTACTTTGCAGTTATTAAAGATAGGATTTATAGAGTGACGCAGGACACTTAGATGCAGGAAAATATGACCCAATTGTTGGTTCCGAAGAACCGTTGGGAATTATTATTCGAGGCAGCTCATTATAACCCTATGATGGGGTACTTAGGGCAGGCGAAAACATTAGGTCGGCTCTTGGCTCGCTTCTATTGGCCAGGAATTCATGGCGATGTTCGCCATGCGCGGCGTGCTGCGAATGTCACCTGGTGAATCCACCGGCCACCCCAAAAGCGCCGTTGAGCCCACTCCCGTTAATCAAGGTCACCTTCGAGCAAATTGGCATGGATCTCGTCGGGCCATTAGACCGATCTGCACGAGGGTATCGCTTTGTGTTAGTATTAGTGGACTATGCAACGTGGTACCTGGAAGCGGTGCCTCTACACAATATCTCTGTGAGGAATGTTGCGGATGCACTCTTCCGCGTTATCTCCCGGGTTGGGATCCCGAAAGAGATACTAACTGATCAGGGCACATCTTTTATGTCACGCACCCTGCGCGAGCTGTACGAATTGTTGGGGGTTAAAGCGATTCGCACTAGCTTTTATAATCTGCAAATGGATGGGCTGATGGAGCGCTTTAATCAAACACTTAAAAATATGATTCATAAGTTTGTGCAGGAAGATACATGAAATCTGGATAAGTGGCTAGAGCCCTGTTATTTGCAGTACGAGAGGTCCCGCAAGTCTCCACGGGGTTCTCTCCATTTGAGTTATTGTATTGACGCAAGCCGCGCGGTGTACTTGACGTCATATGGGAAAATTGGGAGGAGGGGCCTTCAACCAGCAAGAATGAAATTCCGTATGTTTTGGACCTGAGAGCAAAACTCCACACATTAAGTCACATAACTCAGGAGAATATCCTACAGGCACAAGAACTTCAGTCCCGGCTGTATAACAGGGGTGCAGGGCTACGCGAGTTCACGCTGGAGATAAAGTGCTCGTGTTACTACCCATGTCGAGCTCCAAATTACTCAGCAAGTGGCAAGGACCCTTTGAGGTCACACGGCGAGTTGGGGATGTCGACTATGAGGTAAGGCAAATGGATAGAGGCAGGGCACTGGAGATTTATTATCTCAGCCTGCTAAAACTGTGGAGGGAGACTGTGTCTGTAGCGTTGGCTACGGTAGTTCCTGAAAGGGAGGAGCTAGGGCCGGATGTAGACATAAAATTGGCAAGTCAATCGTGCCCGGTGCCGTGTGGGGACCACCTCTCCCCAGCCCAAATTATAGATATTAAAAACCTACAAGCAGAGATTTCTGACATGTTCTCGCCTCTCCCCGGCCGCACTAACCTCATAGAGCACCACATTGAGACAGCCCCAGGGGTGGTGGTTCACAGCCACACCTATAGGCTGCCCGAACACAAAAAAATGTTGTCCGGGATGAACTTAAGGCCATGCTCAAAATGGGAGTAATCGAGGAGTCCCACAGTGACTGGAGCAGCCCGGTGGTCTTGGTTCCCAAGGCCGACGGGACGGTCCGGTTTTGTGTGGACTTTAGAAAAGTCAATGCGGTGTCAAAATTCGACGCATATCCAGTACCTCGCATTGACGAACTGCTCGATCGGTTGGGCGCGGCTCACTTTTATTCGACACTGGATTTGACCAAGGGATATTGGCAGATCACCTTGACTCTAATGCCCGGGAAACAACGGCTTTTTCCACCCCATTTGGCTTACACCAATTCGTGACCCTTCCTTTTGGGCTGTTCGGGGCTCCCGCGACGTTCCAGCGGCTCATGGACTGAATACTCCGTCAACACGCTGCATATGCCGCTGCCTATTTAGACGACATTATTATATATAGTAATGACTGGCAGTGACACTTGATATAGCGTCACTTGATATAACCTATCCCTTAGTATTTGAAAAGTATGGATGGGAGAGCGCAACATTAGGCTGGATTTGTTGACCTTCAGTTACTCTCACTTGGTCAAAGGCATGGTCCACCAATGGTGGAGGGGCAGGGCACTCACCACCCACCCCACCCTCCATGTCCCCCTTATGTGGAAACATTGCACAAGCGGATACTCTTGAATAACCCCATGTACACACCTCACCTTCACTAAACGTGCACTTCCCAAAGCCTCGCATTGAATCAGGCTTTGATGGCCTGAGGTCTGATTACACCCCAAGTGCACCAAGGCCTAATGTGTACTTCCCTGTATACTCACCTGTATGTGGTATGTTACTGCTCGATCAGGGGAGGCCTGAGGCACATCAGGGATCCAGATCACAGTTCCCACCTTCATGCAGGAACACTGATCCGGGAAATTCATGGCAACTCACCAATTCCATGCAATGCCAACACACCTGCCCGGGCATTGCCCCAGCTTTGTGGGCATGAGTTATTCCCCCTTGCAGAGAGAAAGACAGAGCTTGGGGAGACGTTAGAGAGGCAGGGGAGGAAAGGGGAGGTGGAAACCGGGCCTGGGGTACTGGTTCTGGGGGATAGGAGGGGAAGAGAGAGGCAGAGTGAGAAAGACCAAGGACACCTGGATCAGGAACTGCCACCAAGCTGGCGGAGGATCACATGGTGGCGGTTCCTGATCCACCAAATGATCCTCCACCAGCTGCATGACTTCATCCAGGGATGCAGGCCAGTAGCACTGGACCCACTCTGCCGTTCCTGTCGGGAGTCGAGAGATGAATTGCTTCAGTATCACCAGCTCGATGAACTATTCTGCTTTCTGTTACTCTGCCATTAACCACTGGCGACAGGGGTCCTTCAGGTGCTGTGATGCACTGCAGGACTGCCCTCTTTATGCTGGAATATGCCATCTGTGTCCGTGCATGCTCAAAGAGCACCAGGAAGGTCACCAGATCATCTGTGGAGGCCATTTTAGTGAGCAGCACGGTGTCAGGGGCGCTGGGCTGATGCAGCTTCTGGAGTACCCTCTGGCTCGCGGCCTGCTTGTGCGCAAGTGTTTCGAAGCACAGCTGCTGCTTGTTGCGCAGGTTGAGGAGCGCTTGGTGTTGGGTTTGGTGGAGGAGGGCAAGGGATTTGATCTCGCCGAGTGGGGAGGCTTCCTTGAGTCTACCTCAATTCCCGGGTTTCGGCACCACTGTAAAACCCTGTTGTGTAAGAATGTGACACTGAATCCCACTGAACCCCAAGTTCCTCCCGATGGCAGGCAAGTGCCTTGCATGGTAGCTCTGCTGCCAGTGGTGTGTGAGTGTGTGCATGAATGGGTGAATGAGAAACAGTGTTACGCACTTTGTGAACCACAAGTTTCTAATACTGTTCATTTTTGCTCCAGATATGGATGATGCCCAGGTACAAGTCTTCTCCTGCTCCTGGTTTTCACTTTCATATACATCTCAAATTAACCTCCACAAACACATCAGAAGATACCACTGTGAGGAATATGAGAGACTGCAACAATCAGGAGAGTTAATAAGCTCCAGTATTCAGCAAACAGTAACTCCTCTAATGAACAAATGCAGAAAGGAGTCTATCCCTGCTCACAGTGTGGGAAGGGCTTTAATTGATGGCATGAACTACAAATACACCAGCGCATTGACACAGGAGGAAAGCCATTTTCCTGCTTAGAGTGTGGGAGGAGTTTTACTCAACAGTGTAATCTACAAAGACACTAGTGCATTCACACAGGAGAAAAACCGCATCACTGCTCAGAATGTGGGAAGAGCTTTAATTGACAGTGTGAACTACAAAGACACCAGCGCATTCACACAGGAGAAAAGCCATATCACTGCTCAGAATGTGGGAAGAGCTTTAATCGACAGTGTGAACTACAAATACACCAGCGCATTCACACAGGAGAAAAGCCGTATCACTGCTCAGAGTGTGGGAAGAGCTTTATACATGCACCCAGGACTCATCCAGCCCAGGTCTCCTTCACCTCTCCCCCTCCGCCACCCCCAGTCTTTGAGATCGCCACCAGGAACCGCTTTGCCCCTTTCCGCGAGACCAAACCCAACGCTGTGATCATCGGAGACTCCATTATCCAGAACATCCACGTCTCCTCAACTAAAGGTAAGGTTCGCACCCACTGTTTTTCTGGCACTTGTGTTCTTGATGTCGCTGCGCAGGTACCCGCGATCCTGAAGGATGCCACGAACACCGGAGCTGTCGTGCTGCACGCGGGGGTGAACGACATCAGGCTGCGGAAGACGGAAATCCTGAAGAGGGACTTTGGCAGCCTGATCGAGACAGTTCGCAACACATCGCCCACAATGAAGATCATCGTGTCTGGACCTCTTCCCACATACAGACGTGGACTTGAAAGGTTCAGTAGACTTTTTGCTTTAAACGAATGGTTAATTACATGGTGTAATGAACAGAAACTGCTCTTTATAAATAACTGGAATCTTTTCTGGGAGCGTCCTAGATTGTTCCGCGCTGATGGCCTGCACCCCAGCAGACTCGGAGCGGATCTCCTCTCAGACAACATCTCCAAGACACTACACACCATATGACTCGTAAGTACAAATTCAAATAACAATAACAGCTATGATCAATGTTTGAATTACTTAAATGACAATACGACATCTGTAGTTTATCCTATTGAGACTGTGTCTGTTCCCCGAGCTGAACAAATATGTAGAAATTTTCGGAAAGTTTGTTTGAGTAACCTAACTAACATAAAATTAGACCATACTGAACGCACAGCCAGCACCTTTGATCTGAAGCTAGGATTGTTAAATATTAGATCTCTTATGTCTAAAGCACTTATTGTTAATGAAACTATTACTGATCAGGAGTTTAATATAATGTGTTTAACAGAAACATGGATTAAATCAAATGAGTACATAGCATCAAATGAAGCCAGTCCTCGTGGATATAGTTATATACATCAGCCCCGTCTTACTGGTAGAGGAGGAGGTGTTTCACTCATTTATAATGAAAACCTAGGCGTCACACAAAAATCTAGTCATAAGTTCGACTCCTTTGAAGTTCTTCATACTATTATAACATATGTAACCATTAAAAATAAGTCTACTGAGTCGATTCCACTTATTATTATTTACAGACCCCCAGGGCCATACTCTGAATTTCTTCGTGAATTCGCAGTTTTTATCTCGAACCTGGTTGTTTCTTTAGACAAAGCATTAATTGTCGGTGACTTTAATATTCACTTTGATAACCCAGAAGATCCTCTGAGAACAGCGGTTGTGTCTATTTTAGATTCAGTAGGGGTCAATCAGAATGTAATAGGGCCCACTCATAATGGTGGTCACACTCTTGACATTATACTAACATACGGATTAAATATAGAAAATATAGTCACATTTCCGCAGTCTGAAGCTATCTCAGATCATTATCTCATCTTGTGTAAATTGAGCATTGATCATAATATATGCACTTTACCACGCTACTGTGTCAAACGTACATTCATGTCAGCTACTGCACAGAGTTTTATCTATAACCTCCCAGAGATATCAACTATGACTCGATCACCGTCTGATCCAATAGAACTTGATCAGGCGACTGAATGCTTAGAGTCAATGTTCCGTTACACATTAGATAAGGTAGCTCCACTTAAAAGAAAAATAATTAGAGAGAAAAAGCTAGCACCCTGGTATAATGATCACACACACACCTTAAAACAGATCACTCGACAATTAGAATGTAAATGGCGTCAAACCAAATTGGTAGTATTTCAAACAGCATGGAAGGAGAGCCTCCTGAACTATAGGAAATCTCTTAGTGCTGTTAGATAAGTCTATCTCTCTACTGTTACGTTACTTGGGTGAAGAGTCAGATAGGATGCACTCGCAGGGGAAAGTGGTCAGTTTATTAGAAACAAAAAAAACACCAGGCATATTCAAAAGTGAAAACATCAACATAATAAATAAAGAGCAATCACAAGGTTTACAGGGCAAAAATCCAGGAAGAGAAATCGCAAGGTTTACAGGGCAAAAATCCAGGAAGACAAATAGCAAGGTTTACAGGGCAAAAATCCAAGAAGACAAATCGCAAGGTTTACAGTTTAGTTCAATATCATTTTCGTTCGATCTAACTCAATATAACCCAATACTCCGCAAAGATCTGGACAAACTTAGGGGTTTTAGTATCCACGGAAATTAGGCGCTGATCAGAAGTAATATATGATACCTGGAAGTAATAATTAGAAGATAACCATAGAACCAATGAGGAAACGGGGGCAGAGACATGACGTAAACAAAAACAAAGAATCACATGGCAACGTAAACAAAACCAGAGTCTTTGTTATCGGAATGTCCAGTGGAGAGTTCTTTTTTAATACTAGCGCTAGAAAGCGCGTAGACATGCTGCTCCTTAGCGGGGCAGCGATTCATGCTGCTCCTTCCCGGAGCAGCGATTGGCGAGAGCTTTAACAGAGCCCCCCCCCCTAAGGTGCGGCTCCCGACGTACCGCAAGTTTTGTCCGTTCTGGCGGACCCGGACCCCTGGGCAAGATTAGCACATCTGCCCCCCTGGAACCGAGGCTGGTGCAATTTAATGTCCCGCAGCCAGAGTCGACCGTGTCGTGACGAGGACTTGGACGAGGACTTGGACGAGGACTTGGACGAGGACTTGGACGAGGACTGATGCTCGGCCTGGATCGTGGAGTAGCGCGTGACCTGATGCTCGACCTTGATCTCGGAATTGCGCGTGACCTGGTGCTCGGCCTGGGTCTCGGAGCTGCGCGTGACCTGGTGCTCGGCCTGGGTCTCCGAGCTGCGCGTGACCTGGTGCTCGGCCTGGGTCTCCGAGCTGCGCGTGACCTGGTGCTGGGCCCGGATCTCCGAGCTGCGCATGACCTGGCACTCTGTCTGGAACCTGCTTCAGCTCCTGGATTAGAGACAGTGGAGTGAGTTGGGTTGGAAACAGAGGAGGAGACAGGGTTGGAAACAGAGGAGGAGATAGTGGAGTGAGTTGGGTTGGAAACAGAGGAGGAGACAGGGCTGGAGACTGATGAGGAGACAGGGCTGGAGACTGAGGAGGAGACAGGGCTGGAGACTGAGGAGGAGACAGGGCTGGAGACTGAGGAGTGAGCTGGGTTATGAGTGGAGCTGGGAGTGAAAACACCCTCTGCACTGAGGAGGAGGGCTAACACCCATCCCAAAATTAAACCCATGTAGCCCTCATAAAAATCAGAAACTGAACTTGGGAAATGATTGGTAATGGGGCTTGGAACCAGATTGAGAACAGGACTGGGAACCGGATTGAGAACAGGACTGGGAGCCAGACTGGGAGCAGGACTGGGAACCGGACTGGGAGCAGGATTGGGAACCAGACTGAGAACAGGACTGGGAGCCGGACTGGGAGCAGGACTGGGAACCGGACTGGGAGCAGGATTGGGAACCGGACTGGGAACCAGATTGAGAACAGGACTGGGAGCCGGACTAGGAGCAGGACTGGGAACCGGACTGGGAACAGGATTGAGAACCAGAGTAGGAACCGGACTGGGAACAGGATTGAGAACCGGAGTAGGAACCGGACTGGGAACCAGGGTGAGAACTGGATTGGGAGCAGGACTGAGAACTGGATTGGGAGCAGAACTGAGAACTGGATTGGGAGCAGGACTGAGAACAGGATTGGGAGCAGGACTGAGAACTGGATTGGGAGCAGGACTGAGGACAGGATTGGGAGCAGGTCTGAGAACTGGATTGGGAGCAGAACTGAGAACTGGATTGGGAGCAGAACTGAGAACTGGATTGGGAGCAGGACTGAGAACAGGATTGGGAGCAGGACTGAGGACAGGATTGGGAGCAGGACTGAGAACAGGATTGGGAGCAGGAGTGAAATCTGGACATGGACTTGGAGTGGAGGTTTCTTCTAGAACCTCTGAGACGAGCAGGCCAGGAGAGGAGGTTTCCTCTTTATTCGCTGGCTGCTGCTTGGGGCTGGAGGTCACCTGGTTAACCTCCAGTTGCAGCTCCGCTCTGGAGACCTTCTGCTGGGCCTCTGGCTGGAGCTCGGGGCTGGAGGTCGCCATGTTAACCTCCAGTTGCACCTCCGCTGTGGAGACTTCCTGCTGGGTCTCCGGCTGGAGCTCAGGGCTGGAGGTCGCCATGTTAACCTCCAGTTGCAGCTCCGCTGTGGAGACTTCCTGCTGGGTCTCCGGCCGGAGCTCGGGGCTGGAGGTCGCCTGGTTAACCTCCAGTTGCAGCTCCGCTGAGAAGACCTCCTGCTGGGTCTCCTGCTGGAGCTCTGAGGGTGCCCGCTGGTGGAGCCGCTTATGCACCCGCCAGCTGCCCTTGAAACAGTTTTGGGAGCAGAAGAAGCTGCTCCTTACTCCCTGGTTCCTGCAGGTGGGGCACTGCAGGATGGCTGGGCGGGTGCATCCCTCGGTGGAACACTCCTGGTTTTGGGGATGTGAGGAGCAGGCCGCCACGTTAGCCCGCTTACCCCCATAATACTCCAGGAAAGAGTGGCTAGGTCGGTCGCCCAGACGGTCCTTCCCCAAAAAGGTCCTGAGGTCGGGTTGGAAGTCTGGGCTTCCGAACACCTGGACCAGTAGATCCACAAAGCCCGAAAGTGTTTTGAACTTCGTGGATCCACTGGCAAGGTGAAGCTCTGCCCATTGGCGAGCAGAGCTGACCAAACGAGAGAGGAGGAACCCCACCCACTGTTCCTCGTCGGGCTTGGGGTCCTCCAAACTCAGGAAATAAATCTGTGCCTGCAAACAGAAGCACTGTGGCCAGGTGGAAAAGCCATCAAACTCATCGTGGGGATAAACAAATGTCCATTGGGGGAAAAAAATTGAATTGTTTGCAGGCATTTTAAATGTGGCGTGGCGTGGCATGGCGTGGTGTGGCATGGCGCGGCGTGCCCTCACTTTCCCCGCTGCATCCATTTTTTTGGCGGAGTATTCTGTTACATTACTTGGGTGAGGAGTCAGGTAGGATGCACTTGCAGGGGAAAGTGGTCAGTTTATTAAAAACGAAAAAAACACCAGGCACATTCAAAAGTGAAAACATCAACATAATAAATAAAGAGCAATCGCAAGGTTTACAGGGCAAAAATCCAGGAAGAGAAATCACAAGGTTTACAGGGCAAAAATCCAGGAAGACAAATAGCAAGGTTTACAGGGCAAAAATCCAAGAAGACAAATCGCAAGGTTTACCGGGCAAAAATCCAAGAAGACAAATCGCAAGGTTTACAGTTTAGTTCAATATCATTTTCATTCAATCTAACTCAATATAACCCAATACTCCGCAAAGATCTGGACAAACTTAGGGGTTTTAGTATCCACGGAAATTAGGCGCTGATCAGAAGTAATATATGACACCTGTAAGTAATAATTAGAAGATAACCATAGAACCAATGAGGAAACGGGGGCAGAGACATGACGTAAACAAAAACAAAGAATCACATGGCAACGTAAACAAAACAAGAGTCTTTGTTATCGGAATGTCCAGCGGAGAGTTCTTTTTTAATACTAGCGCTAGAAAGCACGTAGACATGCTGCTCCTTAGCGGGGCAGCGATTCATGCTGCTCCTTCCCGGAGCAGCGATTGGCGAGAGCTCTAACATCTACCTTAATTGAAGATAACAAAAATAATCCTAGATTCTTATTTAATACTATAGCAAAATTAACTAGGAATAAAACCACCATAGAAACAGGCACACAATCATTATATAGCAGCGATGATTTCATGAGTTTTTTTATTGGCAAAATTGAAAATATTAGACAAGAAATTCAGACTATAAATTTAAAACCAGACAGTTTAACTAACCCTGTAGATAATAATATAGCAATATCAGATCAACGATTAGAGTGCTTTACTCCCCTTAGAGAGACCGAACTAATTTCATTAATTTCTTCTTCAAAATCATAAACTTGTATACTAGATCCCCTACCTACATGTTTCTTCAAACAGATTACTCCAGAAATAATCAAACCCCTTCTAAAAATAATCAACTCTTCCCTTAGCACTGGCTACGTACCTAAATCATTTAAATTAGCAATTATCAAACCCCTGATTAAAAAACCTGACCTCGACCCCTGTCAATTGTCCAGCTATAGGCCAATATCAAATCTCCCCTTTATCTCCAAGATCTTAGAAAAGGTTGTAGCAAAGCAGCTATGCATTTACCTAAATAGGAATAACATTCATGAAATATATCAGTCAGGATTTAGGCCTCATCATAGCACAGAGACAGCACTGGTTAAAGTGGTAAATGACTTACTGATGAACTCTGATCAGGGTTGTGTCTCCATGCTTGTGTTGCTTGACCTTAGTGCAGCTTTTGATACAATTGATCATACTATTCTCCTCGGTAGACTAGAAAATGTTGTTGGCATTAAGGGAACGGCCCTCTCCTGGCTCAGGTCTTATTTGACTGATCGTTATCACTTCGTAGATGTAAATGGTGAATTCTCTGTGCATACTGAGGTAAAGTTTGGTGTTCCGAAAGGTTCTGTTTTAGGCCCACTGCTCTTTTCTTTATATATGTTACCTCTGGGTCAAATTATTCGTAAACATGGAATTAGCTTCCATTGTTATGCTGATGACACACAGTTGTATGTTTCAGCAAAGCCAGATGACAGACACCAGTCTAATAAAGTCGAGGAATGTGTAAAGAACATTAGACAGTGGATGCTCATTAACTTCCTCTTACTAAATTCTGACAAGACAGAAGTACTTATACTAGGACCACATGCAGTTAGAAGTAAGTTTTCTGATTATATAGTAACTCTGGATGGCCTTTCTGTTTCATCTTGTGCAGCAGTAAAAGACCTTGGTATGATTATTGACTCCAGTCTTTCCTTTGACGCCCATGTAGGTAATATTACTAGGATAGCCT
This sequence comes from Cranoglanis bouderius, assembly GCA_023630585.1. Taxonomy (NCBI): domain Eukaryota; kingdom Metazoa; phylum Chordata; class Actinopteri; order Siluriformes; family Cranoglanididae; genus Cranoglanis; species Cranoglanis bouderius. Next base: position 21,952,283 of record CM042547.1, read on the forward strand.
TCTTTCACCTCAGAAATATTGCTAAGATAAGAAATATATTGTCACTACATGATGCAGAAAAATTAGTCCATGCTTTCGTCACCTCTAGGTTGGATTATTGTAATGCCTTACTGTCTGGATGTTCCAGTAGGAGCATAAACAAACTCCAGTTAGTCCAGAATGCAGCTGCAAGAGTCCTTACTAGAACTAGAAGATATGACCACATCACCCCTATCTTATCCACACTGCATTGGCTCCCAGTGAAATCCCGCATTGATTATAAAATACTACTATTGACTTATAAAGCGCTAAATGGCTTCGCACCACAGTACCTAAGTGAACTTTTGGTCTTTTATGATCCGCCACGGCAACTTCGATCAAAAGGCGCAGGCTATTTGTCAGTACCTCAAATAGTGAAGGCTACAGCAGGGGGAAGAGCTTTCTCTTACAAAGCCCCACAGTTATGGAACAGCCTTCCAATTAGTGTTCGGGACTCAGACAAAGTCTCACTGTTTAAGTCCAGGCTGAAAACATATTTGTTTAATCAAGCCTTTCGTGAATAGTTTTTTTTCCTTAAGTAAAGGAGCAGATCTAGGGGTCTCACGGGCATAGTGTGTTGTGGTGAACTGGGATGTCTGGATGCTGTCACCCCCCCACCTTCAGGCATCCACCAAGGTTTGTTGGTGGTGGGGTGACTGGCCGCCTTGTCCCAGGGAGCCCTCATGTCTGTGTTACCTTCTGGCTCTCCCTTTAGTTATCCTGTCATAAGCTAGTCTTGCCAGAGTACCTACTTTCACTTACGCAAAGTACATTGTCCTTAACCATTATGGGACAATAAGCATACCTAATGATCTCTCTCTCTCACTCTTTCACTCTCTCGCTCTCTCTCCCTCCCCTTCTGTCGAGCTTCACATGATACTCCTGAGATGCCAGTGATCCCGACCCCTTCTGCTCTCTGGACCTGCCTGATCCATCCTGATGCCCTACTTCTGGTTGGAGACCTCATCAATTGAAGTCACATGATGCTGCTCAGGATGGCCCCACACGGTGCAGCCTAAAGATCATTGAGATTACAGTGGTGAAGTTCAACAAAACAGACTTCATATAAAAACTGTAATGAATTTTCATGGTTTCACAACTGCTATTTGACCATGTAGTATTAGTACATTTGTAGAAGGGATTTATTTATTTATAATTGCACTATCCGGTGTTACACAGATGAGGATGGGTTCCCTTTTGAGTCTGGTTCCTCTCAAGGTTTCTTCCTTATATCATCTGAGGGAGTTTTTCCTTGCCACCGTCGCCGCTGGCTTGCTCATTGGGGATAAATTCATGAATTTAAAATCTATGTCCTGAATTTATATACTTCTGTAAAGCTGCTTTGGGACAATGTCCATAGTTAAAAGCGCTATACAAATAAACTGAACTTGAACTTGAACTTGAACTTTATTCGACAGAGTAGTCTACAAATACACCAGCACATTCACGGAGGAGAAAAGCCGTATCACTGCTCAGAATGTGGGAAGGGCTTTAATCGACGGCGTGAACTACAAAGACACCAGCGCATTCACACAGCAGAAAAGCCATATCATTGCTCAGAATGTGGGAAGAGCTTTATTCGAGGTAGTGATCTACAAAGACACCAGCGCATTCACACAGGAGAAAAATCGTATCACTGCTCACAGTGTGCCAAGAGTTTTACTGACCGGCATAATCTCAGACAACACCAGCGCATTCACACAGGAGAAAAGTCGTATCACTACTCAGAATGTGAGAAGAGCTTTATTTGAGGGAGTGATCTGCAAATACACCAGTGAATTCACACAGGAGAAAAGCCGTATCACTGCTCAGAATTTGGGAAGAGCTTTATTCGACAGAGTCATCTACAAATACACCAGTGCATTCACACAGGAGAAAAACCGTTTTCCTGCTAAGACGGTGGAAAGAGCTTTATTCGATGGAGTGATCTACAAATACACCAGCGCATTCACATAGCAGAAAAAACGTATCACTGCTCACAGTGTGGCGAGAGTTTTACTGACTGGCATAGTCTCAGAAAACACCAGCGATTTCACAGAGGAGAAAAGCCATATCAGTGCTCAGAGTGTGGGAAGAGCTTTATTCGACAGAGAAGTCTACAAATACACCAGCACATTCACACAGGAGAGAAACCGTATCACTTCTCAGAATGTTGCAAGAGCTTTATTCCACAGATTCATCTACAAATACACATACAACAATGCAACAATTATAAAACACTGCGTTGACATAAAAAAAGGAAAATTACTTTTGATACTTAAGTACGTTTGAAAGCAAGTACGTCTGTACTTGTACTTAAATAGAAATCTCTCTTTACAACTTTCACATGTAATGGAGTAATATTTGACCAGTAGTATCTGTACTTTCACTCAAGTAATGCAGTTGTGTTCTTTGTCCACTTCTGGATAAAGATAATCTCAAAGTATATCAGTGCATTCACACAGGAGAAAAGCTGTAAAATAATATTAGTACAGAAATACAGTCTAGACATTGTTAATGTTGTGAACAGCTGATTTTTATGGAATATCTACACAGGCATACCAAAGGCCTTTTTTGTCAACAATCACATCTGTGATTAGAAAACCCTTATGCAATTATGTTAGCACAGCTGAAAACCATTGTGCTGTGTAAGGAAGCAATAAAACTGACCACCTTTGAGCTACTTGGCTATCTGGAGCATCGGCATTTTTTCGGTTCGATTATGGTCTCAAAATGGCCAGAAAGAAAGAGCTTTCTTAAGAAACTCCTCAGTCTGTGGTTGTTTTGAGAAATGAAGTCTATTCCATGTGAGAAATTGGCAAGAAATTGAAGATATTTTATAAAGGTGTGTACTACTCCCTTCACAGAACAGCGCAAACTGGCTCTAACCAGGATCGAGAAGTTGTAGGCCCTGGTCCACAACTGTGCAGGAAGTGAGGTGTTTGGATCACCGAGAAGAACATTTGTGAGGCACCGAACAAATGAAAAGATGCTGGAGGAGTTCTTGACACCATCTATCACGCATGGTGGAGGGAACGTGATGGTCTGGGGGTGCTTTGGTGCTGGTAAAGTGGGACATTTGTAAAGGGTGAAAGGAATCTTCAACAAGGAAGGTTATCACTCCATGTACCATGCCATGCCATTCCCTGTTGACTGTGCTTGATTGGAGCCAATTTCATCCTACAACAGGAAAATGACCAATAGCACTGCTCCAAATTATGCAAAACCTATTTAGGGAAGAAGCTGTCAGTGGAATTCTGTCTAATGGATTGGCCAGCGCAATCACCGGATCTCAACCCTATTGAGCTGCTGTGGGAGCAGCTTGAGCGAAAAAAATGGCCATCAAACCAGTCCAGCTTGTGGGAGGTGCTTTAGGAATCATGGAGTGAAATTGATGCAGATGACCTCAACAAACTGAATGCCAGTGGTTTTCTTTGATGATTATTTGATGAAAGCAAAGTTTGAAGCACTAAATTATCTCAATTAGAAATAATTATTTCTAGCTTTGTCAATGTGTTAACTATTTTCTATTCATTTTGCAGTATTTTCTAAATGATTCCAAACTTTTAAACGGTAGTGTGGATAAATGTATATACTTTATGCTGTGAATATATCAGAGTTTTTCCTGGGAAGTTTAGGTGCTGGTCACTGTGTCTGGGAATGATTCACTTTACTAATGGTGAAGATTCCAGCCTGTCAAGTCAGCATCACTGCCATTTCTCATAATGCACAGCCCACCACCAGGCATAGATTTATGATGCATTTAAAACGATTCTCTTGGTTCAGCCTGACTTCTCTGATTTTGTGGCGGTTTTCACTTGCAGTATATTTTATCACTGCTTTTATTGAAATAAAGACTTTTTCATCATTAAAAGTCTCTTGCATTTTTTTATATAATTACTAGGCCAGCCAAGAGATTTTCCAAAGTGTTTTTTTTGGAACAGCAGGGAAGACAAAATACTTTTCATCAGATACGTTTTAGGGAAATGTTTTTAACAAGTACACCACCATCAGTTGAATCAACTCCAAGCAGTGGTAACAAAGCTGTATCAGAAGTTTAGATTATTTTTTCTATCTCTAGCAATGAGAGTCTTAGGCCTTATTCCTTACCATTCTTAAAAAGGACTGTGGTTGTATCTGAATTATAAAACTTATTCTCTTGTCAAAAAATCAGTCCACCATGTACAGAGACACTGTTAAGTTTTGCCTTTAAATTATTTTCTAAACCCAAGGTAGTGTGGTTTATATATGATGCACTACAACATTTTTAATTTGCATTTAGTTGTATGCAAAAGTTTGAGCACCCCTGTCTAAACTACATATTTTATTGACTTTTTTTTAAGTGGAAAGAGGTACAGTGGTGCATGAAACTTTGTGAACCCTTTAGAATTTTCTATATTTCTGCATAAATATGACCTAAAACATCAGATTTTCAGAGGATTTTCAGATTTTCATCAGAATTCCCAAAAGTTGAAAGAGAAAACCTATTTAACCAAATGAGACAAAAATATTATACTTGGTCATTTATTTATTGAGGAAAATGATCCAATATTACATATCTGTGAGTGGCAAAAGTATGTGAATCTTGTATGTATGTGAGTATGTGAGGCCTTTAGTTGCTTAGAAGTTACCCTCGGTTCCTTTGTGACCTAGTGGACTATTACACGTCTTGCTCTTGGAGTGATCTTTGTTGGTCGACCACACCTGGGGAGGGTAACATTGGTCTTGAATTTCCTCCATTTGTACACAGTCTGTCTGACTGTGCGCTGGTGGAGTCAAAACTCTGTAGAGATGGTTTTGTATCCTTTTCCAGTGAGCATCAATCACTCTTTTACTTAGGTCCTCAGAAAGCTCCTTTGTTCATGCGATGGCACACTTCCACAAACGTGTTGTGAAGATCAGACTTTGATAGATCCCACTTATTTGAATAAAACAGGGCACAAACTCACACCGGATTGTCATCCCATTGATTTAAATGACCTCGATTCTAACCTTTATCTTCAAATTTAATGCTAATCCTAGAGGTTCACATACTTTTGCCATTCACAGATATGTAATATTGGATCATTTTCCTCAATAAATAAATGACCAAGTATAATATTTTTCTATTTTTGTTTAATTGAGTTGTCTTTGTCTACATTTAGGGCTTGTGTGAAAATCTGATGATGGTTTAGGTCATACAGTGGGGGGGGAAAGTATTTGATCCCCTGCTGATTTTGTACGTTTGCCCACTGACAAAGAAATGATCAGTCTATCATTTTAATGGTAGGTGTATTTTAACAGTGAGAGACAGAATAACAACAAAAAAATCCAGAAAAACACATTTCAAAAAAAGTTATAAATTGATTTGCATTTTAATGAAGGAAATAAGTATTTGACCCCTTCGACTTAGTACTTGGTGGCAAAACCCTTGTTGGCAATCATGGAGGTCAGACGTTTCTTGTAGTTGGCCACCAGGTTTGCACACATCTCAGGAGGGATTTTGTCCCATTCTGCTTTGCAGATCCTCTCCAAGTCATTAAGGTCATTTTCAATGCCCTGGCTGAGCGAAGGAGGTTCTCACCCAAGATTTGATGGTACATGTCCCCGTCCATCGTCCCTTTCATGCGGTGCAGATGTCCTGTTCCCTTAGCAGAAAAACACCCCCAAAATGTTCCCACCTCCATGTTTAACTGTGGGGATGGTGTTATGACTCGGGGTCATAGGCAGCATTCCTCCTTCTCCAAACACGGCGAGTTGAGTTGATGCCAAAGAGATCTGACCACACCTGACCACAATACTTTCACCCAGTTCTCCTCTGAATCATTCAGGCAAAGATCAGACGGGCCTGTACATGTGCTTTCTTGAGCAGGGGGACCTTGCAGGCGCTGCAGGATTTCAGTCCTTCATGGCGTAGTGTGTTACCAATTGTTTTCTTGGTGACTATGGTCCCAGCTGCCTTGAGATCATTAACAAAATCCTCCCGTGTAGTTCTGGGCTGATTTCTCACCGTTCTCATGATCATTGAAACTCCATGAGGTGAGATCTTGCATAGAGCCCCAGACTGAGGGAGACTGGCAGTTTCTTCCATTTGTGAATAATCGCACCAACTGTTGTTGCCTTCTCACCAAGCTGCTTGGCGATTGTCTTGGAGCCCATTCCAGCCTTGTGTAGGTCTACAATCTTGTCCCTGACATCCTTGGACAGCTCTTTGGTCTTGGCCATGGTGGAGAGTTTGGAATCTGATTGATTGATTGCTTCTGTGGACAGGTGTCTTTTATACAGGTAACAAGCTGAGATTAGGAGTATTCCCTTTAAGGGAGTGCTCCTAATCTCAGCTTGTTACCTGTGTAAAAGACACCTGTGAGCCAGGAATCTTGCTGATTGATAGGGGATCAAATACTTATTTCAATCATTAAAATGCAAATCAATTTATAACTTTTTTGAAATGCGTTTTTCTTGATTTTTTTTGTTGTTATTCTGTCTCTCACTGTTAAAATACACCTACCATTAAAATTATAGACTGATCATTTCTTTGTCAGTGGGCAAACGTACAAAATCAGCAGGGGATCAAATACTTTTTTCCCCCAATGTATCTCAGTGCCTATTTCCCACCTCATCAATAGAACATTCAGTACTGGATTTGTCCCTTCAGAACTCAAAACTGATGCTGTCATTCCAGATTTAAAAAAGCCTTGCTTGGACCCCTCAGATCTTAAAAACTACCGCCCTATTTCTAATCTGCCTTTCTTGGCTAAAGTAATGGAGAAAGTGGTTGCTTCTCAGCATCTCTTCTACTTAAGATGTTACAATCTCTTTGATCTCTTTGTTTTCAGTCTGGCTTCCGTCCACTTCACAGCACTGAGACTGCACTAGTCAGAGTTGAAAATATCTTGATGGCTACCGATTTAGGTTCCATCACTTTTCTGGTCCTCTTAAACATTAGTTCTGCTTTTGATACTATCTCACATAATATATTTATTTCTTGGCTCTCTGCTATTGGAATATCTGGCATTGCTTTGTCTTGGATTATCTACTACCTCTCTGATCATCAGCACTTCATTACCATTCATCAGTTTAAATCTTCCACTGTCTCAAGGTGTTCCTCAGGATTCTGTACTTGGTCCACTGCTTTTTATCATCTACAGGCTTCCCTTAGCTCACATCATGCTGCTCCTTTCCCCACAAACTCCTTATCTGAATGTATCAAGGACATTAATTCCTGGATAACTAGAAATTTTCTCAAACTCAATACCGAAAAAACTGATGTGTTAGTAGGAGCAACTCCTCATGTTCGATCTCGTCTTCCTGACCAATTAATTGATATTAATGGTGTCCTGGTCAGACCCTCCTCTACTGTCCGCAACCTTGGTATTGTCTTCGACTACACACTTTCTTTTAACTCGCACATCTCCTCTCTCAAGAAAACAGCTTTCTATCATCTTCACAATATTGCTAGACTTCGCCCCATTCTTAACACCAAAGATGCCGAAACCCTTATCCATGCTTTCATCACTTCTCGGCTTGATTATTGTAACGCTATCTTTTCTGGAATCCCGCTAAAACAATAAATAAATTGCAATACATCCAGAATTTAGCAGGCAGGGGTCTCTCTCATTCTAAGAAATCATCACACATCACTCCGGTCCTGCGCAGGTTAGACTGGTTACCTGCTCATATCGTGTCCAACATAAAGTTCTCCGTATCACTTTCAGAGCCTTACATGGTCTTGCCCCCTCATACATTGCTGATCTTATCCGTCTCTACATTCCATCACGCTCTCTCAGGCCATCTAATACTGGCCTGTTATTCACTCTACGTTACAAGCTGTCCTCACTCGGTGGTAGGGCTTTCTGCACAGTAGCCCCTACACTGTTGAGCTCTATCCCACAATCCCTCCGTAATCTTACCTGTGTACTAGAGTTTAAAAATCAACTCAAAACCTATCTCTTTGCCCAATATTTCTGTGAGTTTTAATGTTTCTGTGTTAATGTTTATGTTAATGTTTCTTAATGTTTTTTCCCCCTTGCTGTGTTGTGCTGTGTTGTAAAGCGACCTTGAGTGTGTAGAAAGGTGCTATAAAAAATAAACTTATTATTATTATAGGTATGATTGTTGCTTCTTGCCAGGAGGCTGGGATATTAACTAACTTCCAAACATCATTTAAATTTTCCAGGAGGAAAATTGCTTTGAGGTAAGTATTTGAAAATTGATAATGGACGTTGTCCAGTCAAACTGCAGTATCATGACAGCCCCTTAAGGAATTTAGGAGTTCTTCCATAGAGAAAGGTTGGTTATATAGTTCTATATTTTGGTGTGAAATTTTAATTCACTCATTTCTTGCTTAACCCGAATTCTCTGAAATTCCGGGTGGTAGTTTTCTACTGATGAATTCCTTTCGAAGGTTATTGCTAATATGTTTGCTATTTCATGTTTTTGATTTAATAGGATGCGTTGGTCATTAATGTGTTTTACTTGTAGTCCACCTTCCTTGCCTTCCATTCTCCGGATCACATTCCATATTTTCTTTGTTGATGTATTTGTTGTCAGACTTGATACAAACTTTTTCCAGCTTTGTGTTTTTGCCTCATTTATATATCTTCTTGCCTGTGCTCGAGAGATTTTTATTTTAGTAAGGTTTTCAGTTGTTGGCTGTTTATTGAACCTGTCCTATAAAACTGCTTTTTTTCCCGTGCATCAGTTGATTTGTCATCAAACCATGGATTCTGTCTTTTTAATTGTTTTGTTTATGTTTTTGGAACAGTGTCATCAGCTATTGTATTCAGGTTGTTGGTGAACCATTTTATGAGATCCTCTTGATCCTGAGGTTTCTTGTTGAAGCTCTCATCGCAAAGGGTTTGGAATGCATGCCAATTTGTTTTTTTGAGTTTCCATTTTTGGGGTCATTGTTGTGTGTCTACTTCTGTTGAGGTTATAATCAGGGGAAGTGGTCACTTCCACACAGATCATCCCAGACATGCCCTGAAAAGTCGATCAATAGTTCAAGTCACAGATAGTTAAGTCAATGGCAGAAAACGTTCCATTACCCGGATGCAGATAGGTATTTGTCTAGATAGGTATAGACAGTGTATCTTTTACACTGATAAGCTTTTCTGTCCTCTTTCCCTTAGTATCAAGAGGTTTTCCTCCTCACAGTGGACTGTGATGGTTTTGTTGATGGTGGGGTGGCTGGCGGCCTTTGTCCCAGGGAGCCCTCATGTCTGTGTTACCTTCTGGCTCTCCCTTTTAGTCATGCTGTCATAGCTAGTCTTGCCAGAGTACCTGCTTTCACTCACGCAAAGTACACTGTCCTTAACCATTATGGAACAATAAGCATACCTAATTCTCTCTCTCTCGCTCTCTCTCTCTCTCTCTCTCCCCGTCTGTCAAGCTACACATGATACTGCTGAGATGTCAGTGATCCCGACCCCAGGTCCTCTCTGGACCTGCCTGATCCATCCTGATGCCCTACTTCTGGTTGGAGATCTCATCAATTGGAAGTCACATGCTGCTGCTGAGGATGGCCCCACATGGTGCAGCCTAAAGATCATTGAGATGACTGAGGATGGTACCACTTAAATACCATAAAGATGGCTTTGGACCTCAATTCATATGAACAGTTATGCTATGATGGCTAGGACTGCAGTTGCCACAAACAGTTTGGCACTCAAGTCTCCATCAGTAAACAGTGGAGAAGTTCAACAAACAGACTTCATATAAAAACTGTAATGAATTTTCATGGTTTCACAACTGCTATTTTATCATGTAGTATTAGTACATTTATAGAAGGGATTTATTTATTTATAATTGCACTATCCAGTGTTACCCAGATGAGGATGGGCTCCCTTTTGAGTCTGGTTCCTCTCATGGTTTCTTCCTCATATCGTCTCAGGGAGTTTTTCCTTGCCTCTGGCTTGCTCATTGGGGATAAATTCATGAATTTAAAATCTATGTCCTGAATTTATATATTTCTGTAAAGCTGCTTTGGGACAATGTCCATTGTTAAAAGTGCTATACAAATAAACTGAACTTGAACTTGAACTGTGGCTGTTGAAGTCACCCATGAGAATATATGGCAGTGGTAACTGTCGTACAAGTTTAGTCTTGGTATGTTACAAGTCTTGGTATGTTACAGCAAAATTAGGAGGTATGTAAACAGAACACAGGGTAATAGTTTTGTGCAATATAAGTCAAACTGCTACTGCTTGAAGGTTGGTATCTATTGCAATGTGACTGTGGATAACATCAGGGGCATTGAATATTTGGACTATAAGCATTTAAAAAAGTGAACTGTTTCAGGGACACTTTGCAATTTACGGTAAGGTGAGTCTCCTTTAGGCAAAAAGCCAGAGGATTAAGAGCCGCAGCTAAACGTTGTAGTTCTGAAAAATTGGCTTTCAGACCCAGTTTCAGGTGCATGGAACAAGGGGGTGCAACTTGTTTTTAACATTTGGAGATGTGCTACAGCTACGTGAGCACATGTCCTCTGTCATTTTGGTATCTTTTGGGGGTCAATATTCTTGTCTTTACTTTATTGACTTATTTTTACTTTTTGTGTGGATGACCTCTAATGACTCTTACTACTTGATTGGTTTATGTCAGCTAATGGAGTTTCACTCTGATTTACCTGGATCTGAAGCAGCATTTGATTATTTATGGGCTTGCTTTTGATTGGATTTGCAGATCTGGTATCTTCAATGATTTGTGATTTGTCACTTATCCACGTCAATTCTGTCTGGACCTCAATAGTTTGTAGGTGAGGTTTTGCAACAACTGCAAAGGTTTTCCCTAGGTTAAAGGTATGGAAACCTTCAACTAGTTTTCGGGCTTTCAACTAGTTGTTCACGTTCTTGGCACAGTTCATCTTTTAGATTTCTTTCTCTTTGAACCAAACAGGGCAGGCTTTTGATATGGCTGGGTGGCTCCCTGTACAGTTATTGCATTTTAACGGTCTTTTACAGTCTTCTCCATGCCGTTCCCCTCCACAGTTACAACAGATAGGTTTATTTTTGCAGCTAGCAGATCCATGTTCGAACTTCTGGCAATTGAAACAACTGAACGGGCTAGGTATGTACGTATCAAAATGGACACTTAAATATCCTATTTGATTTTTTTCTGGATGCTGGGGTCTGTTGAAGGTTAGGACGCAAGTTCCTGTTTTGATAATGCGGTCTTCTTAATTGTAATCCTCTTCATATCTATCACATCTTGTGACATCAATTCAGCAGTTATTTCATTTTCCTCCATGTTCTCTAATTCTCGAGTACGGATTACTCCTTTACTATTATTTAGAGATGGGTGATGGAAAGTCTTCATAGCCATGCCCGCGAGCATATTTGCGCTGTAGTAGATTTTCAACTTGAATTTTTTTTTGAACATTCCACCCAGATCTGGCCAGACCTTAGCTTCTTGACATTCTGCTATTCCATATCCCTGCTATTCCTGAAATACCTTTCTGTATAGCAAACAGGGACAGCTTAGAAAGTGGCATATCAGGGAGTAAGGTCTCTTTAGTCTGTTGGGATATGTCTCTACTAACATTGCACATCTAGACTTTGCAATATTTGCCCTTCGTTGTCGTGTCTTACAACACAGGATGCGTGGAGGCCTCTACTCAAAACACTTCTAAGTTCAATAAATACTAATAAAGAATGATACTCACAACCCAGTGGATAAGAGAAGCAAGTTTATTGCCCAAAATCAACAATCAATATGAGATCCATTCAGTGAGACGTCCCAGAATGATATGATCTGCTCTAAATTTTACTCCTGTATTTGTACCCTTCTTCCTGTACCTCCCACTTTTTTTTCTTTTTCATCCTCCTTTCCACCCATAGTTCATTGTTTCTTTCAGTTACACTAACAAGGACTGAAAAATGCTCCAGGAAAGCTCTTTTCATGCTGAGCTAATCAAAATGACCACAGCTGATCACAGTTGAAAGTCAAATGGCTTTGTGTGCCATTGAGAAGGTGATTAGTTACACCTGATTGAGTTTACAAGTCACTGATCCTTTTTCCAACTCCGTGATTGTTATCTTTGTTAATTTCTTCTGACATCTTGGTGTTATATCTTTCACTTGGATGTTATAAGTTGCACTGAGTAAATACAGCTGGATGAAACAAAAACTGTGTCCATCTTCATTTCAGGCTGTAAAGCAACAAAATATGATTATTGTAAAGGGGTGTGATTCTTTTCTATACCCACTGTATGTCCTAGTTCACAGATCAAATCTTGCTACAACAATGGTTTTTTGTGGTTTGAATTTTTGCCATAGTGTATGTAGTTTTGTTTCATCATCCCTACTCTTCACCCACCTCGGAGCCCAACAAGGGGATGCACACAGCCGTGGACTTCCACCGGTTATGCATCAAAAATATAGGAATGAAATACCTGAGCAAGCACATCAAGGATCTGCATTACCCGATTGGCCCTCAGCCAACACCTTCTGGAAATCTGCATGTTGTTCTGCACTGCTATTAAAATCCCACGGCATGCCTTGACTAGCCGGTTGGTTGGAGCTGGGACAGCCACAGCATGTCTCATTCCTCAAATACCAGGATCTGCTCTTCCACTGACATGGGTCGCAACTCACGGCCTAACAAGTTGCCCCATTTGTCGCCTCTTACGATCAACAAGAGGGTGCTAGGGATCTATTCTGCCCCGGGTCCCTACAGGGGTGTGCCCATAGCATGAAACAGTCTGAGTAGACCGAGATAGATATGGGCTGCCTGCTTTTCCCCTAACAACTATAGGAAGGTGCCACTGAGATACTACCTTACCCAGTTCATAAAGGGTACCCAATGACATGCGTTGTAAGCTAATTGGGGTGTGTGTGAGATTGTGCCCTGCGATGGGTTGGCACCCTGCCTTGTGCACCGAGTCCCCTGGGATAGGCTCTGTGTAACCCTGTGTAGGATAAGCAGTACAGAATATGGATGGATAGTTGGATAAATTGTGGCACGTGAAAAAGTTGAGACCATCTTTGCAAGTATCACAGTTTGCAAACAATTTATAGCCAGCTAGAAGTCTTTCTCTTCTTATTTATTGATTTTTCATCCACTCTCCTTGCAGACTGCTTCTAGGTCCAAGATATTCCTGGGCCATTTTTCATGTACTACATGTTTAATATCTACCTGCATATTTTCAAGTCAAGGGACTATTCCAAAACCTTCAGCTTGCATTTTCTTTAAATGGAAGATTTTAACTTACATTTGGGGTCCTGTTGAAGAATCCAATTTTTTTTCAACTTCAGTTTCTTGACTGTCACAGTTGCTTCCAGAATATGTTGATATTTAATAGACTCCATTCTTCCATCTACCTGTGTAATTTTTTTCTGAGACCACCATGCTTAACAGTTGGCAAGGTTTTCTTTCCATCAAATGCTGCTCCTTTTTCCAAACATACCTTTAGTGATTGTGGCCATTAATCTTTTAGTTCATCAGTCAACATGCACTCCAAAATGCCTCTGGCTTATCAAAATATCATTTTGCATATTTCAGATATTCACATTTTTGATGAGCATGCAGGTAAGGTTTCCTTCTGATTGAAAGTGCAAGCAACACTGCAGAGTAGAATAGTAGACCACAATTCCTGTTAACTAAACCTTTCTTAAGTCCTTAGTTTCATTTAGGGATTTTGCTTTTCCTTTCTGCCTAGTATACAGGCCACAATTACTATTTGTAGTGAATCAGATGAATCTGAAATGTTTAAAATATATTCTCCACCAATTTATGTAACGCATAAAAAGATGCTTAACACATTTAAATTTATGCTCCACCAACTTATGTAACAAATTAGCTCAAATGGCGTGAAATATATCTATATATCTAATCAATGCATGTTATGACCAGTTATAAATATACATCAGCCATGAAAGAGAATTAATGTATGTGCACATATACATATGAATAATTAACTATAACAGATTATAATTAATTATGACTATACATATGGTCTAGATCAGCTTTTAGGATTAGCTGTAGTCTAGTTTTAGAATTATGAACTCTAAAGAGGGAGTTTATCCTTCTGGCCAGGAAGGATTCTCCGTTTTGTTATTAAAAAAGAACGTGTAGCGAGACTCGCAGCGTTTAAGGGACTCTATGTGTCCAAAACAGAGACAATCAAGTGTGGTGATAATAGATTTTAATAACTAAGTGTAACTATGGATACACACAACTAACTCTAAGCAAACAATACATATGTACATCTATATACAAGAAAAGGTATAGAAAGAAAGTAATGAAATAAAAAGGGAATGGCAGACAAAAACACAAACAATTAGCCTTTTTCAAAACCAGCAAGAACTTAAATCTCCTGTAAACAGGGGTACAACTTTTATGCATATATAGATCCATTAAACTATACTTGCATGGCTTAGGTGTTGTTGGTTTCAAAGATTTGCGCGCAGTCCCTTAGGAGTTCACGTTGAGTTTGGTGGTTCGTTGTTTGAAAAGGCGTGGGCCGTGAGGCGGTTGCATCTTTTGTCCAGGAGAGAGAGAGTGGTTGTAGCCGGCCTTGTGCCCTGCCTGAAGGCAGAGCACAGGCCGGAACACCGAAGGCAAGGGGTGCCGGAAACGGTAAAAGCTGGAAGAGTGCTGGGAGAGAGCAAGACCAATGTGTGTCGTTGTTTTTAAAGACAACATCAACGCACACGCCTCTCTGGGCTATTGGCCAATCAGGAAGTTGGATTTATTGGCGGGATGAACTCTCTTTGTCTGGTCTCAGACCTGAATTAGCCGGTTTAAACTGTATTATAAATGCAATTAAGAAAAAGCATGAAATAATGTATCCCATTGTAATATGATATGCATAATCAATCAGAGCATCAAGAGACGATTAACTACATACCAAATTCGATGGACTTATAAAATATTACAGGTAAAACATGGTTACAGACATTTAAAATTATATTCTAAATTAACCTATCCAAAATCATCCTAACTTGGTTACATATGCACACAATACATGCAAATAAGAAAATATTAAAATATTTGGACATTGAATAATTACATATAATTACGTTACATTCAAGAGAGATTTTTCCATTGTGTGTGGAAGGTAAGCTTGTGTGTGTGCGTGTGCGTGTAGGTAAGCTTTGTGTGTGTGTGTGTGTGTGTGTGCGCGTGTGTGCGCATGTGTGTGTGTGTGTGAGCGAAGGGGGGGAAGGTTGGTCGTTAGAATTCCAGAGGTATCTGGTCAAAGGAAAAGGGGGGGTCGGTCAGACATCCCCGTCAGACTGGAGCCAGTCCAGGTTGATTCAGAAATCAGTTTGATACCGTCAGACGTTACATATTTTATTTATTTAAGTTCATCAAATATAAAGTACCTATATAATAACATTTGTAGAATTGTTAATCGTCTGCTGCAGTAGTTGGTGTTAACACTTTTCACATTAAAAAAATCAATAAAACATGTCATTTGAACAGGGGTGCTCAAACATTTGCACACAACTGTAAATTCAAATGATAAATGCTGTAGTCCATCAGGGATAAACCACACTACCTTGGGTTTAGAAAATAATTTAAAGGCTAAAACCTAACAGTGCCTTGTACATTGGGATCACGGTGACTAATGTTCAAACTTGCATGAATCTACAAGATTCTCAACAAGATAATTAATTTTACAATTCAGATACAACCACAGTCCTTCAGGATGTTTCAGTTAATTTTTAAGAACTGTAAGGAACAAGGCCTAAGACACTCCCTGCTAGTGATGGAAAAAAAGAATCTACAATTCTGATACAGCTTTGTTAACACTGCTTGTGGAATTGATTCAACTGATGGTGGTGTGCTTGTTGTTAAAAGCGGTTTCCCTGAAACGTATCTAATAAGAAAAGAAAAATATTTGTCTTTTCTGATTTTCCAGAAAATCCCTCTTGGTTGGCTTAGCAATTATATAAAAAAAGAGAGCAAGACACTTTTTTTTTTTTTTTTTTTTTAAATAGTGAAAAAGTCTTTATTTCAATAAAAGCAGTGATGAAGCATACTGCAAGTGAAAAACACCACAAAATCAGTGAAGTCAGGCTGAACCAAGAGAATCTTTTTTAATGCAGCATAAATCTATGCCTGGTGGTGGGCTGTGCATTATGGGAAATGGCAGCGATGCTGACTTGACAGGCTGGAATCTAATCACCATTAGTAAACTGAATCATTCCCAGACACAGTGACCAGCACCTAAACTTGCCAGGAGAAACTCTGATATATTCACAGCATACAGTAAATTCATTTATCCACACTACCATTTAAAAGTTTGGAATCATTTAGAAAATATTGCAAAATGAATAGAAAATAGTTAACACACAAAGTTAGACATTATTATTTCTGATTGCGAACAATTTAGCACTTCAAACTTTGCTTTCATCAAGGAAAACCATTGGCATTCAGTTTGTTGAGGTCATCTGCATCAATTTCACTCCATGATTCCTAAAGCACCTCCCACAAGCTGGACTGGTTTGATGGCCACTTTTTTCGCTCAAGCTGCTCCCATGGCAGCTCGATAGGGTTGAGATCCGGTGATTGCGCTGGCCAATCCATTAGACAGAATTCCACTGACAGCTTCTTCCCTAAATAGGTTTTGCATAATTTGGAGCAGTGCTTTGTGTCATTGTCCTGTTATAGAATGAAATTGGCTCCAATCAAGCACCGTCAACAGGGTATGGCATGGCATGGTACGGCATGGCATGGTACATGGAGTGATAACCTTCCTTTCCTTCCTTCCCACTTTAGCAGCACCAAAGCACCCCCAGACCATCACGTTCCCTCCACCATGCTTGATAGATAGTCTCAAGAACTCCTCCAGCATCTTTTCATTTGTTCGGTGCCTCACAAATGTTCTTCTCGGTGATCCAAACACCTCACTTGTTGTGGACCTGCACAGTTGTGTACCGGGGCCTACAACTTCTCGATCCTAGTTAGAACCAGTTTGCGCTGTTCTGTGAAGGGAGTAGTACACATCTTTATAAAATAACTTCAATTTCTTGCCAATTTCTCACATGGAATGGACTTCGTTTCTCAAAACTACCATAGACTGAGGAGTTTCTTAAGAAAGCTCTTTCTTTCTGGCCATTTTGAGACCATAATCAAACCGACAAAATACTGAGTAGCCCAAAGGTGGTCAGTTTTATTGATTCATTACACAGCACAATGGTTTTCAGCTGTGCTAACATAATTGCATAAGGGTTTTCTAATCACAGATGTGATTGTTGAGAAAAATGGCCTTTGTTATGCCTGTGTAGATATTCCATAAAAATCAGCTTGTTCCCAACATTAACAATGTCTAGACTGTATTTCTGTACTAATATTATTTTACAGCTTTTCTCCAGTGTGAATGTGCTGATATACTTTCAGATTATCTTCATCTAGAGGTGGACAAAGTACACAACTGCATTACTTGAGTGAAAGTATAGATACTACTGGTCAAATATTACTCCATTACATGTGAAAGTTGTAAAGAGAGATTTTTACTTAAGTACAAGTACAGAATTACTTGCTTTTAAACGTACTTAAGTATCAAAAGTAAAATTTCTTTTTTATGTCAACGCAGTGTTTTATTATTGTTGCATTGTTGTATGTGTATTTGTAGACTACTCTGTCGAATAAAGCTCTTCCCACACTCTGAGCAGTGGTACAGCTTTTCTCTTGTGTGAATGCGCTGGTGTAATTGTAGTTGAATCTGTTGAATAAAGCTCTTCCCACACACTAAGCAGGAAAACGGTTTTTCTCCTGTGTGAATTCGCTGGTGTCTTCGTAGGCTATTCTGTCGAAAAAAGCTCTTCCCACATTCTGAGCAGTGATGCGGCTTTTCTCCTGTGTGAATTCGCTGGTGTTGTCTGAGACTACGCCGGTCAGTAAAACTCTTGCCACACTGTGAGCAGTGATGCGGCTTTTCTCCTGTGTGAATGCGCTGGTGTCTTTGTAGTTCACTCTGTTGAATAAAGCTCTTGCCACATTCTGAGCAGAGATATGGCTTTTCTCCTGTGTGAATGCGCTGGTGGATTTGTAGATCACTCCTTCGAATAAAGCTCTTCCCACATTCAGAGCAGTGATACGGCTTTTCTCCTGTGTGAATGCGCTGGTGGATTTGAAGTTCACTCCGTCGAATAAAGCGCTTCCCACATTCAGAGCAGTGATACGGCTTTTCTCCTGTGTGAATGCGCTGGTGTATTTGTAGGCTATTATGTCGAAAAAAGCTCTTCCCACATTCTGAGCAGTGATACGGCTTTTCTCCTGTGTGAATGCGCTGGTGTATTTGTAGTTCACTCCGTCGAATAAAGCCCTTCCCACATTCAGAGCAGTGATACCGCTTTTCTCCTGTGTGAATGCGCTGGTGTATTTGTAGTTCACTCCGTCGAATAAAGCCCTTCCCACATTCAGAGCAGTGATACCGTTTTTCTCCTGTGTGAATGCGCTGGTGTATTTGTAGACTACTCTGTTGAGTAAAGTTCTTTCCACATTCTGAGCAGTGATACGGTTTTTCTCCTGTGTGACTGCGCTGGTGTCTTTGTAGACTACTCTGTTGAATAAAGCTATTTCCACATTCTGAGCAGGAAAACGGTTTTTCTCCTGTGTGAATGCGCTGGTGTCTTCGTAGGCTATTCTGTCGAAAAAAGCTCGTCCCACATTCTGAGCAGTGATACGGCTTTTCTCCTGTGTGAACGCGCTGGTGTATTTGTAGATCACTCTGTTTAATAAAACTCTTCCCACACTGTGAGCAGTGATGCAGCTTTTCTGTGTGAATTCGCTGGTGTTGTCCGAGACTACGCAGGTCAGTAAAACTCTTGCCACACTCTGAGCAGTGATACGGCTTTTCTCCTGTGTGAATGCGCTGGTGTATTTGTAGATCACTCCGTCGAATAAAGCCCTTTTCACATTCTGAGCAGTGATACGGCTTTTCTCCTGTGTGAATGCACTGGTGTATTTGTAGATCACTCTGTTGAATAAAGCTCTTTTCACATTCTGAGCAGTGATACGGCTTTTCTCCTGTGTGAATGCACTGGTGTATTTGTAGATCACTCTGTTGAATAAAGCTCTTTTCACATTCTGAGCAGTGATACGGCTTTTCTGCTGTGTGAATGTGCTGGTGTTGTCTGAGATTACTCCGGTCAGTAAAACTCTTGCCACACTGTGAGCAGTGATATGGTTTTTCTCCTGTGTGAATGCGCTGGTGTCGTTGTAGACTACTCTGTTGAATAAAGCTCTTTCCACATTCTGAGCAGTGATACGGTTTTTCTCCTGTGTGAATGCGCTGGTGTCTTTGTAGATCATTCCGTCGAATAAAGCTCTTCCCACATTCTGAGCAGTGATGCGGCTTTTCTCCTGTGTGAATGCGCTGGTGTTGTCCGAGATTACTCCGGTTAGTAAAACTCTTCCCACACTGTGAGCAGGGATAGACTCCTTTCTGCATTTCTTTATTAGAGGAGTTACTGTTGAGTGTAACAGAGGCTGTTTGCTGATTACTGGAGCTTATTGTGGTGATATGGTTCATGTCTTTTAACTCTCCTGATTGTAGCAGTCTCTCATATTCCTCACAGTGGTGTGTTCTGATGTGTTTTTGGAGGTTAATTTGAGATGTAAAGGAAAGTGAACACCAGGAGCAGAAGACTTGTACCTGGGCATCATCCATATCTGGAGGAGAAAATGAACAGTATTAGAAAATCATGTGAAAATAGTTAAACTGCTTTTAGAAAAAAGAATGAATGTAACTAATGTTCTATAGATTATAAATGATGCAATGACAAATATAACTTCTGGTGAAGATGTACAGAGAATGGCTAACCAAGTCAGTTTTTTTTTTTTTTTTTCAGACAAGTGTGTTGATTTCTTCCGTCCAATTAGATTTGAGCTTTAGATCACGTGCCCGGAGCCGCTGCTATGCACAAAAGCGCAAGATAGGTGACGCTATAGCACAGAAAGCTGTTTTGAAATGTATTCCGGAAGAGAAGAGCGTGAAAAAGCAGTTGTCTTTTAGTCTATTTTTCTTGTTGACTTTAAGAGTTGTTTTAATCTTTTGTATTTGCAATTTATATTTATATACTGTGTGTATATATGTATATATTAGTGATGGGTCGTTTGCGAATGCGTTGGCTCTGTGAGTCGGCTCCTTTAAGTAAACGATGGGAGCTGCCTCCAGTCTGAGAGCCGATTTAATTTGACACAAATGAACACTGAAAGAGTTAAATCAACACTCTAGGTGTTAATTCAGCACTGGGGATTTTCCTGTGTATATGTGCGTGTGACCAATCATGTGTGATAACATTCTCCATTTTAATACATGCGTTTTAATAACAGACAATATAGAGGCAGAATGTAGAATTTGTAAGGTAAAAATATCATATGGAGCAGGGTCTACTAACAACCTTCACAGGCATATTACAATTGTACATCCAACAGTGCAGTGACTGTGATTTGTTGGGAATGGTTTGTGTTTTGGATAGTTCAATATAAATAAAACATTTAACACACGTGTAATAGTGTTTGATGTTTTTACATTATTTAAGGTTTTTATGCCAAACCTAATGAAAATTTAAAATGTTTAGTATAATTACATTAAATAAATTAAATTAGCACCTTGTTGCGCTAAACATCTTTCTAAACAATGCAGACTGAGCAAATGTCCAGTACTGTTTAAAAATTTAAACACGCTTCTTGAACTTTATGAATGATTGGGGATTAAATCGATTTGCACCAGTGTTTACCATCCGCAGACGGATGGGCTAGCAAAACGATTTGATCAAACGCTTAAAAAAACTATTCGTAAGTCTGTTTGAGATGATGCTCGCAAATGAGATCATTCTTGTACGGGCGCAAGCCTCATGGCATCTGAAATGTCATTAGGGAAAATTCGGAGGAGGGACCTTCCAACAGCAAAAATTAAACTGAGTACATTCTGGACCTGAGAGCAAAACTCCACACCTTAAGTCACCTAACACAGGAGAATTTGCATCAGGCCCAAGAACGACAGTCCCAATTGTATGACGGGGTACTCGACTAGTGCTCGTTTTACTGCCCATGTCGAGCTCTAAATTACTCGCGAGAATTAAAGTATCAATGTTACTCAACCCCAGTCGGTCCTTGTATGAAAGTTGTCTTCATCTTCAGACTCTTCCTCTTTTACATACTTCCTTTCAAATCCTCCATTATTTTGGTCTACATCTTCCACAGAGTTTGATGTCCCAGCACCTGAAATACCAAGATTTATATTTAAATACTTTCAACTCAACCAGTGCTGAAGGTCTGGTCCAGTCACAAAGAAAGCTTAGATAAGACTTCAAAAAGTTATTCATAGGGGTGTAACAATACAACATTCGATTCAATTCAATTCATGATATTACGTTCACATTGATATTTTCAAAATGTTTTAAACAAAATTTTAATGAAGAAATATTATGACTGAAAAGAGTACTTTTTTTTATTTCTGAATCATAAACATTGCGAAACAATGCACATTTTTGTCTTACAAATAAAGGTTTAATATTGTAAAACAAATGTACTACAGATTCACTATACCTTAAAACTAAACACTTAAATGTATAAATTCTTCCAAAAATTTGATTACACAAAACCAGTCACTCCAGAATTTTGTGATTTCAGAAATTAACACAAAATAAAGCAAACTCAGCGATATTCAGAGGAGCTTGAAATTTTTTTAAATTACTGCAGATTTGGGGTCGAACATGAGTACAGCTAAAAGGTCTCATTACCAAAAAAAAGAAATCACTGCGAAAGACCTTGCAAAACAATTTCGTGCGATTGCAATTCACAAATTTCCACACAGCACATTACATTTTCTCATCCTGATGCATTGTGTCAAGTGTCATGTATTGTTACACCCCTAGTTATTGAGTTCTAGTCTGGACCATAATACACCCTGTTGTCTTACAGAGATAGTCTTTATCTTCAGCTTCTTCCTTTTTCATACAATTCAGTTGGTCCACAGGTGTGATGTGTCCCACAGAGACTGGTGTCGCTTCACCTGAAATTCCATTAACTGAATTTAAATGTTTTAATTTAACTTAAAGTGAAGTACAAATATAAATGGGGAAAAGTCAGTGATGTGGTTCATTCACAAATTAGATTCGACTAAAAATTATTACTGAATATTAGACTGGACTGTAATGTGCCATGTTTACTTACAGAGGTATTCTTCATCTACAGTTTCTTCCTTTTTTACATGTTTCTGAAGGTTCACACAGGTGATGTGTTCTACAGAGCCTGATGTCCCTCCATCTGAAGATGTATATTTTTCTGCCTGCACAACCCCACAAAGCTAATAAACAAAGAGTAATAATACTTATTTACAAAAGAAAGTCGATTAAGCAATATTGCATGCACAAGTGTGCTGTTACACAGAATATCGACTGTGATTTGGCCGTAAGCACGAGGCCGCAGGTGATCACAGCAGTGCTGATATTCAGTACAGCAGCACAATTACGAGTGTGATCTTGCTTTTATGTGACAGTTTTCTTAATGAGAAATTAATATCAAGTAACTAACATTTCAGACACAATATGGTCAAATATTTGGCTTATTTTTGCTGTCAATGGAAACAGTTCCCAAAACAGCCACAGCTAGATAGAGCTTTACATGCTGCCATGCAACACACAGACTAACTGACAGCCTGTAGTAAGTGTAGTAACAGTTTCAGTGTAATGATCTAATACTAGATTTGTAATTTCTGCAGTAAACACAGATAAGTGGAGTGATACACACAGTGAAATGTCCCAGTGCCGTTATACTAAATATCAGTACTCTTGGAATGTCACTTGACCAATCAAATTAGTGGACTGAAACTAATGGTGGTATAACACAACATATAGTCCATGAGGATACTGAAGAGACGATAATATCATGGTTTACTTGATTAGTAGGAGAGCATGCAACCTACCAAGGATGGAAGCTGATTAAGTGAAGAACATTCACACAGTCAGGTGAATCTCTTAGTTATTAAAAATGTTATGTTTAATTGCACACATATAGCTAACTGTTACCTGTGAGTCAGTGGGACCAGGAGTGTGTGGAGGTTTTCTAGAAGAGCGCGGTCGTATCTCTGCTGATTCCATTATAAGGTCTTATTATGAGGTCTAAATGGTGTTTCTGGAAAAGGAGGCTCCGATCATAAGAATAACTGCAGAACCCACTGTAATCTAATACACTTCATGCAAATTATGAAGCTTTCATTTAAAAGAGAACTGGGAGAATGAACAATGATTTAATAAGCCACTGTATCATTCTCTCTGTATTGCACTTCGAAGGTTTGGGATTCAGTCACTAACCATTAGCCGAGCAGCTCAGCTAATTAAACTTACCTCAGGTTTTAAAGTAGAACATAGTGAACATCCTCAAATACAGACACAGTAACAAGTTTGTTTTTAAACCGATCAAATCTGTTATTGTATATAAACCAGTCAGGAATATTTTCATGTAGAAATGATTACCTCACTGAAAAAAATCAACCGTTCACTCGGGGGTGAAAAACCGAATATCATCTGCTTCTGTTGTGAATAAACATCGCCTCCTCTTCCTCCTTCTTTTTACGCTACTTTTTCTTCTTCTTACGGTTTATTAGCGGCAAAGCAGCTTTTTAGTGCATTACCGCCACCAACTGGATAGGGGAATATATTTCAAACTTAAATCCTGTTACACAAGCCTGTTCATCTTAGATAATTGAATAGTGCAGTATATACTTTCCTTCGTCCTGGACCACTTTTGAGTAGACTTTGCATTGTAATGTTGATTGCATCCATATTGAGTTGCTTTTCTTTAAATTCAGATCTTTCATTTTCATATGCTGTACAGTGAAGGAGCACATGTTCCACTGTCTCTGCTTGGGTGTAATATTTTCATCCCCTGCTGTAAAACCAGCCTAAGCTGGTTGGCAGGTCTTGGCTGGTCTCCCAACTTGGCCATAGCTGGTTTACCAGGCTGGTTTTACAGGTGTTTTGACCACTTTATTTTTTTTAGCTGGTTAGGCTGGTCAGGCTGCTCAGGCTGGTCAGGCTGGTCTTAGCTGGTCAGTGTTGGTCATCCTGGTCTTAGCTGGTCTCCAAGCCTCGTCATAGCAGGTTCAGCAGGCTAGTTTTGGAAGTGTTTTGACCAATTTTTTTTGACTGGTTAGGCTGGTCTTAGCTGGTCAATGTTGGTCAGGCTGGTCTTAGCTGGACAGGCCCAGCTAACACAGTTACATTGTGAAGACGTAACCGGACCGGACCATATAGCTAATGATGCTAAAACATCAAGCATTTATTATATTTCACTTACTAAGCAAGAGTTTTTTTTATCTTCATTGCCAACGCATTACTGATGTACTGCTTTGAAAGGCCTCACTGCCTTGCACAGACTGCATTGTACCATGCTTTTTTTTGAGTGAAAGTGTGTTTCTAGTGTATAAAAAAATCCACATTGATAATCACTAGTGTCAGTTATGAAAAAGTATTTAAACTACTCATCCCTACTCTATAGATTATATTACCCTTTATGTTGCCAAGAGTCCTCTTACTTACAGGCATGAATAGATGTGTATTCAGCCAGGTGCATAAAGATGTGGTAACCCATATTATTTGTGTGATACATTGTTTCTTTCTTTCAGAGAAAAGGGTTTTATATCCATAACCTAATGTTACTTGGGTTGGGCCGTATCTGTGTGATACAGCACACAGTTTAGGTGGGTTTTACTTGGTGGGCAATAAAACGTTATTGATTTGTATGGTGATAAAGTTTTCCCCATTAACAATCTTAAGCTATTCAAATGTGATAAACTTTCATTTCTTTTTTCCTCATCTTCGTGAAAGAGCTAACAGCTGTAGTCTGATTACGTGGCATGTAGGGTTGGCGTAAAGCCTGCACAACAGCCAATCAAGCTGCACACTGAATTGTCTGCACATATTGAGGGAATCGCATCAAACCAACAACAGTAGCAAGCTAAAGAAATATGGCGAACATAGAGAGGTCTGAGAGTGAAAGTGAAGATGGCATTGGGTCATCTGCTCTTGATGACATTGTTCCAGAGTTAGACCACACTGTTTCCGGTTCGGATATCTAAAGCATGACGAAAGTTAAGCATGACAGTTAAGCCCAAAATGCAATTCAAGACCGTATCCTGTGCAGCGAAATAGTGGAGAAACTCAAAATCATCGTTATGGGGCAGAGAATGATGTTGACATGCAATCTCATACAGCGCGCACATCATCGTTTCCCTGGTTGTGGGGACTCAGTCGTCCGGTTCTTAAAAAATGGTCTTCCAACACTAGTTCACCCATGAAACACGAGACTGTTGAAGTACAGGTCTAAATGTGAGATGGGATATGGTCCTGAATATAAATATTATTTACTAAAAATATTAGCTAAGGTAATTTGGCCCTTAGGCTAACTAGGCTAAGAGGGGCACTATCAAGCAATATCAGTAATCAGTAATATCAGTAATTGAGAAAAATGATTATAAAACTCCATTGTGTGAGAGTGTGGAGGAAGACTTGGGAGGCAGGTGGAACATTAGTCCAGCTCCGGGCTTACGTTTATTCAGCCTGCACTTTTCAGTGCACTCTATCGACAAAAACAGCACAATGACCTGAAATGGGTCTGTCCGTACGTGCAGCTTTTGCTCCATCAGGTTCGAGGTCTTCTTTGGGTGTATGCGTGTCTCGCAAGCTTCGCCAGCTATATCGCTCTCTCTGGTTACGGCAGCTACTGAAAGCCCAAAGAGACACAAATAAATAAACTGGCACTAATAAGACAGTTGACAATCATCACGTGTTACCTAGCGGTTCTGCCCATCTCCTCTCCATCCATTGCTGATGCTCGGCCACATAGGTCTGCGGACCACCTCGAACTTGAAAGGCTTATGTGCCAGACACCAATGAGTGGTCTGTGTGTTGGCATCCTTCATGCGGTGGAGCCATTGGAGCGGGCCGTGATTGAAACAGATGGTAAAAGGGTGCCCCAGTAGATAGTATCGGATGGTGAGGACTGCCCACTTGATGGCTAGACACTAATTTGTCAGTCTGCAAAACAAAAGGGAGAGAAAAGTCAGGAGAATGCAAAAGCATTGCAAAAAAAACCCAAAACCGCGTTTACCTGGCAGAAATCCCACTCACATGGCTCTGTCCATCTTTTTGGTTTTGGGTCTCAGGCAGGCCACAATCATTGCTGTCTTATCATTTTGGGGACACTCCTCCAAATGGCCCAAGTGGAAGTCCAGATACAGTACTTGTAGTACCACCTGTCCAATTGTACACTTCTTCTACTGCTGTCTGAAGGATCTCAGGACAGCCCTCAGATTTTGTAAATGCAGCTGCCAGTCGTTACTATAAATGATTGTCATCCAAATAAGCAGCGTTATATGCTTTGTGCGGTTGGAGGATTCTGTCCGTGAGACGTTGAAATGTTGCTGGTGCTCCAAATAACCCAAATGGAAGGGTGACAAATTGTTGTAACCCAAATGTAGTGAAAAAGACCATTTTCTCTCGGGATACTGGAGTCAAGGGAGTCTGCCAATACCTCTTGGTTAAGTCCAGTGTTGAATAAAAGCGACACGCGCCTAACCGATGGAGCAGTTCCTCAATGTGAGGTATCGTGTATACGTCAATTTAGACACCGCATTGGCTTTTCTGAAGTCCACACAAAAATGGACTGACCCGTCAGTCCTGGCACCAGGACCACTGGGCTGCTCCAATCAATATGGTACTCCTAGATTACTTATGTCATGCATAGCCTTGAGTTCATCCAGAACCATATTTGTTTGTGTGCAGGTAACCGCTATGGGTGGCTGCATACAACCACACCTGGAGGTGTCTCAATGTGGAGTTCTGTGAGGTCCGTGTGACCGGGTAGAGGTGCATCGGAAAATTCCCCTGGCAATCTGTGCTCTCTGGAATGGTGAGCGGTGGTCTCCACAGGGGACCAATGTGAATTTGGCTGCACTTTTGAAACTTATCTTCGGTCCCAGCTCCTCCCTCTTGGGAACCACAGTCACCAGAGCCACTGGAACCACCTCTCTCTGCGTTTTCAGGAGGTTGAGGTGGTATATTTGCTGTGCATCACCTCTATCCATTCGCTTGACCTCATAGTCACAATCTCCGACTCACTGTGTGACCTCAAAGGGTCCTTGCCACTTTCCGAGTAATTTACAGCTTGACATGGCTAGTAAAACAAGCACTAGCTGAGTACCCCTATAATACAGTCAGGACTAACGTTCTTGGGCCTGTTGCAAATTCTCCTGTGTTAGGTGTCCATAAGGTGTGGAGATTTGCTCTAAATCCAGAATGTACTCAAATTAATTTCTGCTGTTGGAAGGTCCCTGTGGAGGCAGGGGCATGGTCAAGCACCAGTTTGTGAAGGTTTACACACCTGTAGGAAATGAGACTAACAAGTGTTCTGTGTTGCAGTGAGGGGAGGAAGAGAAAAGGAGGAGAGACACGTGCCTCGAGAGAGAGGGAAAGAGATGCCGGCACAGAGCCACATGTGTGCGTGCGTGCATGCGTGCGTGTGTGTGTGTGTGTGTGTGTGTGTGTGGGAGAAATAAAAAAAAACACAAACCGAAAGGAAGAGGAAAAATAAAAGGGTGCAAGTGGATTAAGCCTGCCTCCCTTCTGGTTCCTCCTGTACCCGAAAATTAAGTGTGTTACAGTCCCTCCTCCCAATTTTCCCTAATGACATTTAAGATGCCATGATACTTGCGCCCATACAATAATTAGAACGCGGGGGGAAAAAAACCCGTGGAGGCTTGTGGGACCTCTCGTACTGCAAATAAGAGGGGCTCGAACCACTTGCCTCACACATGCCTTTCTAATGACTCTACGAGGTCCATGCCAATTCTTTCAAAGGGGACCTCGATTAAGGGTAATGGATGCAATGGTGCTTTCGGGATGGCCAGCGAATTCACCAGCTGACATTCGCGATGTGCCCTACACCCCCAGCGAACGCGATGAATACCAGGCCGATAAAAATGAGCCATTGGGCAGTTTAGTGTGTTATCCTGGTCCAAGTGCCCATCTATGGGATTATGGTGAGCCAAATGGAACAGTAGTTCCCTACTTTTTTTGTACCAATAACTGAGTCGTTTCTTCTTTCATTTGAACGTCCTGCATCACTTGATATAACCTATCCCTTAGTATTTGACAAGTATGGGTGGGAGAGCGCAATATTAGGCTGGATTTGTTGACCTTCAGTTACTCTCACTTGGTCAAAGGCATGCCTCAGGGTCTTGTCGCATGACTGCTCCAACAGGGAATCCCCACCAATGGTGGAGGGGTGGGGCACTCACCACCCACCCCACCCTCCATGTCCCCCTTATGTGGAACTTTGTAAACATTCCACACCATGCCTCGCTATTGCAGGACCCATCCACAAACATTTCTCTCATTAATGCCTGAAACCCTGGCAAATCTGTCCCAAGAATTAGTGGATGGTTGAGGTGAGGACTAACCGCAGGCTCCAATTTATGCTTTAGCCCCCGGCATTTAATAAGGACTGGCACAAGCGGATACTCTTGAATAACCCCATACACACACCTCACCTTCACCAAACATGCACTTCCCAAAGCCTCGCACTGAATCAGGCTTTGATGGACTGAGGTCTGATTACACCCCAAGTGCACCAAGGCTTAATGTGTACTTCCCTGTATACTCACCTGTATGTGGTATGTTACTGCTCGATCAGGGGAGGCCTGAGGCACATCAGGGATCCAGATCACAGTTCCCACCTTCATACAGGAACACTGATCCTGGAAATTCATGGCAACACACCAATTCCATGCAGCGCCAACACACCTGCCCGGGCTTTGCCCCAGTTTTGGCATGAGATATTCCCCCTTGCGGAGAGAAAGACAGAGCTTGGGGAGACGTTAGAGAGGCAGGAGAGGAAAGGGGAGGTAGAAACCGGGCCTGGGGTACTGGTTCTGGGGGATAGGAGGGGAAGAGAGAGGCAGAATGAGAAAGACCAAGGATACCTGGATCAGGAACTGCCACCAAGCTGGCGGAGGATCACATGGTGGCGGTTCCTGGATCAGGAACCGCCACCAAATGATCCTCCACCAGCTGCACGACTTCATCCAGGGATGCAGGCCAGTAGCACTGGACCCACTCTGCCATTACTGTCAGGAGTCGAGCGATGAATTGCTTCAGTATCACCAGGTCGATGAACTATTCTGCTTTCTGTTACTCTGCCATTAACCACCAGTGACAGGGGTCCTTCAGCTGCTGCGATGCACTGCAGGACTGCCCTCTTTATGCTGGAATATGCCAGCTGTGTCCGGGCATGCTCGAAGAGCACCAGGAAGGCCACCAGATCGTCTGTGGAGGCCATTTTAGTGAGCAGCACGGTGGCAGGGGTGCTGGGCTGATGCAGCTTCTGAAGTACCCTATGGCTCTCGGCCTGTTTGTGCGCGAGTGTTTCGAAGCACAGCTTCTGCTTGTTGCACAGGTCGAGGAGTGCTGGGTGTTGGGTTTGGTGGAGGAGGGCGAGGGATTTGATCTCGCCGAGTGGGGAGGTTTCCTTGAGTCGGCCTCAATTCCAGGGTTTCGGCACCACTGTAAAACCCTGTTGTGTAAGAATGTGACACTGAATCCCACTGAACCCCAAGTTCCTCCCAATGGCAGGCAAGTGCCTTGCATGGTAGCTCTGCTGCCAGTGGTGTGTGTGTGTGTGCAAGAATGGGTGAATGAGAAACAGTGTTACGCGCTTTGTGAACCACAAGTTTCTAATACTGTTCATTTTTGCTCCAGACATGGATGATGCCCAGGTACAAGTCTTCTACTGCTCCAGGTGTTCACTTTCCTATACATCTCAAATTAACCTCCACAAACATATCAGAAGATACCACTGTGAGGAATATGAGAGACTGCAACAATCAGGAGAGTTAATAAGCTCCAGTATTCAGCAAACAGCCTCTGTTACACTCAACAGTAACTCCTCTAATGAACAAATGCAGAAAGGAGACTATCGCTACTCACAGTGTGGGAAGGGCTTTAATCAACGTCGTGAACGACAAATACACCAGCGCATTCACACAGGCGAAAAACCGTTTTCCTGTTCAGAGTCTGGAAAGAGTTTTACTCAACAGTGTAATCTACAAAGACACTACTGCATTCACACAGGAGAAAAACCGTATCACTGCTCACAGTGTTGCATGAGTTTTACTGACCGGCGTAGTCTCAGACAACACCAGTGAATTCACACAGGAGAAAAGCCGTATCCCTGCTCAGAATGTGGGAAGAGCTTTATTCGACAGAGTCATCTACAAAGACACCAGCGCATGCACACAAGAGAAAAGCCATATCACTGCTCAGAGTGTGGGAAGAGCTTTATTCGACAGAGTAGCCTACAAATACACCAGCACATTCACACAGGAGAAAAACTGTATCACTTCTCAGAATGTGGCAAGAGCTTTATTCAACAGATTCATCTACAAATACACATACAACAAAGCAACAATAATAAAACACTGCGGTTGACATAAAAAAGGAAAATTACTTTTGATACTTAAGTACGTTTGAAAGCAAATACTTCTGTACTTGTACTTAAGTAAAAATCTCTCTTTACAACTTTCACATGTAATGGAGTAATATTTGACCAGTAGTATCTATACTTTCACTCAAGTAATGTAGTTGTGTTCTTTGTCCACCTCTGGATAAAGATAATCTCAAAGTATATCAGCGCAATCACACAGGCGAAAAGCTGTAAAATAATATTAGTACAGAAATACAGTCGCGACATTGTTAATGTTGGGAACAGCTGATTTTATGGAATATCTACAAGGGCATAACAAAGGCCATTTTTTCCAACAATCACGACTGTGATTAGAAAACCCTTATGCAATTATGTTAGCACAGCTGAAAACCATTGTGCTGTGTAAGGAAGCAATAAAACTGACCACCTTTGGGCTACTTGGGTATCTGGAGCATAAGCATTTTGTCGGTTCGATTATGGACTCAAAATGGCCAGAAAGAAAGAGCTTTCTTAAGAAACTCCTCAGTCTATGATTGTTTTGAGAAATGAAGTCTATTTCATGTGAGAAATTGGCAAGAAATTGAAGTTATTTTATAAAGGTGTGTATTACTCCCTTCATAGAACAGCGCAAACTGGCTCTAACCAGGATCGAAAAGTTGTAGGCCCTGGTCCACAACTGTGCAGGAAGTGAGGTGTTTGGATTACAAAGAAGAACATTTGTGAGGCACCAAACAAATGAAAAGATGCTGGAGGAGTTCTTGACACCATCTATCAAGCATGGTGGAGGGAACGTGATGGTCTGGGGGTGCTTTGGTGCTGGTAAAGTGGGACATTTGTAAAGGGTGAAAGGAATCTTCAACAAGGAAGGTTATCACTCCATGTACCATGCCATGCCATACCCTGTTGACTATGCTTGATTGGAGCCAATTTCATCCTACAACAGGACAATGACCAATAGAACTGCTCCAAATTATGCAAAACCTATTTAGGGAAGAAGCTCTCAGTGGAATTCTATCTAAAGGATTGGCCAGTGCAATCACCAGATCTCAACCCTATTGAGCTGCCGTTGGAGTAGCTTGAGCGAAAAAAAATGGCCATCAAACCAGTCCAGCTTGTGGGACGTGCTTTAGGAATCATGGAGTGAAATTGATGCAGATGACCTCAACAAACTGAATGCCAGTGGTTTTCTTTGATGATTATTTGATGAAAGCAAAGTTTGAAGCACTAAATTAGCTCAATTAGAAATAATTATTTCTAGCTTTGCCAATGTGTTAACTATTTTCTATTCATTTTTCAGTATTTTCTAAATGATTCCAAAATTTTAAACGATAGTTTGGATAAATGTATTTACTGTATGCTGTGAATATATCAGAGTTTCTCCTGGGAAGTTTAGGTGCTGGTCACTGTGTCTGGGAATGATTCAGTTTACTAATGGTGAAGATTCCAGCCTGTCAAGTCAGCATCACTGCCATTTCCCATAATGCACAGCCCACCACCAGGCATAGATTTATGCTACATTTAAAAGATTCTCTTGGTTCAGCCTGACTTCTCTGATTTTGTGGTGTTTTTCACTTGCAGTATATTTCTTCACTGCTTTTATTGAAATAAAGACTTTTCATCATTAAAAGTCTCTTGCATTTTTTATATAATTGCTAGGCCAGCCAAGAGAATTTCCAAAGATTTTTTTTGGAAAAGCAGGGAAGACAAAATTCTTTTCATCAGATATGTTTTAGGGAAATGTTTTTAACAAGTACACCACCATCAGTTGAATCAACTCCAAGCAGTGGTAACAAAGCTGTATCAGAAGTTTAGATTATTTTTTCTATCTCTAGCAATTAGTCTTAGGCCTTATTCCTTACCATTCTTAAAAAGGACTGTGGTTGTAGCTGAATTACAAAACTAATTCTCTTGTCAAAAAATCAAATCAAATTTTTTTTTTTTTAAGTGGAAAGAGGTACAGTGGTGCATGAAACTTTGTGAACCCTTTAGAATTTTCTATATTTCTGCATAAATATAACCTAAAACATCAGATTTTCAGAGGATTTTCAGATTTTCATCAGAATTCCCAAAAGTTGATAGAGAAAACCTATTTAACCAAATGAGACAAAAATATTATACTTGGTCATTAATTTATTGAGGAAAATGATCCAATATTACATATCTGTGAGTGGCAAAAGTATGCGAACCTTGTATGTATGTGAGTATGTGAGGCCTTTAGTTGCTTAGAAGTTACCCTCGGTTCCTTTGTGACCTAGTGGACTATTACACGTCTTGCTCTTGGAGTGATCTTTGTTGATCGACCACTCCTGGGGAGGGTAACATTGGTCTTGAATTTCCTCCATTTGTACACAGTCTGTCTGACTGTGCATTGGTGGAGTCAAAACTCTGTAGAGATGGTTTTGTATCCTTTTCCAGTGAGCATCAATCACTCTTTTACTTAGGTCCTCAGAAAGCTCCTTTGTTTATGTTATGGTACACATCCACAAACGTGTTGTGAAGAACAGACTTTGATAGATCCCACTTATTTAAATAAAACAGGGCATGAACTCACACCTGATTGTCATCCCATTGATTTAAATGACCTCGATTCTAACCTTTCATATTCAGATTTAATGCTTATCCTAGAGGTTCACATACTTTTGCCATTCACAGATATATAAAATATTGGATCATTTTTCTCAGTAAATAAATGACCAAGTATAATATTTTTCTAATTTGTTTAATTGAGTTGTCTTTGTCTACATTTAGGACTTGTGTGAAAATCTGATGATGGTTTAGGTCATACAGTGGGGGGGAAAGTATTTGATCCCCTTCTGATTTTGTACGTTTGCCCACTGACAAAGAAATTATCAGTCTATCATTATAATGGTAGGTGTATTTTAACTGTGAAAGAATAACAAAAAAATCCAGAAAAACGCATTTCAAAAAAGTTATAAATTGATTTGCATTTTAATGAAGGAAATAAGTATTTGACCCCTTCGACTTAGTACTTGGTGGCAAAACCCTTGTTGGCAATCACAGAGGTCAGACATTTCTTGTAGTTGGCCACCAGGTTTGCACACATCTCAGGAGGGATTTTGTCCCACTCTGCTTTGCAGATCCTCTCCAAGTCATTAAGGTCATTTTCAATGCCCTGGTTGAGGGAAGGAGGTTCTCACCCAAGATTTGATGGTACATGGCCCCGCCAACGTCCCTTTGATGCGGTGCAGTTGTCCTGTCCCCTTAGCGAGTAACAGAATAACAATAAAAAATCCAGAAAAACACATTTCAAATACTGGATTTGTCCCTTCAGAACTCAAAACTGCTGCTGTCATTCCAGTTTTAAAAAAGCCTTGCTTGGACCCCTCAGATCTTAAAAACTACCGCCCTATTTCTAATCTGCCTTTCTTGGCTAAAGTAATGGAGAAAGTGGTTGCTTCTCAGCTTCTCTTCTACTTAAGATCTTACAATCTCTTTGAATGTTTTCAGTCCGGCTTCCGTCCACTTCACAGCACTGAAATTGCACTGGTCAGAGTTGCAAATGATATCTTGATGGCTTCCGATTTAGGTGCCATCACTTTTCTGGTCCTCTTAAACATTAGTTCTGCTTTTGAAACTATCTCACATAGTAAACTTATTTCTCGGCTCTCTGCTATTGGAATATCTGGCATTGCTTTGTCTTTGTTTATCTCCTACCTCTCTCTGAAAAAACTGATGTGTTAGTAGTAGCATCTCCTAATCTTCGATCTCGTCTTCCTGACCAATTAATTGATATTAATGGTGTCCTGGTCAGACCCTACTCTACTGTCCGCAACCTTGGTATTGTCTTCGACTACACACTTTCTTTTAACTCGCACATCTCCTCTCTCACGAGAACAGCTTTCTATCATCTTCGCAATATCGCTAGACTTCGCCCCATTCTTAACACCAAAGATGCTGAAACCCTTGTCCATGCCTTCATCAGTTCTCGGCTTGATTATTGTAATGCTCTCTTTTCTGGCCTTCCCGCTAAAACAATAAATAAATTGCAATACTTCCAGAATTCAGCAGCCAGGGTTTTCTCTTATTCTAAGAAATCATCACACATCACTCCAGTCCTGCGCAGGTTACACTGGTTACCTGCTCATATCGTGTCCAATATAAAGTTCTCCATATCACTTTCAAAGTCTTACATGGTCTTGCCCCCTCATACATTGCTGATCTTATCCGTCTCTACACTCCATCACGCTCTCTCATCATGTGCTGTCCATCGTGTCTGATGAAGACTTCCTGTGAATCATCTCTCTCCAGCTGGTTCTGTTTCAGCTGAGGGTCTTCCAGCTGCCAGGATTGATGTTTTTGTCCTTTAAGTTTCTCTTTATGGTGTCTTTGTAACGCAGTTTGGGTATTCCGATGCCTCGGAAGCCATCACGTAGTTGAGAGAAAAGCAGAAGTTTTGGTAGTCGACTGTTCTGTTGTCTGTTGACATGTCCGGCCCATCTCAGGTTTCTTTGTATCAATAGGTCATACATGCTAGGAACGTTTGCCCGTTTGAGGATCTTGATGTTAGATTTGAATCTCCACCATTTTATATTCATTATTTGGTGAAGGTGGCACATCATGATAGCATGTAGCTTGTGAGCGGTGATCTTGTACATGGTCCAGGCTTCTGAGCCATACAACAGTGTTGACAATACTATGGCCCGATACACAGCAGATTTGGTCTTTATTGTAAGATGTTTGTTGTACCACACCCTTTTATTGAGTCTTCCAAATGCTTGAGAAGCAAGTGATACCCTCATGAGTAGTTCAGCATCAAGTTTGTTGTTTGAAGAAACCGTAGAGCCTAAGTACTTGAACTTTGTGACTTGTTCGAGATTTTTACCATCAATCATCACATTTCCACCAGAGTCCATGCTACCAGGAGCAGGCTGATACATTACTTCAGTCTTCTTAATATTGATTTTCAGGCCAAATGCTTGAGCAGAGGAAGAGAATCTGCTGATGACATCCTGAGTGTCAGTTAGATTATGCGCGACAAAAGCAGTGCCATCAGCAAACATCAGTTCACGAATGAGTACTGGTGATGTTTTAGACATCATTTGAAATGATTGATGTTGAACAGGTCAGCATCCGGTCAACTCTGTATCCATACACCTCTATTGTGATCAGCAAACGCATGATGCAGTACAACTGAGAGATACATGGAGAACAGTGTAGGGGCAAGAACACAGCCTTGTTTGACTCCATTTTTGACCATGAATCCATCAGAGAGCTCACCTTTCATGTGAACTGCTGCCTTCATGTTGGTATGGAGTGATGCAATTAATTTAACAAACAAATCAGGGCATCCAAGCTTAGACAGCATCCTCCACAGGGCATTTCGATTGACAGTATCAAATGCCTTAGTGAAGTCAACAAAAATCATGTAGAGAGGCATATTTTGCTCAGTGCACTTTTCCTGGACCTGTTTCAGACAGAATATCATGTCAACAGTGCCGCGACCAGCACAGAATCTACACTGGGCCTCAGGTAGGAATCCTTCTGCATGTTTAGAGAGTCTGTTTAGCAACACTCGGGCAAACACTTTGCCAGGGATGGAAAGAAGTGAAATACCTCAGTAGTTGCCGCATACTCTTCTGTCACCTTTCTTGAATAGGGTCACCAGTTGTGCATCTTTCCAGTCCTGAGGAGCTTCTGCCCTGTTCCAAGCTGATCATATAATGCTATGGAGAGACTGAATGAGCTTGGTCCCACCAGCTTTTAGAATTTCAGATGGTATACCGTCAGCACCGGGGGATTTTCCGTCACTTAGCATATGAACTGCCTCCATCACTTCATCTATGTCTGGGTGCTCTGCCATCCAGTTCTGAACAGGGGCCTGCTGCATACTCTCGATGATCTCAGAATCAACAACGGTGTCAACATTTAGCAGTTCTTGAAAGTGCTCTGACCATCTGCATAAAAGATCTTTTGTCTCACTCAGAATGGAAACATTATCAGATGCTAAAAGTTGGTCTGGGTGGCATGTCTTTGGGCCGTAGACAGCTCACAAGCCTGAATAGAAACCTTTCATGTCATTTCTGTCTGCGCACTCTTGTAGTTCCGCAGCTTTGTCCGTCCACCAGGCGTTTTTTAGCTCACGGCATTTCTTTTGCAGTGCACTATTGCAATGTTGGAATTTGGCTTTAGTCGACCGAGTGGTCCTGTTCAACATCACATTTCTAGACTCGTTTCTTTTCTCTATCTATCTTTCATCGAACCAGTCTTCATGCTTTCGGGTTACAAAACCCAGCTTTTTCTCAGCTGTTGTAGTCACTATTGACTTGAATGACTCCCACTGATCAGAAACAGATGCAGTGGAGCACACATTCAGCCTTTCACCAAGGCTGGATTGGAACTCCTCCCTGATGGTTACAGACTTCAGCTTCTGTACATCAAACCTGCGGGTTTGTTGTTTCCTCTTTCTACTAAGTCTCTTTAGCCGGAGTCTAGTCTTTGATCTAATCATTATATGATCTGTGTCGCAGTTGGCACCACACATAGCCCTGGTGTCGCAGATATCAGCAATATCCCACTGCCTCGTAATAACATAATCAATAAGGTGCCAATGCTTCGATCTGGGGTGCATCCAGGAGTTTTTATGGGCTGGTTTGTGCTGGAAGCAAGTGTTGGTGATCACCAGCTGGTGCTCGGCACAAAGTGAGAGAAGGAGCTCACCATTGCTGTTTAATTTACCGCTGCCAAACTTGCCCAGTATGGCAGGCCAGGTATAGCAGTCATCACCTGTACGAGCATTAAAATCTCCAAGGAGCATGATCTTATCTGCTTTTGGTATTGATCTCAGTATACCTTTCAGCTGGCTGTAAAAACTACTGATGTTTACAGGACTATTTGTCATGGTAGGGGCATAGACACATACAACAAAGCAGTAACACTTTTCACTTAATGGGAGCCGGAGTGTTATAATTCTATCACTGACTGATTTAGGATCTTCACTCAGCCAAGGAAGAATTTCGTTTCTGATGGCAATAGCTACACCGGACTTGCTGCGCTGGCCTTGAGGCTTACCATTCCAGAAGATAGTATAACCAGAGTCTTCTCTGTTGCTGCCAGTGTCAGCAAATCTCACTTCACTGAGAGCAGCAATGTCAGTGTTGTACTTTGAGAGTTAGCCGCATATGATCGCACTTCTTCGTTCCGGCCTATCTGACCCTTCTCTGTCTAACATAGTTCTTATATTCCATGCTGCAAAGTTAAGATGAATGGTTTGGACCTTTTTATCCAGGGCGACGTCCTGCCAGTATGTGGTTTTCTTTATTCGAGATTTCATCATTCAGGAAAAGCTAGCAATAGTATTTTTAAGGCTATGCTAAGTTAGGTAGGTCATCTAATACTGGCCTGTTATTCACTCCATGTTACAAGCTGTCCTCACTCGGTGGTAGGGCTTTCTGCACAGTAGCCCCTAAACTGTGGAGCTCTATCCCACAATCCCTCCGTAATCTTACCTGTGTACTAGAGTTTAAAAATCAACTCAAAACCTATCTCTTTGCCCAATATTTCTGTGACTTTTAATGTTTCTGTGTTAATGTTTATGTTAATGTTTCTTAATGTTTTTTCCCCCTTGCTGTGTTGTGCTGTGTTGTAAAGCGACCTTGAGTGTGTAGAAAGGCGCTATAAAAAATAAACTTATTATTATTATAGGTATGATTGTTGCTTCTTGCCAGGAGGCTGGGATATTAACTAATTTCCAAACATCATTAAAATTTTCCAGGAGGATGGATAGGGTGCTTTGAGGTAAGTGTTTGAAAATTGATAATGGACGTTGTCCAGTCAAACTGCAGTATCATGACAGCCCCTTAAGGAATTTAGGAGTTCTTCCATAGAGAAAGGTTGGTTATATAGTTCTATATTTTGGTGTGAAACAGGAGCACACAGGTGGACTATATCTTATGTAGACCCTGTAATCTGATGGAGAATAGCGATTGAAAAGTAGTGGTAGGAGAGAGTGTAGCTAGACAGCATAGGATGGTGGTGTGTAAGATGACTCTGGTGGTGAGGAAGATGAAGAGAGCAAAGGCAGAGCAACAGACAAAGTGGTGGAAGTTGGAAAAGAAAGAGTGTTGTGTGGTTTTCAGGGAGGAGTTGAGACAGACTTTAGGTGGTCAGGAGGTGCTTCCAGATGACTGGACTACTACAGCCAAAGTGATCAGGGAGACAGGTAGGAAGGTGCTAGGTGTGTCATCTGGAAGGAGGAAAGAAGACAAGGAGACTTGGTGGTTGAATGAGGAAGTTCAGGAGAACATCCAGAGGAAGAGGTTAGCTAGGAAGAAGTGGGACAGTGAGAGGATGGAGGAAAGTAGACAGGAATATAGGGAGATGCAGCGTGAGGTTAAGATAGAGGTTGCAAAGGCCAAACAGAAAGCTTATGAGGACATGTATGCAAAGTTAGATAGTAAGGAAGGTGAGCGGGATTTGTATCGGTTGGCGAGGCAGAGGTATAGAAATGGAAAGGATGTGCAGCAGGTTAGAGTGATTAAAGACAGAGATGGAAATGTGTTGACAGGTGACAGGAGGGTGAGGGAAAGATGGAAGGAGTACTTTGAGGAACTGATGAATGATGAAAATGACAGGGAGAGAAGAGTAGTAGAGGCAAATATTGTTGAGCAGGAAGTAGAAAGGATTAGCAAGGGTGAAGTTAGGAGAGCTTTGAAGAGAATGAAGAGAGGAAAGGCGGTTGGTCCTGATGACATACCAGTGGAGGTATGGAAGTGTCTAGGAGAGATGGCAGTAGAGTTTTTAACTAGGTTGTTCAACAAGTTCTTAGAGAGTGAGAGGATGCCTGAGGAATGGAGGAGAAGTGTTTTGGTGCCGATTTTTAAGAACAAGGGAGATGTGCAGAGTTGTGGAAACTACAGAGGTATTAAGCTTATGGGCCATACAGTGAAGGTGTGGGAAAGAGTAGTGGAAACAAGGCTAAGGGGAGAAGTGAGCATTTGTGAGCAGCAGTATGGTTTCATGCCAAGAAAGAGCACTACAGATGCAATATTTGATTTGAGAATGTTGGTGGAGAAGTACAGAGAGGGTCAGAAAGAGCTGCATTTTGACTTTATAGACTTTATAGACTATGACAGGGTGCCAAAAGAAGAGCTGTGGTATTGTATGAGGAGGTCTGGGGTGGCAGAGAAGTATGTTAGAGTGGTGCAGGATATGTATGAGAGCAGTAGGACAGTGGTAAGGTGTGTGGTAGGTGTGACGGAGGAGTTCACGGTGAAGGTGGGACTGCATTAAGGATCGGCTCTGAGCCCCTTCTTGTTTGCAGTGGTGATGGACAGGCTGACAGATGAGGTCAGACAGGAATCTCCATGGACTATGATGTTTGCGGATGACATTGTAATCTGTAGTGAGAGCAGGGAGCAGGTGGAGAAAAGTCTAGAAAGGTGGAGGTTTGCTCTGGAGAGAAGAGGAATGAAGGTTAGTCACAGCAAGACAGAATACATGTGTGTGAATGAGAGGGATCCAAGTGGAACAGTGAGGTTACAGGGAGAAGAGTTAAAGAAGGTGCAGGATTTTAAGTACTTAGGGTCAACAGTCCAGAACCATGGGGAGTGTGGAAAAGAGGTGAAGAAGCGTGTGCAGGCAGGTTGGAATGGGTGGAGAAAAGTGTCAGGTCTGTTGTGTGATAAAAGAGTACCAGCAAGAATGAAAGGAAAGGTGTACAGGACAGTAGTGAGACCAGTGATGTTGTATGGTTTGGAGACAGTTGCACTGAGGAAAAGACAAGAGGAAGACCAAAGAGGAGGTTTATGGATGTAGTGAAGGAAGACATGAAGGTAGTCAGTCTGAGAGAAGAGGTTGCCGGGGATAGGGCTAGATGGAGCCAGATGATTCGCTGTGGCGACCCGTGAAGGGAACAGCCGAAAGGAAAAGAAGATCTTTTACACTGATAAGCTTTTCTGTCCTCTTTCCCTTAGAATCAAGAGGTTTTCCTCCTCACAGTGGACTGTGATGGTTTGGTTGGTGGTGGGGTGGCTGGTGGCCTTTGTCCCAGGGAGCCCTCATGTCTGTGTTACCTTCTGGCTCTCCCTTTTAGTCATGCTGTCATAGCTAGTCTTTCCGGAGAACCTGCTTTCACTCACGCAAAGTATACTGTCCTTAACCATTACGGGACAATAAGCATACCTAATTTTCACTCTCTCTCTCTCTCTCTCTCTCTCTCTCTCTATATATATATATATATATATATATATATATATATATATATATATATATATATATATATATATATATATATATATAAATAAATAAAGGGATTTATTTATTTATAATTGCACTATCCAGTGTTACCCAGATGAGGATGGGTTCCCTTTTGAGTCTGGTTCCTCTCAAGGTTTCTCCCTCATATCATCTCAGGGAGTTTTTCCTTGCCACCGTCACCTCTGGCTTGCTCATTGGGGATAAATTCATGAATTTAAAATCTATGTTCTGAATTTATATATTTCTGTAAAGCTGCTTTGGGACAATGTCCATTGTTAAAAGCGCTATACAAATAAACTGAACTTGAACTTGAAGTGGCAACTGTCCTACAAGTTTATAAGTCTTGGTATGTTACAGCAAAATTAGGAGGTATGTAAACAGAACACAGGGTAATAGTTTTGTGCAATGTAAGTCGAACTGCTACTTCTTGTAGGTTGATATCTATTGCAATGTGACTGTGGATAACATCAGGGGCATTGAATATTTGGACTATAAGCATTTAAAAAAGTGAACTGTTTCAGGGACACTTTGCAATTTGTGGTAAGGTGGGTCTCCCGTAGCCAAAAAGCCAGAGGATTAAGAGCCGCAGCTAAACGTTGTAGTTCTGAAAAATTGGCTTTGAGACCCAGTTTCAGGTGGGTGGAACAAGGGGGTGCAACTTGTTTTTAAAGTTTGGAGATGGGCTACAGCTACGTGAGCACATGTCCTCTGTCATCTTGGTATCTTTTGGGGGGTCAATCTTCTTGTCTTTACTTTATTGACTTATTTTTACTTTTTGTGTGGTTGACTTCTAATGACTCTTACTACTTGAATGGTTTATGTCAGCTAATGGAGTTTCACTCTGATTTACCTGGATCTGAAGCAGCGTTGTATGACTTTGATTATTTATGGGCTTGCTTTTGATTGGATTTGCAGATCTGGTATCTTCAATGATCTGTGATTTGTAACTTATCCACTTCAATTCTGTCTGGACCTCAATAGTTTGTAGGTGAGGTTTTGCAACAACTGCAAAGGTTTTCCCTAGGTTAAAGGAATGGAAACCTTCAACTAGTTTTCGGGCCTTCAACTAGTTGTTCACGTTCTTGGCACATTTCGTCTTTTAGATTTCTTTCTCTTTGAGCCAAACAGGGCAGGCTTTTTATGTGGCTGGGTGGCTCCCTGTACAGTTATTGCATTTTAATGGTCTTTTACAGTCTTCTCCATGCCGTTCCCCTCCACAGTTACAACAGATAGATTTATTTTTGCAGCTAGCAGATCCATGTCCGAACTTCTGGCAATTGAAACAACTGAGCGGGCTAGATATGTACATATCAACAGGGACACAAATATCCTATTTGATTTTTTTCTGGATGCTGGGGTCTGTTGAAGATTAGGATGCAAGTTCCTGTTTTGATAATGCGGTCTTCCTTCTCAATTGTAATCCTCTTCATATCTATCACATCTTGTGACATCAATTCAGCAGTTATTTCATTTTCCTCCATGTTCTCTAATTCTCGAGTACAGATTACTCCTTTACTACTATTTAGAGATGGTGATGGAAAGTCTTCATAGCCATGCCCGCGAGCATATTTGCACTATAGTAAATTTTCAACTTGTATTTTTTTTTAACATTCCACCCAGATCTGGCCAGACCTTAGCTTCTTGACATTCTGCTATTCCATATCCCTGCTATTCCTGAAATACCTTTCTGTATAGCAAACAGGGACAGCTTAGAAAGTGGCATATCAGGGAGTAAGGTCTCCAGGAGGATAAATCTCTGCCAGTTATCACTTTTGGAAAAAAATGCTGTAACTACAGTGGGTATAGAAAAGAATCACCAGCCTTTAAAATAATCACATTTTGTTGCTTTTCAGCCTGAAATGAAAATGGACAGTTTTTTTTAAAATCCAGCTGTATTTACTCAGTGCAATTTATAACATCCAATGAAAGATATAACACCAACATTAACACCAAAAATTTAAAAATTAACAAACAGAATCACTGAGTTGGAAAAAGGATCACCCCCATGTGTCAGTATTTTGTTGAACCACCTATTGCTTTTATTATAGCCTTTAGTCTGTTGGGATATGTCTCTACTAACATTGCACATCTAGACTTTGCAATATTTGCCCTCCTTTGCAGAACTGCTCAAGTTCAGTTAAATTTGATGTTGACCGTTTGTGGACTGAGGTCATTTGTCACGTCTTACAACACAGGATGCGTGGAGGCCTCTACTCAAAACACTAGTTCAATAAATACTAATAAAGAATGATACTCACAACCCAGTGGATAAGAGAAGCAAAAGTCAGGTTTATTGCCCAAAGTCAACAATCAATATGAGATCCATTCAATGAGACGTCCCTGGAATGATCTGATCTGCTCTAAATTTTATTCCTGTATTTGTACCCTTCTTCCTGTACCGCCCACTATTTTTTTCTTTTTCCTCCTCCTTTTCACCCATAGTTGATTGTTTCCTTCAGTTACACTAGCAAGGACTGAAAAATGCTCCAGGAAAGCTCTTTTCATGCTGAGCTAATCAAAATGACCATTTTTCCAACTGATCACAGTTGAAAGCCAAATGGCTTTGTGTGCCATTGAAGAAGGTGAGAAGGTGATTAGTTACACCTGATTGAGTTTACAAGTCACTGATCCTTTTTCCAACTCCGTGATTGTTATCTTTTTTAATTTCTTCTGACATCTTGGTGTTATATCTTTCACTTGGATGTTATAAGTTGCACTGAGTAAATACAGCTGGATGAAACAAACATCTTCATTTCAGGCTGTAAAGCAACAAAATATGATTATTGTAAAGGGGTGTGATTCTTTTCTATACCCACTGTATGTCCTAGGTCACAGTTCACAACTTGCTGCAACAATGGTTTTTTGTGGTTTGAATTTTTGCCATAGTGTATGTAGTTTTGTTTCATCATCCCTACTCTTCACCCACCTTGGAGCCAAACAAGGGGACGCACACAGCCGTGGACTTCCACCGGTTATGCGTCAAAAATTTAGGAATGATATACTTGAGCAAGCACATCAAGGATCTGCATTACCCGATTGGCCCTCAGCCAACACCTTCTGGAAATCTGCATGTTGTTCTACACTGCTATTAAAATCCCACGGCATGCCTTGACTAGCCGGTTGGTTGGAGCTGGGACAGCCGCAGCATGTCTCATTCCTCAAATACCAGGATCTGCTCTTCCACTGACACAGGTTGCAACTCACAGCCTAACAAGTTTCCCCATTTGTCGCCTCTTACGATCAGCAAGAGGGTGCTAGGGATCTATTCTGCCCGGGTCCCTACAGGGGTGTGCCCATAGCATGAAACAGTCTGAGTAGACCGAGATAGATATGGGCTGCCTGCTTTTCCCCTAATAGCTATAGGAAGGTGCGACTGAGACACTACCTTACCCAGTT
The DNA here is from genome assembly GCA_023630585.1 of Cranoglanis bouderius. NCBI lineage: Eukaryota > Metazoa > Chordata > Actinopteri > Siluriformes > Cranoglanididae > Cranoglanis > Cranoglanis bouderius. The sequence continues at coordinate 21,996,308 of CM042547.1, forward strand.
CATAAAGGGTACCCAATGACATGCGTTGCAAGCTAATTGGTATGTGTGTGAGATTGTGCCCTGCGATGGGTTGGCACCCTGCCTGAGTCCCCTGGGATAGGCTCTGTGTAACCCTGTGTAGGATAAGCAGTACAGAAAATGAATGGATAGTTGGATAAATTGTGGCACGTGAAAAAGTTGACACCATCTTTGCAAGTATCACAGTTTTCAAACAATTTATAGCCAGCTAGAAGTCATTCTCTTCTTATTTACTGATTTTTCATCCACTCTCCTTGCAGACTGCTTCTAGGTCAAAGATATTCCTGGGCCATTTTTCACATGTACTACATGTTTAATATCTACCTGCATATTTTCAAGTCAAGGGACTATTCCAAAACCTTCAGCTTGCATTTTCTTTAAATGGTAGATTTTAACTTACATTTGGGGTCCTGTTGAAGAATCCAATCTTTTTTCAACTTCAGTTTCTTGACTGTCACAGTTGCTTCCAGAATATGTTGATATTTAATAGAATCCATTCTTCCATCTACCTGTGTAATTTTTTCTGAGACCACCATGCTTAACAGTTGGCAAGGTTTTCTTTCCATCAAATGCTGCTCCTTTTTCCAAACATACCTTTAGTGATTGTGGCCTGTTAGATAACCAGAATAAGCAGGATGCAAGAGCAGAGATCAGTTTCATCAGTTTAATAAGAATATCACAAAGCAGAGTGTGGTTAATGCAGGCAGAGTTCAAACACGGGCAAACAGTATTATCAAAGAGAATCCAAAAGGCAAAATCCAGAGACAGGCAAAGTTCGGTACACAAATGCAGTATTCAGTAAGGGCAAAACAGTAATCAAAGTCAGGGAGAGCAGAGAATTCAAAAACGAAAGTTTCAGTCTGATATTTCAGCGTGCTTAATAAGTGTTAACTTTAAAGAGAACAAACAATACCTCACATAATAGCAGCGGAACTAAAGTCCATTTAAGCTGTGTGGTAGCGTGACATTAATTGATGACAGGTGTGTGTAATCAGAAGGTTGGAGATTGTGAGTGTGGAAATGAGTGGGTGTTCTGGGAGGTGTAGTCCATAACGGCCATGTTTGAGGCCCGCTCAGCCTGCTGGGAAGTGGAGTGTGCGGCGGCCATGTTTTTCGGCCGCTGGGGAAGCTGGGAATTGGAATCGCGTCTCGGCGTGACCTAACATGGCCATAGAGTTAATCTTTTAGTTCATCAGTCAACATGCACTCCAAAATGCCTCTGGCTTATCGAAATATCGTTTTGCATATTTCAGATATTCACATTTTTGATCAGCTTGCAGGTAAGGTTTCCTTCTGATTGAAAGTGCAAACAACACTGCAGAGTAGAATGGTAGACCACAATTCCTGTCAACTAAACCTTTCTTTAAGTCCTTAGTTTCATTTAGGGATTTTGCTTTTCCTTTCTGCCTAGTATACAGGCCACAATTACTATTTGCAGCGAATCAGATGAATCTGAAACGTTTAAAATATATTCTCCACCAATTTATGTAACGAATTAGCTCAAATGGCATGAAATATATCTATATATGTAATCAACGCCTGTTATGACCAGTTATAAATATACATCAGCCATGAAAGGGAATTAATGTATGTGCACATATACATATAGATAATTAACTACAACAGATTATAATTATGACTATATATGTGGTCTTGATCAGCTTTTAGGATTAGCTGTAGTCTAGTTTTAGAATTATGAACTCTAAAGAGGGAGTTTATCCTTCTTGCCAGGAAGGATTCTCCGTTTTGTTATTAAAATAGAACGTAGTGAGACTCGTAGCGTTTAAGGGACTCTATGTGAACAAAACAGAGACAATCAAGCGTGGTGATAATAGATTTTAATAAATAAGTGTAACTATGGATACAGAAAACTAACTCTAAGCAAACAATACACATATACATCTATATACAAGAAAATAAAAGGTATAGAAAGAAAGTAATAAATAAAAAGGGAATGGCAGACAAAAACACAAACAATTAGCCTTTTTCAAAACCAGCAAGAACTTAAATCTCCTTTAAACAGGGGTACAACTTTTACGCATGTCGGAAAAAGCTTATACCCCAGAGGAGAACCTCCTTCCGAGCTCCGACATCCAGGGTGGAGTCCTCTCGGCTGTTTCAGTCTTTTTCAACTCTTGTTTCACTCAAACTACTACCAATAAATTGAGACTCTTAGACTTGGATGAGAAAGAGCAAACGTTGTTTTAATACAATCCAAAAACATAAAAATCCATTGAGCTCAAGGAGAACAACACTCACAATACAAAACACATTTCTATGTTATTGTAAGCAAGTACACCAGCATCCACTGCATCCTCAGTGTCCTCTGTGTTCTCAAAAACTCCCCAGAAAAGTCCCCACTATTTATCCTTGGGCGCTGTGAAGCGCCTCCTTTCTTAATTTGCATACGCCCTGGCGAATTCCCCTTATTTTCTATTATGGCCATTCTGGCCCCTCCTATCCTAATTTGCATCTTTCGCCGAATTCCCCTTATTTTCTATTATGGCCATTCTGGCCCCTCCTATCCTAATTTGCATCTTTCGCCGAATTCCCCTTATTTTCTGGAAACTCCTCTTTATGCGTCATTTCTGACTCACATCCTGTTCTCTGAATTTCCCCTTAATTCCAGTTTTACTTATTTCCTTGTGTCCTTTTTTGGGTGTTTCCGTCTTTTGGATTTCCCCTTATTTTTGGCCTTTGGCATCATTGGTTATTAAAAAACTGTCTGTATTTAATCCAAACTTCCTGGTTTTTGGCACATTCAGCTGTGGATTATCGTGCTACCAAACACTTTACCGTTATTCTCTTTTCAGGATGCATAAAATGTGTAAGTTCTCTTTTACTCTACTCATTTTGTTATTTTTACTCTACACACTTAACTTTGGTATGCCTACTATTTTGTGTAATATATTCAATGCTGTTTTTGTGAGACTTATGTAATGCTGTGGATATAATCTGTAAGCTGTGTCTCTAGATTTTTTGCAAGCTGTTTATACAATACATTCCTGATGAGAAATGCTTTGGACATATTATTCTGTAAGCTGTATCTCTAGACTGCTTAGCAAGCCTTGTTTTACACACTACTATCTCTGTTATTATCTGACTACTTAGTTTCAGGCAAGAGTGGGTGTTTTCCTTCCTATTCCTGACTCATGTCCATTATCTATATTCTTCTTCCAGCCCACCCACGTGGTTCTTTCCCAACTTCCTCTGGGACATCTGAACTTGCCCTCTATCATCGCTATCAGCTTACGCACTTGGCCACCGGTATTTCTAATTAACTGGAGCAGCTTTACAGCACACCTTTACCCAATGATCCTCTGTTTCCGGTCCAAGTCTCTCACAGCATTAAAATGGAGTCCATATCTACTCAGACACCCATATCATTTACCAATTCTCATTCTACTCAAACCCCTATGTTTCTGGTGATGACCACATCTCAGTCTACTCAGACTGACTGTTGCCCTCATGTGGACGGTTGTCCATGGGACTCTAAAACTCCCGTCTCACAATGTTTTTCAGCATTTGGATGAGTCAACTCTGTCTACTCCTGTCTCTCCCACGGATTACTCCCCGACGAGTCCAGTTACTCCTCCTACCATTATTCCTTTTTCTCCTCCTTCTACTTCAATCCGTCCCAGCGCAAGGCGGGCTCTCCTCTTTTCAGACTAATCTGTACTGTCCTTCTTCCTGAATAAACATGTCTCTTTTCCCCACTCTTGCCTCTTGGAGTTTTATTTGCGTTAAGTTACTACATCTATTCATTGGCATCTTATTCTTAATGTCCTACAGTTACGTTTGCTACATTGTGCCCTAAGCTACATTTTGCATATTATACTGTTGGCAGCTGTTTAACTATGTGCCAAATATAAACTTTACCTTCTATCCTCAACATCACACATATATAGATCCATTAAACTATACTTGCATGGCTTAGGTGTTGTCGGTTTCAAAGTTTTGCATGTGGTCCCGTAGGAGTTCGCGTTGAGTTCAGTGGTTAGTTGTTTGAAAAGGCGTGGGCCGTGAGGCGGTTGCATCTTTTGTCCAGGAGAGAGAGAGAGGCGGTAGCCGGCCTCGTGCTCTGCATTAGGAACTGAAGGCAAGGGGTGCCGGAAACGGTAAAAGCTGGAAGAGTGCTGGGAGAGAGCAAGAGCAATGCATGTCGTTGTTTTTAAAGACAACACCAACGCACACGCATCTCTGGGCTATTGGCCAATCAGGAAGTTGGATTTATTGGCGGGATAAACTCTCTTTGTCTGGTCTCAGACCTGAATTTGCATGTCCTGGGAGGAGCCGGTTTAAACTGTATTATATATGCAATTAAGAAAAAGCATGAAATAATGTATCCCATTGTAATATGATATGCATAATCAATCAGTGCATCAAGAGACGATTAACTACATACCAAATTTGATGGACTTATAAAAATATTACAGGTAAAACATGGTTACAGACATTTAAAATCATATTCTAAATTAACCTATCCAAAATCATCCTAGCATGGTTACATGCAAATAAGAAAACATTAAACTATTTGGACATTGAATAATTACATATAATTACGTTACATTCAAGAAAGATTTTTCCATTGTGTGTGGAAGGTAAGCTTGTGTGTGTGCGTGCATACGCGTGTAGGTAAGCTTTGTGTGTGTGTGTGTGTGTGTGTGTGTGTGTGTGTGCGTGTGTGCGCATGTGTGTGTGTGAGCGAAGGGGGGGAAGGTTGGTCATTAGAATTACAGAGGTATCTGGTCAAAGGAAAAGGGGGGGTCGGTCAGACATCCCCGTAAGACTGGAGCCAGTCCAGGTTGATTCAGAAATCAGTTTGATACCGTCAGACGTTACATATTTTATTTATTTAAGTTCATCAAATATAAAGTACCTATATAATAACATTTGCAGAATTTTTAATCGTCTGCTGCAGTGGTTGGTGTTAACACTTTTCACATTAAAAAAATCAATAAAATATGTCATTTGAACAGGGGTGCTCAAACATTTGCACACAACTGTAAATTCAAATGATAAATGCTGTAGTCCATCAGGGATAAACCACACTACCTTGGGTTTAGAAAATAATTTAAAGGCTAAAACCTAACAGTGCCTTGTACATTGGGATCACGGTGACTAATGTTCAAACTTGCATGAATCTATGGTGGACTGATTTCTCAACAAGATAATTAATTTTACAATTTAGATACAACCACAGTCCTTCAGAATGTTTCAGTTAATTTTTAAGAACTGTAAGGAACAAGGACTAAGACACTCCCTGCTAATGATGGAAAAAAAGAATCTACAATTCTGATACAGCTTTGTTAACACTGCTTGTGGAATTGATTCAACTGATGGTGGTGTGCTTGTTGTTAAAAGCGGTTTCCCTGAAACGTATCTAATAAGAAAAGAAAAATATTTGTCTTTTCTGCTTTTTCCAGAAAATCCCTCTTGGTTGGCTTAGCAATTACATAAAAAAGAGAGCAAGACACTTTTTATTTTAAAATAGTGAAAAAGTCTTTATTTCAATAAAAGCAGTGATGAAGTGTACAGCCGTGGCCAAAAGTTTTGAGAATGACACAAATATTAATTTTCACAAAGTCTACTGCTTCAGTGTTTTTAGATCTTTTTGTCAGATGTTACTGTTACTGAAGTATAATCACAAGCATTTCATAAGTGTCGATGGCTTTTATTGACAATTACATGAAGTTTATGCAAAGAGTCAATATTTGCAGTGTTGACCCTTCTTTTTCAAGACCTCTGCAATTGGCCCTGGCATGCTGTCAATAAACTTCTGGGCCACATCCTGACTGATGGCAGCCCATTCTTGCATAATCAATGCTTGGAGTTTGTGGGTTTTTGTTTGTCCACCCGCCTCTTGAGGATTGACCACAAATTCTCAATGGGATTAAGGTCTGGGGAGTTTCCTGGCCATGGACCCAAAATGTCGATGTTTTGTTCCCCGAGCCACTTCGTTATCACTTTTGCCTTGTGGCAAGGTGCCCCATCATGCTGGAAAAGGCATTGTTCGTCACCAAACTGTTCTTGGATGGTTGGGAGAAGTTGCTCTCTGAGGATGTTTTTGTACGATTCTTTATTCATGGCTGTGTTCTTAGGCAAAATTTTGAGTGAGCCCACTCCCTTGGCTGAGAAGCAACCCCACACATGAGTGGTCTCAGGATGCTTTACTGTTGGCATAACACAGGACTGATGGTAGCGCTTACCTTTTCTTCTCCGGACAAGCTTCTTTCCAGATGCCCCAAACAATCAGAAAGGGGATTCATCAGAGAAAATGACATTACCCCAGTCCTCAGCAGTCCAATCCCTGTACTTTTTGCAGAATAGCAGTCTGTCCCTGATGTTTTTCCTGGAGAGAAGTGGCTTCTTTGCTGCCCTTCTTGACACCAGGACATCCTCCAAAAGCCTTCGCCTTACTGTGCATGCAGACGCACTCACACCTGCCTGCTGCTATTCCTGAGCAAGCTCTGCACTGGTGGTGCCCCGATCCCGCAGCGGAATCAACTTTAGAAGACGGTCCTGGCGCTTGCTGGACTTTCTTGGGCGCCCTGAAGCCTTCTTCACAACAGTTGAACCTCTCTCCTTGAAGGTCTTGATGATCCGATAAATGGTTGATTTAGGTGCAATCTTACTAGCAGCAATATCCTTGCCTGTGAATCCCTTTTTGTGCAAAGCAATGATGGCTGCACGTGTTTCCTTGCAGGTAACCATAGTTAACATAGGAAGAACAATAATTTCAAGCACCACCCTCCTTTTAAAGCTTCCAGTCTGTTATTCTAACTCAATCAACATGGCAGAGTGATCTCTAGCCTTGTCCTCATTAACATTCTCACCTGTGTTAACGAGAGAATCACTGACATGATGTCAGCTGATCCTTTTGTGGAAGGGCTGGAATGCAGTGGACATGTTTTTTTGGGATTAAGTTCATTTTCATGGCAAAGAGGGACTTTGAAATTACTTGCAATTCATCTGATCACTCTTCATAACATTCTCGAGTATGTGCAAATTGCCATCATAAAAACTGAGGCAGCAGACTTTGTAAAAATTAATATTTGTGTCATTCTCAAAACTTTTGGCCACGGCTGTACTGCAACTTGAAAAACACCACAAAATCAGTGAAGTCAGGCTGAACCAAGAGAATCTTTTTTTAATGCAGCATAAATCTATGCCTGGTGGTGGGCTGTGCATTATGGGAAATGGCAGTGATGCTGACTTGAAAGGCTGGAATCTTCACCATTAGTAAACTGACTCATTCCCAGACACAGTGACCAGCACCTTAACTTCCCAGGAGAAACTCTGATATATTCACAGCATACAGTAAATTCATTTATCCACACTACCGTTTAAAAGTTTGGAATCACTTAAAAAATGTTGCAAAATGAATAGAAAATAGTTAACACACAAAGTTAGACATTATTATTTCTGATTGTGAACAATTTAGCACTTCAAACTTTGCTTTCATCAAGGAAAACCATTGGTATTCGGTTTGTTGAGGTCATCTGCATCAATTTCACTCCATGATTCCTAAAGCACCTCCCAGAAGCTGGACTGGTTTGATGGCCACTTTTTTCGCTCAAGCTGCTCCCACAGCAGCTCAATAGGGTTGAGATCCGGTGATTGCGCTGGCCAATCCATTAGGCAGAATTCCACTGACAGCTTCTTCCCTAAATAGGTTTTGCATAATTTGGAGCAGTGCTTTTGGTCATTGTCCTGTTGTAGGATGAAATTTGCTCCAATCAAGCACCGTCAACAGGGTATGGCATGGCATGGTAGATGGAGTGATAACATTCCTTGTTGAAAATTGCTTTTACCCTTTACAAATGTCCCACTTTACCAGCACCAAAGCAGCCCCAGACCATCACGTTCCCTCCACCATGCTTGATAGATGGTGTCAAGAACTCCTCCAGCATCTTTTCATTTGTTCGGTGCCTCACAAATGTTCTTCTTGGTGGTCCAAACACCTCACTTCCTGCACAGTTGTGGACCGGGGCCTACAACTTCTCGATCCTGGTTAGAGCCAGTTTGCGCTGTTCTGTGAAGGGAGTAGTACACACCTTTATAAATAAATTCAATTTTTTGCCAATTTCTAACATGGAATGGACTTCATTTCTCAAAACAACCATAGACTGAGGAGTTTCTTAAGAAAGCTCTTTCTTTCTGGCCATTTTGAGACCATAATCGAACCGACAAAATGCCGATGCTCCAGATACCCAAGTAGCCCAAAGGTGGTCAGTTTTATTGCTTCCTTACACAGCACAATGGTTTTCAGCTGTGCTAACATAATTGCATAAGGGTTTTCTAATCACAGACGTGATTGTTGACAAAAATGGCCTTTGGTATGCCTGTGTAGATATTCAATAAAAATCAGCTGTTCCCATCATTAACAATGACTAGACTGTATTTCCGTACTAATATTATTTTACAGTTTTTCTCCTGTGTGAATGTGCTGATATACTTTGAGATTATCTTCATCCAGAGGTGGACAAAGTACACAACTGCATTACTTGAGTGAAAGTACAGATACTACTGGTCAAATATTACTCCATTACATGTGAAAGTTGTAAAGAGAGATTTTTACTTAAGTACAAGTACAGAAGTACTTGCTTTTAAACGTACTTAAGTATCAAAAGTAAATTTTCTATTTTATGTCAACGCAGTGTTTTATTACTGTTGCATTGTTGTATGTGTATTTTTATACTACTCTGTCGAATAAAGCTCTTCCCACACTCTGAGCAGTGATACGGTTTTTCTCCTGTATGAATGCGCCGGTGTATTTGTAGTTCACTCCGTCGAATAAAGCTCTTGCCACATTCTGAGCAGAGATATGGCTTTTCTCCTGTGTGAATTCGCTGGTGTTGTCTGAGACTACACCGGTCACGAAAACTCTTGCCACACTGTAAGCAGTGATACGGTTTTTCTCCTGTGTGAATGCGCTGGTGTATTTGTTGATCACTCCGTCGAATAAAGCTCTTCCCACACTCTGAGCAGTGATACGGCTTTTCTCCTGTGTGAATGCGCTGGTGTATTTGTAGTTCACTCCGTCGAATAAAGCTCTTCCCACATTCAGAGCAGTGATACGGCTTTTCTCCTGTGTGAATGCGCTGGTGCATTTGTAGGCTATTATGTCGAAAAAAGCTCTTCCCACATTCAGAGCAGTGATACGGCTTTTCCCCTGTGTGAATGCGCTGGTGTATTTGTAGATGACTCTGTTGAGTAAAGCTCTTTCCACATTCTGAGCAGTGATACGGCTTTTCTCCTGTGTGAATTCGCTGGTGTTGTCTGAGACGATGCCGGTCAGTAAAACTCTTGCCACACTGTGAGCAGTGATACGGTTTTTCTCCTGTGTGAATGCGCTGGTGTATTTGTAGATGACTCTGTTGAATAAAGCTCTTTCCACATTCTGAGCAGTGATACGGTTTTTCTCCAGTGTGAATGCGCTGGTGTCTTTGTAGACTACTACGTTGAATAAAACTCTTTCCACATTCTGAGCAGTGATACGGCTTTTCTCCTGTGTGAATGCGCTGGTGTCTTTGTAGATCACTCCGTCGAATAAAGCTCTTCCCACATTCTGAGCAGTGATAAGGCTTTTCTCCCGTGTGAATGCGCTGGTGTTGTCCGAGATTACTCCGGTCAGTAAAACTCTTCCCACACTGTGAGCAGGGATAGAATCCTTTCTGCATTTGTTCATTAGAGGAGTTACTGTTGAGTGTAACAGAGGCTGTTTGCTGAATACTGGAGCTTATTGTGGTGATATGGTTCACGTCTTTTAACTCTCCTGATTGTAGCAGTCCCTCATATTCCTCACAGTGGTGTCTTCTGATGTGTTTTTGGAGGTTAATTTGAGATGTAAAGGAAAGTGAACACCAGCAGGAGAAGACTTGTACCTGGGCATCATCCATGTCTGGAGGAGAAAATGAACAGTATTAGAAAATCATTGTGAAAATAGATAAACTGTTTTTAGAAAAAAGTATGAATGTAACCAATGTTCTATAGATTATAAATGAGGCAATGACAAATATAACTTCTGGTGAAGATGTACAGAGAATGGCTAACCAAGTCAGTTTTTTTGTCAGACCAGTGTGTCGATTTCTTCCCCCGCTGCCCCCGCAATGAAACGAGCCGTCCAATTAGATTTGAGCTTTAGATCACGTGCCCGGAGCCGCTGCTATGCACAAAAGGGCAAGATAGGTGACGCTATAGCACAGAAAGCTGTTTTGAAATGTATTCCGGAAGAGAAGAGCGTGAAAAAGCAGTTGTCTTTTAGTCTATTTTTCTTGTTGACTTTAAGAGTTGTTTTAATCTTTTGTATTTGCAATTTATATTTATATGCTGTGTGTGTATATGTATATATTAGTGATGGGTCGTTTGCGAATGCGTCGGCTCTGTGAGTCGGCTCCTTTAAGTAAACGATGGGAGCTGCCTCCAGTCTGAGAGCTGACTTAATTTTTTATATATGAATAAAAGACAGAATAATAGGATGATCTTTCCGCCACACTGCTCAGCCACGCCCACACTCCATGCTCTGACTGAATGTTGTGTTGACTTGCATTGCAAAATCCCCAGTGTTGAATTAACACCTACAGTGCTTATATGTCCACATGGACACAAATGAACACTGAAAGAGTTAAATCAACACTCTAGGTGTTAATTCAGCAGTGCAGTGACTGTGATTTGTTTGGAATGGTTTGTGTTTTGGATAGTTCAATATAAATAAACATTCAACACACGTGTAATAGTGTTTGATGTTTTTACGTTATTTAAGGTTTTTATGCCAAACCTAATGAAAATTTAAAATGTTTAGTATAATTACATAAAATAAATTAAATTAACACCTTGTTGCGCTAAACAATATCTTTCTAAATAATGCAGACTGAGCAAATGTCCAGTACTGTTTAAAAATTTAAACAAGCTTCTTGAACTTTATGAATGATTGGGGATTAAATCGATTTGCACCAGTGTTTACCATCCGCAGACGGATGGGCTAGCAAAACGATTTGATCAAATGCTTAAAAACTATTCGTAAGTCTGTTTGAGATGATGCTCGGAATTGAGATCATTCTTGTACGGGTGCAAGCCTCATGGCATCTGAAATGTCATTAGGGAAAATTCGGAGGAGGGACCTTCCAACAGCAAAAATTAAACTGAGTACATTCTGGACCGGAGAGCAAAACTCCACACCTTAAGTCACCTAACACAGGAGAATTTGCATCAGGCCCAAGAACGACAGTCCCAATTGTATGATGGGGTACTCGACTAGTGCTCGTTTTACTACCCATGTCGAGCTCTAAATTACTCGCAAGAATTAAAGTATCAATGTTACTCAACCCCAGTCAGTCCTTGTATGAAAGTTGTCTTCATCTTCAGACTCTTCCTCTTTTACATGCTTCCTTTCAAATCCTCCATTATTTTGGTCTACATCTTCCACAGACTTTGATGTCCCAGCACCTGAAATTCCAAGATTTATATTTAAATACTTTCAACTCAACCAGTGCTGAAGGTCTGGTCCAGTCACAAAGAAAGCTTAGATAAGACTTCAAAAAGTTATTCATAGGGGTGTAACAATACAAGATTCGATTCAATTCAATTCATGATACTAGGTTCACGTTGATATTTTCAGAATATTTTAAACACAATTTTAATGAAGAAATATTATGACTGAAAAGAGTATTTTTTTATTTCTGAATCATAAACATTGCGAAACAATGTGCATTTTTGTCTTACAAATAAAGGTTTAATATTGTAAAACAAATGTACTACAGATTCACTATACCTTAAAACTAAATACATAAATGTATAAATTCTCCCCAAAATTTGATTACATGAAACAGTCACTCCAGAATTTTGTGATTTCAGAAATTAACACAAAATAAAGCAAACTCAGCGATATTCAGAGGAGCTTGCAATTTTTTAAAATTACTGCAGATCTGGGGTCGAACATGAGTACAGCTAAAAGGTCTCATTACCAAAAAAAAAAAAAAAAAAAAAATCACTGTGAAAGACCGTGCAAAACAATTTCATGCGATTGCAATTCACACATTTCCACACAGCACATCACATTTTTCCATCCTGATGCATCGTGTCAAGTGTCATGTATTGTTACACCCCTAGTTATTGAGTTCCAGTCTGGACCATAATACACCCTGTTGTCTTACAGAGATAGTCTTTATCTTCAGCTTCTTCCTTTTTCATACAGTTCAGTTGGTCCACAGGTGTGATGTGTCCCACAGAGACTGGTGTCGCTTCATCTGAAATTCCATTAAATGAATTTAAATGTTTTAACTTAAAGTGAAGTACAAATATAAATGGGGAAAAGTCAGTGATGTGGTTCATTCACAAATTAGATTCGACTAAAAATTATTACTGAATATTAGACTGGACTGTAATGTGTCATGTTTACTTACAGAGGTATTCTTCATCTACAGTTTCTTCCTTTTTTACATGTTTCTGAAGGTTCACACAGGTGATGTGTTCTACAGAGCCTGATGTCCCTCCATCTGAAGACGTATATTTTTCTGCCTGCACAACCCCACAAAGCTAATAAACAAAGAGTAATAATACTTATTTACAAAAGAAAGTCGATTAAGCAATATTGCATGCACAAGTGCGCTGTTACACAGAATATCGACTGTGATTCGGCTGTAAGCACGAGGCCGCAGGTGATCACAGCAGTGCTGATATTCAGTACAGCAGCACAATTCCGAGTGTGATCTTGCTTTTATGTGACAGTTTTCTTAATGAGAAATTAATATCAAGCAACTAACATTTCAGACACAATATGGCCAAATGTTTGGCTTATTTTTGCTGTCAATGGAAACAGTTCCCAAAACAGCCACAGCTAGATAGAGCTTTACATGCTGCCATGCAACACACAGACTAACTGACAGCCTGTAGCAAGTGTAGTAACAGTTTCAATGTAATGATCTAATACTAGATTTGTAATTTCTGCAGTAAACACAGATAAGTGGAGTGATACACACAGTGAAATGTCCCAGTACCGTTATACTAAATATCAGCACTCTTGGAATGTCACTTGACCAATCAAATTAGTGGACTGAAACTAACGGTGGTATAACACAACATATAGTCCATGAGGATACTGAAGAGAGGATAATAACATGGTTTACTTGATTAGTAGGAGAGCATGCAACCTACCAAGGATGGAAGCTGATTAAGTGAAGAACATTCACACAGTCAGGTGAATCTCTTAGTTATTAAAAATGTTATGTTTAATTGCACACATATAGCTAACTGTTACCTGTGAGTCAGTGGGACCAGGAGTGTGTGGAGGTTTTCTAGAAGAGCACGGTCGTATCTCTGCTGATTCCATTATAAGGTCTTATTATGAGGTCTAAATGGTGTTTCTGGAAAAGGAGGCTCCGATCATAAGAATAATTGCAGAACCCACTGTAATCTAATACACTTCATGCAAACTATGAATCTTTAATTTAAAAGAGAACTGGGAGAATGAACAATGATTTAATAAGCCACTGTATCATTCTCTCTGTATTGCGCTTCGAAGGTTTGGGATTCAGTCATTAACTATTAGCCGAGCAGCTCAGCTAGTTAAACTTACCTCAGGTTTTAAAGTAGAACATAGTGAACATCCTCAAATACAGACACAGTAACAAGTTTGCTTTTAAATCGATCCAATCTGTTATTGTATATAAACCAGTCAGAAATATTTTCATGTAGAAATGATTACCTCCGTGACAAAAATAAACCGTTCACTCAGGAGTGAAAAACCGAATATCATCTGCTTCTGTTGTGAATAAACAGAACCTCTTCTTCCTCTTTCTTTTGCTTCTTCCCTTTCTTCTTCTTAAGGTTTATTATCGGCAAAGCAGCTTTTTAGTGCATTACCGCCACCAACTGGATAGGGAAATATATTTCAAACTTAAATCCTGTTATACAAGCCTGTTAATCTTAGATAATTGAATAATGCAGTATATACTTATATATACTATAGTGTATTTTCATATATTAACCAAGTAGTTCATATTTTCATATATTAACCAAGTATTTAACCAAGTATTTTCATGTATTAACCAATAAATCAATTTTGATGTAATCAACCACTGGATAAAATTAATCAGGAGATGAAACTTTTAGTATAAGGTAAAAAGCAGGCCAGGTTAGTGTATGATCTGTGTTTGTGTGAAACTCACTACCTGTACCACTCTGTACTGTCGTTAGCTGAAATTGCAGCTGAGTATGACGACCATTACATCATAGTCGAAACCAATTAAGGCCTTGAAATTAAAAAAAAAAAAAATACACTGGTGGACCTCACGCCACGGTTGTTTATGAATAGAATGACACATAATTGTGGCAAGCTGCCAGATGTGTGATTAAAGAAAAAATGGGGAAACCCCACCTGAATGAGATCATTGCCTTAGAACTGTATAAAAACTGATGCACTGATTGTATTTGTCAGATGGTCTGCAGTCATCTCGGGTTTATGGTGTTTCAATAAAGTCTGATTTTTGACATCTTAAACCCCGGACTCTCGAATACTTTTTATAGAATAACCAGGACATTTTCCACAATAATACTTTAGTATAGCAGTATTGTTACGACACTGGGGTTAGAAGGGAAACAGGATGCACTCGCAGGGGAAAGTGGTCAGTTTATTAGGCGCAAACAAAAGGGCACATTCCGAAGTGAAAACAAAAGGGCACATTCAGAAGTGATGGAACAACAATACAAAAAAATACAAAAAAAACAGCACGTCAATCTTCCAACAAGGGTTAGCCACAGATGAGAACACTTACAGGGCAAAAATCCAGGAAATCATGAAACAGTAATCCAAAGGCTTACAGGGCAAAAATCCAGGAAGTAACGAGACATGAATCCAAGAACCCGGGAACGCCGGGTAAACAAAAACATAAGAAAAAGCGCAAGGACCAGGGAATGCCTGGTAAACAAAAACCAGAGAAAGCTCTTTGCCTCGTCGCTATCTTTAATTATATTTTAAACACTTTCAGTTACGTCTAAATCAATACTAGATCATCCCTTAACAAATTCAAAGATAATACTCCGCGCTGAAGCGGACACAGACAGGGATTTAAGTAGCAGAGTTCATTCAAACAGAACAAGATTAAACGAGCGACACCTGTTAACAGGCGAACCAATGAGGAAACGGGGGCAGAGACATGACGCAGCACAAAAACAAAGGAGCACATGGCATAAGTAAACAAAATGAGAGTCTTTGTGAATGGAATGTTGTGAATCGGAGAGTTTTTTTAATAGCGCTGGAAAGCACGCAGTGGAATGCGGGAGCACGCCACTCGCCACTCTTTGTAGCATAGCGAGGGCTGGAGAAGAGGAAACCTAACAGAGCCCCCCCCCTAAGGCGCGGCTCCCGAAGTGCCGCAAGTTCCATCCACTTTGGTGGACCTGGGCCCCTGGGCAGGATTGGAACATCTGCCCCCCTGGACCCGAGGCTGGCGAAGTTCAATGTCCCGCAGCCAGAGCAGAATGTGTCGCGTTGTCGATGAGAACTTGGACGAGAACTTGGATGAGAACTTGGACGAGAACTTGGAGTGGTGCTTGAACCGATGCTTGGCCTGGATCCTGGAGCTGTGCGTGACCCGGTGTTTGGCCTGGATCTCGGAGCTGCGCGTGACCTGGTGTTTGGCCTAGATCTCGGAGCTGCATGCGCCCTGATGCTTGGCCTGGACCTCCAAGCTGCGCGTGACCTGGTGCTTTGTCTGGAACCCGGACTGGAACCAGGACTGGATTCAGATTCAGCACCTGGATTAGGGACAGGCTCAGAGACAGACTGGGAAACAGACTGGGGAATGGGACAGAAAATAGGACAGAGAACTGGACAGAGGATGGGACAGAGAACTGGATATGGAACTGGAAAGAGAACTGGACTGGAACCTGAACTGGAAATTAGAGTGGAAACAGGGATGGAATCAGAGACAGGCTTGGAAACAGACTCGGAGAAAGGCCTGGAAATAGAGTCAGAGAAAGGTTTGGAAACAGACTTCGAGACAGACTTGGAAGCAGACTTCGAGATTGACTTGGAAACAGATTTCGAGACTGACTTAGAAACAGACTTCGAGACTGACTTGGAAACAGATTTCGAGACTGACTTAGAAACAGACTTCGAGACTGACTTGGAGACAGACTTGGAGACTGGACAGAGAATTAGGTTAGACCCAGAACCATAAACAGATTCAAAAACTTGGTTGGAAACAGAGCTGGAAATTAAATTAGAGACAGTGGAGGAGACAGTGGAGGAGACAGTGGAGGAGACAGTGGAGTGAGCTGGGTTGGAAACGGAGCTGGAAACAGAGCTGGGAGTTAAATCAGCCTCCGAACTGAGAATGAGAGCAAAGACAGCATTGGAGATTGGGCTGGAGACAGAGGAAGGGACAGAGGAGGAGACAGGGCTGGACACAGAGGAGGAGACAGGGCTGGAGACAGAAGAGGAGACAGGGCTGGAGACAGGGCTGGAGACAGAGGAGTGAGCTGGGTTAGAAGCGGAGCTGGGAGTTAAGTCAGCTTCTGAACTGAAAAGAAGAGCAAACACAAAACCTATGTAGCTGGCAACGAAATCAGGAACTGGACATGGAACCGAACAAGGAACTGGGCTAGGAAATGGATGAGGAACTAGACTGGAACTGGGAACGGGAGCAGGACTGGGAACCGGACTGAGAACCGGATTGGGAGCAGGACTGGGAACAGGATTGGGAGCCGGACTGGGACCTGGATCAGAAACTGGCCTTCGAATAGGGCAGAAATCTGGACATGGACTTGGACATGGATTAGGACTAGGGCAGGAACCTGGACATGGACTTGGACAGGAACCTGAATATGGACTCAATTTTGCTCTAAAACAAGGGCTAGGACTTGGAATGGAGGTCATCCCATGGACCTCAGATATGGACTGGGCTTGAGAAGAGGCCATCCCGTGGGCCTCTGACTTGAACTTGACTTTGGAGGAGGTCAACCCGTGGACCTCTGACATGGATTGGACAGGAGTGGAGGTTTCTTCTAGAACCTCTGGCAGGAATGTGGCTTGGGCAGAGGTTTTCTCGTGGACCTCTGATATGAGCAGGCCAGGAGAGGAGGTTTCCTCTTGATTCTCTGGCTGCTGCTTGGGGCTGGAGGTCGCCTTGTTAACCTCCCTGAGCAGCTCTGCTGTGGATACCTTCTGCTGGGCCTCCGGCTGGAGCTCGGAGCTGGAGGTCGCCACGTTAATCTCCCTGAGCAGCTCCGCTGTGGAGACCTTCTGCTGGGTCTCCGGCTGGAGCTCGGGGCTGGAGGTCAACATGTTTACCTCCAGGTGCAGCTCCCTTGAGGAGACCTCCTGCTGGGCCTCTGGCTGGAGCTCGCCATGTTAACCTCCAGTTGTAGCTCCCTTGAGGAGACCTCCTGCTGGGCCTCCTGCTGGAGCTCTGAGGGTGCCCGCCTGTGGAGCTGCTTATGCACCCGCCAGCTGCCCTTGAAACAGCTTTGGGAGCAGAAGTAGCTGCTCCTTACTCCCTGGTTCCTGCAGGTGGGGCACTGCAGGATGGCTGGTCGGGTGCATGCCTCGGTGGTACACTCCTGGGTTAGGGGATGAGAGGTGCAGGCCGCCATGTTAGCCCGCTCCCTCTCATAAAAGTCCAGGAATGACTGGCAGGGTCGGTCACCCAGACGGTCCTTCCCCAAAAAGGTCCTGAGGTTGGGTTGGAAGTCTGGGCTCCCGAACACCTGGACCAGTAGATCCACAAAGCCCGAAACTGTCTTGAGCTTCGTGGATCCACTGGCAAGGTGAAGCGCCGCCCATTGGCGAGTAGAGCCGACCAAACGAGAGAGGAGGAACCCCACCCACTGTTCCTCATCGGGCTTGGGGTCCTCCAAACTCAGGAAATATATTTGGGCATGTAAAAAAAAAACATTGCAGCCAAGTGGCAAAGCCGTCGTAGGCATCGGGGGGATAAACACAGGTCCATTGGGGAAAAAAAATTGAATTGTAAACAGGCATTTTAAATGTGGTGTGGCGTGGCATGGCGTGGTGTGCCCTCACTTTCCCTGCTGCATCCATTTTTTGGCAGAGTATTCTGTTACGTCTAAATCAATACTAGATCATCCCTTAAGAAATTCAAAGATAATACTCCGCGCCGAAGCGGACACAGACAGGGATTTAAGTAGCAGAGTTCATTCAAACAGAACAAGATTAAACGAGCGACACCTGGACACGATAATCATCTGTTAACAGGAGAACCAATGAGGAAACTGGGGCAGAGACATGACGCAACACAAAAACAAAGGAGCACATGGCATAAGTAAACAAAACAAGAGTCTTTGTGAATGGAATGTTGTGAATCGGAGAGTTTTTTAATAGCGCTGGAAAGCGCTCAGTGGAATGCGGGAGCACGCCACTCGCCACTCTTTGTAGCGTAGCGAGGGCGGGAGAAGAGGAAACCTAACAAGTATATACTTTCCTTCGTCCTGGACCACTTCTGAGTAGACTTTGCATTGTAATGTTGATTACATCCATATTGAGCAGCTTTTCTTTAAATTCAGATCTTTCATTTTCATATGCTGTACAGTGAAGGAGCACATGTTCCACTGTCTCTGCTTGGGTGTAATATTTGCATCCCCTGCTGTAAAACCAGCCTAAGCTGGTTGGCAGGTCTTGGCTGGTCTCCCAGCTTGGCCATAGCTGGTTTACCAGGCTGGTTTTAGAGGTGTTTTGACCACTTTTTTTTTTTTTATCTGGTTAGGCTGATCAGGCTGGTCTTAGCTGGTCAATGTTGGTCATCCTGGTCTTAGCTGGTCTCCAAGCCTCGTCATAGCTGGTTCAGCAGGCTAGTTTTAGAAGTGTTTTGACCAATTTTTTTTAACTGGTTAGGCTGGTCTTAGCTGGTCAATGTTGGTCAGGCTGGTCTTAGCTGGTCAGGCCCAGCTAACATAGTTACAGTGGGGGGAAAAAGTATTTGATCCCCTTCTGATTTTGTACGTTTGCCCACTGACAAAGAAATGATCAGTCTATGATTTTAATAGTAGGTGTATTTTAACAGTGAGAGACAGAATAACAACAAAAAAAATCCAGAAAAACGCATTTCAAAAAAGTTATAAATTGATCTGCATTTTAATGAGGGAAATAAGTATTTGACCCCGTCGACTTAGTACTTGGTGGCAAAACCCTTGTTGGCAAACACAAGGTCAGACGTTTCTTGTAGTTGGCCACCAGGTTTGCACACATCTCAGGAGGGATTTTGTCCCACTCCTCTTTGCAGATCCTCTCCAAGTCATTAAGGTCATTTTCAATGCCCTGGCTGAGGGAAGGAGGTTCTCACCCAAGATTTGATGGTACATGGCCCCGTCCATCGTCCCTTTGATGCGGTGCAGTTGTCCTGTCCCCTTAGCAGAAAAACACCCCCAAAGCATAATGTTCCCACCTCCATGATTGACAGTGGGGATGGTGTTATGACTTGGGGTCATAGGCAGCATTCCTCCTCCTCCAAACATGGCGAGTTGAGTTGATGCCAAAGAGATCTGACCACACCTGACCACAACACTTTCACCCAGTTCTCCTCTGAATCATTCAGGCAAACTTCAGACGGGCCTGTACATGTGCTTTCTTGAGCAGGGGGACCTTGCGGGCGTTGCAGGATTTCAGTCCTTCACGGCGTACTGCGTTACCAATTGTTTTCTTGGTGACTATGGTCCCAGCTGCCTTGAAATCATTAACAAGATCCTCCCGTGTAGTTCTGGGCTGATTCCTCACCGGTCTCATGATCACTGAAACTCCACGAGGTGAGATCTTGCATGGAGCCCCTGACTGAGGGAGACTGACAGTTTCTTGCATTTGCTAATAATCACACCAACTGTTGTCACCTTCTCACCAAGCTGCTTGGCGATGGTCTTGTAGCCCATTCCAGCCTTGTGTAGGTCTACAATCTTGTCCCTGACATCCTTTGACAGCTCTTTGGTCTTGGCCATGGTGGAGAGTTTGGAATCTGATTGATTAATTGCTTCTGTGGAAGGTGTCTTTTTACAGGTAACAAACTGAGATTAGGAGCACTCCCTTTAAGAGAGTGCTCCGAATCTCAGCTCATTACCTGTGTAAAAGACACCTGGGAGCCAGAAATCTTGCTGATTGGTAGGGGATCAAATACTTATTTTCCTCATTAAAATGCAAATCAATTTATAACTTTTTTGAAATGTGTTTTTCTGGATTTTTTTGTTGTTATTCTGTTTCTCACTGTTAAAATACACCTACCATTAAAATTATAGGCTGATCATTTCTTTGTCAGTGGGCAAACGTACAAAATCAGCAGGGGATCAAATACTTTTTCCCCCAATGCACATTGTGAAGACATAACTGGACCGGACCATATAGCTAATGATGCTATAACATCAAGCATTTATTATATTTCACTTACTAAGCAAGAGTTTTTTGTTACTTTTATCTTCATTGCCCACGCATTATTGATGTAGGCCTCACTGCCTTGCACAGACTGCATTGTACCATGCTTTTTTTGAGTGAAAGTGTGTTTCTAGTGTATAAAAAAATCCACATTTATAATCACTAGTGTCAGTTATGAAAAAGTATTTAAACTAGTCATCCCTACTCTATAGCTTATATTACCCTTTATGTTGCCAAGAGTCCTCTTCCTTACAGGCATGAATAGATGTGTATTCAGCCAGATGCATAAAGATGTGGTAACCAATATTATTTGTGTGATACATTGTTTCTTTCTTTCAGAGAAAAGGGTTTTATATCCATAACCTAATGTTACTTGGGCTGGGCTGTATCTGTGTGATACAACACACAGTTTAGGTGGGTTTTACTTGGTGGGCAATAAAACATTATTGATTTGTATGGCGATAAAGTTTTCCCCAATAACAATCTTAAGCTTAGGGTATTCAAATGTGATCAACTTTCATTTCTTTTTTCCTCATCTTCCTGAAAGAGCTAACAGCTGTAGTCTGATTACGTGGCATGTAGGGTTGGCGTAAAGCCAGCACAACAGCCAATCAAGCTGCACACTGAATTGCCTGCACATATTGAGGGAATCGTGTCAAACCAACAACAGTAGCAAGCTACACAAATATGGCGAACATAGAGAGGTCTGAGATTCAAAGTTAAGATGACATTGGGTCATCTGCTCTTGATGACATTGTTCCAGAGTTAGACCACACTGTTTCCGGTTCGGATATCTAAAGCATGACGAAAGTTAAGCATGACAGTTAAGCCCAAAATGCAATTCAAGACCATATCCTGTGCAGCGAAATAGTGGAGAAACTCAATATCATTGTTATGGGGCAGAGAATGATGTTGACATGCAATCTCACACAGCGCGAGCATATCATTGTTTCCCTGGTTGTGGGGACTCAGTCGTCCGGTTCTTAAAAAATGGTCTTCCAACACTAGTTCGCCCATGAAACATGAGACTGTTGAAGTACAGGTCTAAATGTGAGATGGGATATGGTCCTGAATATAAATATGATTTACTAAAAATATTAGCTAACGTAATTTGGCCCTTAGGCTAACTAGGCTAACAGGGGCACTATCAAGCTAGCTAACATCAGGCTAAGTATTATATTGTGTAAACTAGTAGCCAAGATTGCTAAAAGGTTGGGTCTCATTGGGCTAACTGTTATATTAGACTATAAAACTTACCTAATTATTTAAGTGCAAATTAGCCTAATCATGCTGATAATATTCCATCAATTCACAGAGATTTTAGACTGAAGGTTATGATTATTGAAAGATTTGTTTTATAATTCATGAATGATTGTGTCCATTTTATAAATGTCTTTTTATAGTTTAATAAATCTAAATAATAACCCTATGAGTATAACCTGTATGCAGTAATTGAGAAAAATGATTGTAAGACTCCATTGTGTGAGAGTGTGGAGGAAGACTTGGGAGGCAGGTGGAACATTAGTCCAGCTCCGGGCTTACGTATATTCAGCCTGCACTTTTCAGTGCACCCTATCAACAAAAACAGCACAATGACCAGAAATGGGTCTGTCCGTACATGCAGCTTTTGCTCCGTCAGGTTCGAGTCCTTCTTGGGGTGTGTGCATGTCTCGCAAGCTTCGCCAGCTATATCGCTCTCTGGTTACGGCATCTGGTTACGGCAGTTACTGGTTATCTGCTAACGGCAGTTACTCAAAGCCCAAAGATACACAAATAAATAAACTGGCACTAATAAGACAGTTGACAATCATCATGTGTTACTTAGCGGTTCTGCCCATCTCCTCTCCATCCATTGCTGATGCTCGACCATGCCCCCGCTGCCACATAGGTCTGCGGACCACCTCGAACTTGAAAGGCTTATGTGCCAGACAAAAATGAGTGATCCGTGTGTTGGCATCCTTCATGCGGTGGAGCCATTGGAGCGGGCCGTGATCGAAACAGATGGTAAAAGGACGCCCCAGTAGATAGTATCTGATGGTGAGGACTGCCCACTTCATGGCCAGACACTCTTTTCTCAGTTTGCAAAACAAAAGGGAGAGAAAAGTCAGGAGAATGCAAAAGCATTGCAAAAAAAACCCAAAACCGTGTTTACCTGACAGAAATCCCGTTCACATGGCTCCGTCCATCTTTTTGGTTTTGGGTCTCAGGCAGGCCGCAATCATTGCTGTCTTATCATTTTGTGGACGCTCCTCCCCATGGCCCAAGTGGAAGTCCAGATACAGTACTTCCACCTGTCCAATTGTACACTTCTTCGGGTTTGCTGTGAGACCGCCCATCTGAAGGATCTCAGGACAGCCCTCGGAAGTTGTAAATGCAGCTGCCAATCATTACTATAAATGATTGTCATCCAAATAAGCAGCGTTATATGCTTTGTGCGGTTGGAGGATTCTGTCCATGAGACGTTGAAATGTTGCTGGGGCTCAAAATAACCCAAATGGAAGGGTGACAAATTGTTGTAACCCAAATGTAGTGAAAAAGACCATTTTCTCTCGGGATACTGGAGTCAAGGGAGTCTGCCAATACGTCTTGGTTAAGTCCAGTGTTGAATAAAAGTGACACATGCCTAACCGATGGAGCAGTTCGTCAATGTGAGATATTGTGTATACGTCAATTTAGACACCGCATTGGCTTTTCTGAAGTCCACACAAAAACGGACTGACCCGTCAGTCCTGGCACCAGGACCACTGGGCTGCTCAAGTCACTATGGTACTCCTAGATTACATATGTCAAGCATAGCCTTGAGTTCATCCAGAACCATATTTTTTTGTGTGCAGGTAACCGCTATGGGTGGCTGCATACAACCACACCTGGAGGTGTCTCGGTGTGGAGTTCTGTGAGGTCCATGTGACCGGGTAGAGGTGCATCAGAAAATTCCCCTGGCAATCTGTGCTTTCTGGGATGGTGAGCGGTGGTCTCAACAGGGGACCAATGTGAATTTGGCTGCACTTTTGAAACTTATCTTCGGTCCCAGCTCCTCCCTCTGGGGAACCACAGTCACCAGAGCCACTGGAACCACCGCTCTCTGTGGTTTCAGGAGGTTGAGGTGGTATATTTGATGTGCACCTTTATCATATCATTCTCCGACTCGCTGTGTGAACTCAAAGGGTCCTTGCCACTTTGCGAGTAATTTAGAGCTGGACATGGCTAGTAAAACAAGCACTAGCTGAGTACCCCTGTAATACAGTCAGGACTGACATTCTTGGGCCTGATGCAAATTCTCCTGTGTTAGGTGACCTTAAGGTGTGGAGATTTGCTCTAAATCCAGAATGTACTCAAATTAATTTTTGCTGTTGGAAAGTGTCGGAAAAAAGGGTCTCAGAGCCTCCCTCTGAGTGCAGACATCCAGGGTGGAGTTGAGGTCCTTCTCGGTTCCAACTCTTGTTTCACTTAAACTATCACAAATAAATCAAGACTCTTTAGGCTTGGATGAGAAAGAGCAAACGTTGTTTAATTCAATCCAAAAACACAAAAATCCATTGAGCTCAAGGAGAACAACACTCACAATACAAAACACATTTCTATGTTGTTGTAAGCAAGTGCATCAGCATCCACTGCATTCTCAGTGTCCTCTGTGTTCTCAAAAAACCTCCCCAGAAAATCCCCTCTATTTATACTTGGGTGTTGTGAAGAACCTCCTCTTTTAATTTGCATATGCCCTGGAGAATTCCCCTTATTTTCTACTATGGCCCTTCTGGCCCCTCCTATTCTAATTTGCACCTTCACCGAATTCCCCTTATTTTCCACTTTTCTGGGAAACTCCTCTTTATGCATCATTTTTGACTCATATCCTGTTCTCTGAATTTCCCCTTATTTCCCGGTTTTACTCATTTCCCTATGTCCTCTTTTGGGTGTTCCTGTCTTTTGGATTTCCCCTTATTTTTGACCTTTGGCGTCATTTGTTATTAAAAAAAACTGTCTGTATTTAATCTAAAACATCCTAGTTTTTGCCACATTTCGCAGTGGATTACCATGCTACCAGACGCCTCGCCATTATTCTCTTTTCAAGATGCCTAAAATGTGTAAGTTTTATTTTACTCTTCTCATTTTGTCATTTTTTTTACTCTAAGCACTTATTGTTACTTTTCCTACTCTTACAGTATATTTTAATGCTGTTTTTTGTAAGCTTTAAGTAATGCCTTGGATACATTCTGTAAGCTGCGTCTCTAGATTTTTAGCAAGCTGTTTATGCATTACATTCCTTAAGCATGACTGTTGCTGTCTCTGTTATTATCCAGCTACTTAGTCTGTTTATTTTCTGGCAAGTGCGGGTGTTCCTTTCCTAAACTCCCCTGACTCATGCATATCTTCTGTGTGTTTTGTTCTAGCCTGCCCACGTGGTTCTTTCCCAACTTCCTCTGGGACGTCTGAACTCGCTCTCTATCGTCGCTATCAGCTGACTCACTTGGCCACCGTGTTTCTGAATAACTAGAGCAGCTCTACAGCACCCCTGTACCCAGTTTCCAGTCCAAATTTCTCAAATGGTTAAAATGGAGTCTGTGTCTACACAGACACCTATGTCATTTACCAATTCTCATTCTACTCAAACGCCAATGTTCCTGGTGATGACAACAACTCAGTCTACTCAGACTTACTGTTGCCATCATGTGGGCAGTTGTCCATGGGATTCTAAAGCTCCCCTGTCTCCCAGTGTTTTTCAGGATATGGACGAGTCAACTCTGTCTAATCCTGCCTCACCCACGGATTATTCGCCGATGAGTCCAGTTGTCCCTCCTGTCATTATTCCTCTGTCAATAAAGCAATCAATAAAGCTGAATCTATTATCTATGTCCTATCGTCCTAATGCTCTATTTGTTACATTGTGCCTTAATGCTAAGTTTTGTGTATTATCCTACTGATAGCTGTTTAATTATGCACATACGAGCTCTGCCTTCTAAACTCAACATCAAAGGTCCCTGTGGAGGCAGGGACATGGTCGAGCACCGGTTTGTGAATGGAGGGTGGAGCCATAGAAAGCGAGTGGTAAGGTTTACACACCTGTAGGAAATGAGACTAACAAGTGTTCTGTATTGCAGTGAGGGGAAGAAGAGAAAAGGAGGAGAGGCACGCGCCGAGAGAGAGAGGGAAAGAGATGCCAGCACATAGCCACATGTGTGCGTGCATGCGTGTGTGTGTGGGAGAAATAAAAAATCCCCACAAACCGAAAGGAAAAGGAAAAATTAAGGCGTGCAAGTGGATTAAGCCTGCCTCCCTTCTGGTTCCTCCTGTACCCGAACATTAAGTGTGTTACACTGGTACCGAAACCCGGGATTATGAGAGGAAATCGCCACCATGGAAGGCTCACCTCTGGCCGACCTCAACACTCAGCTGGCCAACCTCCACCAGAGCCAACACCAGGCCCTCCTGCAGCTACAACGCGACCAGGAGAAGCGGTTTAAGGACCTCCTAGACGCCCAGGCTGAGCACCGCCGGGTGCTCCAGGGCCTGGTGCAGCAGGCCAGGTTTCCAGCCGCCACCCCCGCGGCACCCGCAGCAGCTGCGACAGCTGCTCTGCCCCATGTCGCACTGACGAAGATGGGACCAAAGGATGACCCAGAGGCGTTCCTGGAGCTGTATGAGTGCTCTGCGCGGGCGTGGAGCTGGCCTGAGGGTCAGTGGGTTGCCCGCCTGGTGCTTTTCCTGTCAGGCGAGGCACAGCTCGCGGCCCAGCAGCTGCCAATTGCTAGTATGCTGGAATACCCAGACCTGAAGCGGGCGATTCTGCAGGGGTGCACGGCTACGCGAGTTCACGCTGGGAGATAAAGTGCTCATGTTACTACCCATGTCAAGCTCCAAATTACTCGCCAAGTGGCAAGGACCCTTTGAGGTCACACGGCAAGTCGGGGATGTCGACTATGAGGTAAGGCGAACGGATAGAGGCGGGGCACGGGAGATTTATCATCTCAACCTGCTAAAACTGTGGAGGGAGACTGTATCTGTAGTGTTGGCGACAGTAGTTCCTGAAAGGGAGGAGCTAGGGCCAGAGGTAGACGTAAAATTGGTGAGTCAACCCCCCCCGGTGCCGTGTGGGGACCACCTCTCCACAGCCCAAATTATAGATATTAAAAACATACAAGCAGAGTTTTCTGACGTGTTCTCGCCTCTCCCCGGCCGCAATAACCTCATAGAGCACCACATTGAGACAGCCCCAGGGGTGGTGGTTCGCAGCCACCCCTATTGGCTGCCCGAACACAAAAAAAATGTTGTCCGGGATGAACTTAAGGCCATGCTCAAAATGGGAGTAATCGAGGAGTCCCACAGTGACTGGAGCAGCCCGGTGGTCTTGGTTCCCAAGGCCGACGGGATGGTCCGGTTTTGTGTGGCCTTTAGAAAAGTCAACGCAGTGTCAAAATTCGACGCATATCCAGTGCCTCGCATTGACGAACTGCTCGATCGGTTGGGCGTGGCTCGCTTTTATTCGACTCTGGATTTGACAAAGAGATATTGGCAGATCACCTTGACTCCAATGTCCCGGGAAATGTCCTCGCGACCCTTCCTTTTGGGCTGTTCGGGGCTCCCGCGATGTTCCAGCCGCTCATGGAATGAATACTCCGTCCACACGCTGCATATGCCACTGCCTATTTAGATGACATTATTATATATAGTAATGACTGGCAGTGACACTTGATATAGCGTCACTTGATATAACCTATCCCTTAGTATTTGAAAAGTATGGATGGGAGAGCGCAACATTAAGCTGGATTTGTTGACCTTCAGTTACTCTCACTTGGTCAAAGGCATGGTCGACCAATGGTGGAGGGGCGGGGCACTCACCACCCACCCCACCCTCCATGTCCCACTTATGTGGAAACGTTGCACATAATTGCACTATCCGGTGTTACCCAGATGAGGATGGGCTCCCTTTTGAGTCTGGTTCCTCTCAAGGTTTCTTCCTCATATCATCTCAGGGAGGTTTTCCTTGCCTCTGGCTTGCTCATTGGGGATAAATTCATGAATTTAAAATCTATGTCCTGAATTTATATATTTCTGTAAAGCTGCTTTGGGACAATGTCCATTGTTAAAAGTGCTATACAAATAAACTAAACTTGAACTTGAACTGTGGCTGTTGAAGTCACCCATGAGAATATATGGCAGTGGTAACTGTCCTACAAGTTTATAAGTCTTGGTATGTTACAGCAAAATAGGAGGTATGTAAATAGAGCACAGGGTAATAGTTTTGTGCAATGTAAGTCGAACTGCTACTGCTTGTAGGTGGGTATCTATTGCAATATGACTGTGGATAACATCAGGGGCGTTGAATATTTGGACTATAAGCATTTAAAAAAGTGAACTGTTTCAAGGACACTTTGCAATTTGTGGTAAGTTGGGTCTCCTTTAGGCAAAAAGCCAGATGATTAAGAGCCGCAGCTAAACGTTGTAGTTCTGAAAAATTGGCTTTCAGACCCAGTATCAGGTGCGTGGAACAAGGGGGTGCAACTTGTTTTTAATATTTGGAGATGGGCTACAGCTACGTGAGCGCATGTCCTCTGTCATTTTGGTATATTTTGGGGGTCAATATTCTTGTCTTTACTTTATTGACTTATTTTTACTTTTTGTGCGGTTGACTTCTAATGACTCTTACTACTTGATTGGTTTATGTCAGCTAATGGAGTTTCACTCTGATTTACCTGGATCTGAAGCAGCGTTGTATGGCTTTGATTATTTATGGGCTTGCTTTTGATTGGATTTGCAGATCTGGTATCTTCAATGATTTGTGATTTGTCACTTATCCACGTCAATTCTGTCTGGACCTCAATAGTTTGTAGGTGAGGTTTTGCAACAACTGCAAAGGTTTTCCCTAGGTTAAAGGTATGGAAACCTTCAACTAGTTTTCGGGCTTTCAACTAGTTGTTCACGTTCTTGGCACATTTCATCTTTTAGATTTCTTTCTCTTTGAGCCAAACAGGGCAGGCTTTTGATATGGCTGGGTGGCTCCCTGTACAGTTATTGCATTTTAACGTTCTTTTACAGTCTTCTCCATGCCGTTCCCCTCCACAGTTACAACAGATAGGTTTATTTTTGCAGCTAGCAGATCCATGATCGAACTTCTGGCAATTGAAACAACTGAGCGGGCTAGGTATGTACGTATCAAAAGGGACACTTAAATATCCTATTTGATTTTTTTTCTGGATGCTGGGGTCTGTTGAAGGATAGGACGCAAGTTCCTGTTTTGATAATGCGGTCTTCTTAATTGTAATCCTCTTCATATCTATCACATCTTGTGACATCAATTCAGCAGTTATTTCATTTTCCTCCATGTTCTCTAATTCTCGAGTACGGATTCCTCCTTTACTATTATTTAGAGATGGGTGATGGAAAGTCTTCATAGCCATGCCCGCGAGCATATTTGCGCTATAGTAGATTTTCAACTTGAATTTTTTTTTGAACATTCCACCCAGATCTGGCCAGACCTTAGCTTCTTGACATTCTGCTATTCCATATCCCTGCTATTCCTGAAATACCTTTCTGTATAGCAAACAGGGACAGCTTAGAAAGTGGCATATCAGGGAGTAAGGTCTCTTTAGTCTGTTGGGATATGTCTCTACTAACATTGCACATCTAGACTTTGCAATATTTGCCCTTCTTTGTCACGTCTTACAACACAGGATGCGTGGAGGCCTCTACTCAAAACACTTCTAAGTTCAATAAATACTAATAAAGAATGATACTCACAACCCAGTGGATAAGAGAAGCAAGTTTATTGACAAAAATCAACAATCAATATGAGATCCATTCAATGAGACGTCCCAGGAATGATATGATCTGCTCTAAATTTTACTCCTGTATTTGTACCCTTCTTCCTGTACCTCCCACTTTTTTTTTCTTTTTCTTCCTCCTTTCCACCCATAGTTGATTGTTTCCTTCAGTTACACTAGCAAGGACTGAAAAATGCTCCAGGAAAGCTCTTTTCATGCTGAGCTAATCAAAATGACCATTTTTCCAACTGATCACAGTTGAAAGCCAAATGGCTTTGTGTGCCATTGAAGAAGGTGAGAAGGTGATTAGTTACACCTGATTGAGTTTACAAGTCACTGATCCTTTTTCCAACTCCGTGATTGTTATCTTTTTTAATTTCTTCTGACATCTTGGTGTTATATCTTTCACTTGGATGTTATAAGTTGCACTGAGTAAATACAGCTGGATGAAACAAAAACTGTGTCCATCTTCATTTCAGGCTGTAAAGCAACAAAATATGATTATTGTAAAGGGGTGTGATTCTTTTCTATACCCACTGTATGTCCTAGTTCACAGTCCAAATCTTGCTACAACAATGGTTTTTTGCGGTTTGAATTTTTGCCATAGTGTATGTAGTTTTGTTTCATCATCCCTACTCTTCACCCACCTTGGAGCCCAACAAGGGGAAGCACACAGCCTTGGACTTCCACCAGTTATGCATCAAAAATATAGGAATGAAATACTTGAGCAAGCACATCAAGGATCTGCATTACCCGATTGGCCCTCAGCCAACACCTTCTGGAAATCTGCATGTTGTTCTACACTGCTATTAAAATTCCACTGCATGCCTTGACTAGCCGGTTGGTTGGAGCTGAGACAGCCACAGCATGTCTCATTCCTCAAATACCAGGATCTGCTCTTCCACTGACATGGGTCGCAACTCACGGCCTAACAAGTTGCCCCATTTGTCGCCTCTTACGATCAGCAAGAGGGTGCTAGGGATCTATTCTGCCCCGGGTCCCTACAGGCGTGTGCACATAGCATGAAACAGTCTGAGTAGACCGAGATAGATATGGGCTGCCTGCTTTTCCCCTAACAGCTATAGGAAGGTGCCACTGAGATACTACCTTACCCAGTTCATAAAGGGTACCCAATGACATGAATTGTAAACTAATTGGTGTGTGTGTGAGATTGTGCCCTGCGATGGGTTGGCACCGAGTCCCCTGGGATAGGCTCTGTGTAACCCTGTGTAGGATAAGCAGTACAGAAAATGGATGGATAGTTGGATAAATTGTGGAACATGAAAAAGTTGACACCATCTTTGCAAGTATCACAGTTTGCAAACAATTTATAGCCAGCTAGAAGTCTTTCTCTTCTTATTTATTGATTTTTCATCCACTCTCCTTGCAGACTGCTTCTAGGTCCAAGATATTCCTGGGCCATTTTTCATGTACTACGTGTTTAATATCTACCTGCATATTTTCAAGTCAAGGGACTATTCCAAAACCTTCAGCTTGCATTTTCTTTAAATGGAAGATTTTAACTTACATTTGGGGTCCTGTTGAAGAATCCAATTTTTTTTTAATCTTCAGTTTCTTGACTGTCACAGTTGCTTCCAGAATATGTTGATATTTAATAGAATCCATTCTTCCATCCACCTGTGTAATTTTTTCTGAGACCACCATGCTTAACAGTTGGCAAGGTTTTCTTTCCATAAAAATGCTGCTCCTTTTTCCAAACATACCTTTAGTGATTGTGGCCATAGAGTTAATCTTTTAGTTCATCAGTCAACATGCACTCCAAAATGCCTCTGGCTTATCGAAATATCATTTTGCATATTTCAGATATTCACATTTTTGATGAGCTTGCAGGTAAGGTTTCCTTCTGATTGAAAGTGCAAGCAACACTGCAGAGTAGAATAGTAGACCACAATTCCTGTTAACTAAACCTTTCTTTAAGTCCTTATGTTTCATTTAGGGATTTTGCTTTTCCTTTCTGCCTAGTATACAGGCCACAATTACTATTTGTAGCGAATCAGATGAATCTGAAACGTTTAAAATATATTCTCCACCAATTTATGTAACGCATAAAAAGATGTTTAACACGTTTAAATTTATTCTCCATCAACTTATGTAACAAATTAGCTCAAATGGCGTGAAATATATCTATATATCTAATCAACGTGTGTTATGACCAGTTATAAATATACATCAGCCATGAAAGAGAATTAATGTATGTGCACATATACATATAGATAATTAACTACAACGGATTATAATTAATTATGACTATATATGTGGTCTAGATCAGCTTTTAGGATTAGCTGTAGTCTAGTTTTAGAATTATGAACTCTAAAGAGGGAGTTTAAGCTTTTGGCCAGGAAGGATTCTCCGTTTTGTTATTAAAAAAGAAAGTATAGCGAGACTCACAGCGTTTAAGGGACTCTATGTGTCCAAAACAGAGACAATCAAGTGTGGTGATAATAGATTTTAATAACTAAGTGTAACTATGGATACACACAACTAACTCTAAGCAAACAATACATATGTACATCTATATACAAGAAAAGGTATAGAAAGAAAGTAATGAAATAAAAAGGGAATGGCAGACAAAAACACAAACAATTAGCCTTTTTCAAAACCAGCAAGAACTTAAATCTCCTGTAAACAGGGGTACAACTTTTATGCATATATAGATCCATTAAACTATGCTTGCATGGCTTAGGTGTTGTCGATTTCAAAGTTTTGCGCGTGGTCCCATAGGAGTTCACGTTGAGTTCGGTGGTTCGTTGTTTGAAAAGGCGTGGGCTGTGAGGCGGTTGCATCTTTTGTCCGGGAGAGAGAGAGTGCTTGTAGCCGGCCTTGTGCCCTGCCCGAAGGCAGAGCACAGGCCGGTACACCGAAGGCAAGGGGTGCTGGAAATGGTAAAAGCCGGAAGAGTGTTGGGAGAGAACAAGACCAATGTGTGTCGTTGTTTTTAAAGACAACATCAACGCACACGCCTCTCTGGGCTATTGGCCAATCAGGAAGTTGGATTTATTGGCGGGATAAACTCTCTTTGTCTGGTCTCAGACCTGAATTTGCATGTCCTGGGAGGAGCCAGTTTAAACTGTATTATAAATGCGATTAAGAAAAAGCATGAAATAATGTATCCCATTGTAATATGATATGCATAATCAATCAGAGCATCAAGAGACGATTAACTACATACCAAATTCGATGGACTTATAAAATATTACAGGTAAAACATGGTTACAGACATTTAAAATTATATTCTAAATTAACCTATCCAAAATCATCCTAGCTTGGTTACATATGCACACAATACATGCAAATAAGAAAATATTAAACTATTTGGACATTGAATAATTACATATAATTACGTTACATTCAAGAGATATTTGTCCATTGTGTGTGGAAGGTAAGCTTGTGTGTGCGTGCGTGCGCGTGTAGGTAAGCTTTGTGTGTGTGTGTGTGTGTGTGTGTGTGCGCGCGAAGGGGGGGAAGGTTGGTCGTTAGAATTCCAGAGGTATCTGGTCAAAGGAAAAGGGGGGGTCGGTCAGACATCCCCGTCAGACTGGAGCCAGTCCAGGTTGATTCAGAAATCAGTTTGATACCGTCAGACGTTACATATTTTATTTATTTAAGTTCATCAAATATAAAGTACCTATATAATAACATTTGTAGAATTTTTAATCGTCTGCTGCAGTGGTTGGTGTTAACACTTTTCACATTAAAAAAAATCTATAAAACATTTCATTTGAACAGGGGTGCTCAAACATTTGCACACAACTGTAAATTCAAATTATAAATGCTGCAGTCCATCAGGTATAAACCACACTACCTTGGGTTTAGAAAATAATTTAAACGCTAAAACCTAACAGTGCCTTGTACATTGGGATCACGGTGACTAATGTTTAAACTTGCATGAATCCATGGTGGACTGATTTCTCTACAAGATAATTCATTTTACAATTCAGATACAACCACAGTCCTTCAGGATGTTTCAGGTAATTTTTAAGAACTGTAAGGAACAAGGCATAAGACACTCCCTGATAGTGATGGAAAAAAGAATCTACAATTCTGATACAGCTTTGTTAACACTGCTTGTGGAATTGATTCAACTGATGGTGGTGTGCTTGTTGTTAAAAGCGGTTTCCCTGAAACATAGGTAATAAGAAAAGAAAAATATTTGTCTTTTCTGCTTTTCCAGAAAATCCCTCTTGGTTGGCTTAGCAATTATATAAAAAAAAGAGAGCAAGACACTTTTTTTTTTTTTTAAATAGTGAAAAAGTGTTTATTTCAATAAAAGCAGTGATGAAGTATACTGCAAGTGAAAAACCCCACAAAATCAGTGAAGTCAGGCTGAACCAAGAGAATCTTTTTTAATGCAGCATAAATCTATGCCTGGTGGTGGGCTGTGCATTATGGGAAATGAAAGTGATGCTGACTTCACAGTAAACTGAATCATTCCCAGACACAGTGACCAGCACCTAAACTTCCCAGGAGAAACTCTGATATATTCACAGCATACAGTAAATTCATTTATCCACACTACCATTTAAAAGTTTGGAATCATTTAGAAAATATTGCAAAATGAATAGAAAATAGTTAACACACAAAGTTAGACATTATTGTTTCTGATTGCGAACGATTTAGCACTTCAAACTTTGCTTTCATCAAGGAAAACCATTGGTATTCGGTTTGTTGAGGTCATCTGCATCAATTTCACTCCATGATTCCTAAAGCACCTCCTAGAACCTGGATTGGTTTTATGGCCACTTTTTTCGCTCAAGCTGCTCCCACGGCAGCTCAATAGGATTGAGATCCGGTGATTGTGCTGGCCAATCCATTAGACAGAATTCCACTGACCGCTTCTTCCCTAAATAGGTTTTGCATAATTTGGAGCAGTGCTTTGGGTCATTGTCCTGTTGTAGGATGAAATTGGCTCCAATCAAGCACTGTCAGCAGGGCATGGCATGGCATGGAGTGATGACCTTCCTTTCCTTCCTTCCCACTTTTCCAGCACCAAAGCACCCCCAGACCATCACATTCCCTCCACCATGCTTGATAGATAGTCTCAAGAACTCCTGCAGCATCTTTTCATTTGTTCGGTGCCTCACAAATATTCTTCTCGGTGATCCAAATACCTCACTTCCTGCACAGTTGTGGACCGGGGCCTACAACTTCTCGATCCTGGTTAGAGCCAGTTTGCGCTGTTCTGTGAAGGGAGTAGTACACACCTTTATAAAATAAATTCAATTTCTTGCCAATTTCTCACATGGAATGGACTTCATTTCACAAAACAACCATAGACTGAGGAGTTTCTTAAGAAACCTCTTTCTTTCTGGCCATTTTGAGACCATAATCGAACCGACAAAATGCCAACGCTCCAGATACCCAAGTAGTCCAAAGGTGCTCAGTTTTATTGTTTCCTTACACAGCACAATGGTTTTCAGCTGTGCTAACATAATTGTATAATGGTTTTCTAGTCACAGACGTGATTGTTGACAAAAATGGCCTTTGTTATGCCTGTGTAGATATTCCATAAAAATCAGCTGTTCCCAACATTAACAATGTCTAGACTGTATTTCTGTACTAATATTATTTTACAGCTTTTCTCCTGTGTGAATGTGCTGATATACTTTCAGATTATCTTCATCCAGAGGTGGACAAAGTACACAACTGCATTACTTGAGTGAAAGTATAGATACTACTGGTCAAATATTACTCCATTACATGTGAAAGTTGTAAAGAGAGATTTTTACTTAAGTACAAGTACAGAATTACTTGCTTTTAAACGTACTTAAGTATCAAAAGTAAATTTTCTTTTTTATGTCAACGCAGTGTTTTATTATTGTTGCATTGTTGTATGT
Organism: Cranoglanis bouderius; assembly: GCA_023630585.1. Taxonomy (NCBI): domain Eukaryota; kingdom Metazoa; phylum Chordata; class Actinopteri; order Siluriformes; family Cranoglanididae; genus Cranoglanis; species Cranoglanis bouderius. Next base: position 22,031,308 of record CM042547.1, read on the forward strand.
GTATTTGTAGACTACTCTGTCGAATAAAGCTCTTCCCACACTCTGAGCAGTGGTACAGCTTTTCTCCTGTGTGAATGCGCTGGTGGAATTGTAGTTGAATCTGTTGAATAAAGCTCTTCCCACACACTAAGCAGGAAAACGGTTTTTCTCCTGTGTGAATGCGCTGGTGTCTTCGTAGGCTATTCTGTCGAAAAAAGCTCTTGCCACATTCTGAGCAGTGATACGGCTTTACTCCTGTGTGAATTCGCTGGTGTTGTCTGAGACTACGCCGGTCAGTAAAACTCTTGCCACACTGTGAGCAGTGATATGGCTTTTCTCCTGTGTGAATGCGCTGGTGTCTCTGTAGTTCACGCCCTCGAATAAAGCTCTTGCCACATTCTGAGCAGAGATATGGCTTTTCTCCTGTGTGAATGCGTTGGTGTATTTGTAGTTCACTCTGTCGAATAAAGCCCTTACCACATTCAGAGCAGTGATACGGCTTTTCTCCTGTGTGAATGCGCTGGTGTATTTGTAGTTCACTCCGTCGAATAAAGCCCTTCCCACATTCAGAGCAGTGATACGGCTTTTCTCCTGTGTGAATGCGCTGGTGCATTTGTAGGCTATTATGTCGAAAAAAGGTCTTCCCACATTCTGAGCAGTGATACGGCTTTTCTCCTGTGTGAATGCGCTGGTGTATTTGTAGTTCACTCCGTCGAATAAAGCCCTTCCCACATTCAGAGCAGTGATACGGCTTTTCTACTGTGTGAATGCGCTGGTGTATTTGTAGGCTATTATGTCGAAAAAAGGTCTTCCCACATTCTGAGCAGTGATACGGCTTTTCTCCTGTGTGAATGCGCTGGTGTATTTGTAGTTCACTCCGTCGAATAAAGCCCTTCCCACATTCAGAGCAGTGATACGGCTTTTCTACTGTGTGAATGCGCCGGTGTATTTGTAGGCTATTATGTCGAAAAAAGGTCTTCCCACATTCTGAGCAGTGATACGGCTTTTCTCCTGTGTGAATGCGCTGGTGTATTTGTACTAAACTCCGTCGAATAAAGCTCTTCCCACATTCAGAGCAGTGATACGGCTTTTCTCCTGTGTGAATGTGTTGGTGTCTTTGTAGACTACTCTGTTGAGTAAAGCTCTTTCCACATTCTGAGCAGGAAAATGGTTTTTCTCCTGTGTGAATGCGCTGGTGTCTTCGTAGGGTATTCTGTTGAGTAAAGCTCTTTCCACATTCTGAGCAGGAAAACGGCTTTTCTCCTGTGTGAATGCGTTGGTGTATTTGTAGTTCACTCCGTCGAATAAAGCTCTTGCCACATTCTGAGCAGAGATATGGCTTTTCTCCTGTGTGAATGTGCTGGTGTATTTGTAGTTCACTCCATCGAATAAAGCCCTTCCCACATTCAGAGCAGTGATACGGCTGTTCTCCTGTGTGAATGTGCTGGTGTATTTGTAGTTCACTCCGTCGAATAAAGCCCTTCCCACATTCAGAGCAGTGATACGGCTTTTCTCCTGTATGAATGCGCTGATGTATTTGTAGGCTATTATGTCGAAAAAAGGTCTTCCCACATTCTGAGCAGTGATACGGCTTTTCTCCTGTGTGAATGCGCTGGTGTATTTGTAGTTCACTCCGTCGAATAAAGCCCTTCCCACATTCAGAGCAGTGATACGGCTTTTCTACTGTGTGAATGCGCTGGTGTATTTGTAGACTATTATGTCGAAAAAAGGTCTTCCCACATTCTGAGCAGTGATACGGCTTTTCTCCTGTGTGAATGCGCTGGTGTATTTGTAGTTCAGTCCGTCGAAAAAAGCCCTTCCCACATTCAGAGCAGTGATACGGCTTTTCTACTGTGTGAATGCGCTGGTGTATTTGTAGACTATTATGTCGAAAAAAGGTCTTCCCACATTCTAAGCAGTGATACGGCTTTTCTCCTGTGTGAATGCGCTGGTGTATTTGTACTAAACTCCGTCGAATAAAGCCCTTCCCACATTCAGAGCAGTGATACGGCTTTTCTCCTGTGTGAATGTGATGGTGTCTTTGTAGACTACTCTGTTGAGTAAAGCTCTTTCCACATTCTGAGCAGGAAAACGGTTTTTCTCCTGTGTGAATGCGCTGGTGTATTTCTAGATCACTCTGTTTAATAAAGCTCTTCCCACATTGTGAGCAGTGATGCATCTTTTCTGTGTGAATTCGCTGGTGTTGTCTGAGACTACGCAGGTCAGTAAAACTCTTGCCACACTCTGAGCAGTGACACGGCTTTTCTCCTGTGTGAATGCATTGGTGTATTTGTAGATCACTCCGTCGAATAAAGCCCTTCCCACATTCAGAGCAGTGATACGGCTTTTCTCCTGTGTGAATGCGCTGGTGTATTTGTAGACTACACTGTTGAGTAAAGCTCTTTCCACATTCTGAGCAGTGATACGGCTTTTCTCCTGTGTGAATGCGCTGGTGTCTTTGTAGATCACTCCGTCGAATAAAGCCCTTCCCACATTCTGAGCAGTGATACGGCTTTTCTCCTGTGTGAATGCACTGGTGTCGTCTGAGATTACTCCGGTTAGTAAAACTCTTCCCACACTGTGAGCAGGGATAGACTCTTTTCTGCATTTGTTCATTAGAGGAGTTACTGTTGAGTGTAACAGAGGCTGTTTGCTGAATACTGGAGCTTATTGTGGTGATATGGTTCATGTCTTTTAACTCTCCTGATTGTAGCAGTCTCTCATATTCCTCACAGTGGTGTCTTCTGATGTGTTTTTGGAGGTTAATTTGAGATGTAAAGGAAAGTGAACACCAGGAGCAGGAGAAGACTTGTACCTGGGCATCATCCATATCTGGAGGAGAAAATGAACAGTATTAGAAAATCATGTGAAAATAGATAAACTGTTTTTAGAAAAAAGAATGAATGTAACCAATGTTCTATAGATTATAAATGAGGCAATGACAAATATAACTTCTGGTGAAGATGTACAGAGAATGGCTAACCAAGTCAGTTTTTTTTTCAGACCAGTGTGTCGATTTCTTCCCCCGCCGCCCCGCAATCAAACGGGCCGTCCAATTAGATTTGAGCTTTAGATCACGTGCCCGGAGCCGCTGCTATGCACAAAAGCGCAAGATAGGTGACGCTATAGCACGGAAAGCTGTTTTGAAATGTATTCCGGAAGAGAAGAGCGTGAAAAAGCAGTTGTCTTTTAGTCTATTTTTCTTGTTGACTTTAAGAGTTGTTTTAATCTTTTGTATTTGCAATTTATATTTATATACTGTGTGTGTATATGTATATATTAGTGATGGGTCATTTGCGAATGCGTCGGCTCTGTGAGTCGGCTCCTTTAAGTAAACGATGGGAGCTGCCCCCAGTCTGAGAGCTGATTTAATTTAATTTTTTGTATATGAATAAAAGACAGAATAATAGGATGATCTTTCCGCCACACTGCTCAGCCACGCTCACTCCATGCACTGACTGAATGTTGTGTTAACTTCCCAGTGTTGAATTAACACCTACAGTGCTTATATGTCCAAATGGACACAAATGAACACTGAAAGAGTTAAATCAACACTCTAGGTGTTAATTCAGCACTGCGGATTTTCCTGTGTATATGTGCGTGTGACCAATCATGTGTGATAACATTCTCCATTTTAATACATGAGTTTTAATAACAGACAACATAGAGGCAGAATGTAGAATTTGTAAGGTAAAAATATCATATGGAGCAGGGTCTACTAACAACCTTCACAGGCATATTAGAATTGTACATCCAACAGTGCAGTGACTGTGATTTGTTGGGAATGGTTTGTATTTTGGATAGTTCAATATAAATAAAACATTCAACATACGTGTAATAGTGTTTGATGTTTTTACATTATTTAAGGTTTTTATGCCAAACCTAATGAAAATTTAAAATGTTTAGTATAATTACATTAAATAAATTAAATTAGCACGCTGTTGCACTAAACAATATCTTTCTAAATAATGCAGACTGAGCAAATATCCAGTACTGTTTAAAAATTTAAACACGCTTCTTGAACTTTATGAATGACTGGGAATTAAATCGATTTGCACCAGTGTTTACCATCCGCAGACGGATGGGCTAGCAAAACGATTTGATCAAATGCTTAAAAAAACTATTCGTAAGTCTGTTTGAGATGATGCTCGCAATTGAGATCATTCTTGTACGGGCGCAAGCCTCATGGCATCTGAAATGTCATTAGGGAAAATTGGAGGAGGGACCTTCTAACAGCAAAAATTAAACTGAGTACATTCTGGACCTGAGAGCAAAACTCCACATCTTAAGTCTCCTAACACAGGAGAATTTGCATCAGGCCCAGGAACAACAGTCCCAATTGTATGATGGGGTACTCGACTAGTGCTCGTTTTACTGCCCATGTCGAGCTCTAAATTACTCGCAAGAATTAAAGTATCAATGTTACTTAACCCCAGTCGGTCCTTGTATGAAAGTTGTCTTCATCTTCAGACTCTTCCTCTTTTACATGCTTCCTTTCAAATCCTCCATTATTTTGGTCTACAACTTCCACAGACTTTGATGTCCCAGCACCTGAAATTCCAAGATTTATATTTAAACACTTTCAACTCAACCAGTGCTGAAGGTCTGGTCCAGTCACAAATAAAGCTTAGATAAGACTTCAAAAAGTTATTCATAGGGGTGTAACAATACAACATTCGATTCAATTCAATTCATGATACTAGGTTCACGTTGATATTTTCAGAATATTTTAAACTAAATTTTAATGAAGAAATATTATAACTGAAAAGAGTATTTTTTTATTTCTGAATCATAAACATTGCAAAACAATGTGCATTTTTGTCTTACAAATAAAGGTTTAATATTGTAAAACAAAATGTACTACAGATTCACTATACCTTAAAACTAAATACATAAATGTATAAATTCTCCCAAAAATTTGATTACATGAAACAGTCACTACAGAATTTTGGGATTTCAGAAATTAACACAAAATAAAGCAAACTCAGCGATATTCAGAGGAGCTTGCAATTTTTTAAAATTACTGCAGATTTGGGGTCGAACATGAGTACAGCTAAAAGGTCTCATTACCAAAAAAAAGAAATCACTGCGAAAGACCGTGCAAAACAATTTCGTCCGATTGCAATTCACACATTTCCACACAGCACATCACATTTTTCCATCCTGATGCATTGTGTCAAGGGTCATGTATTGTTACACCCCTAATTATTGAGTTCTAGTCTGGACCATAATACACCCTGTTGTCTTACAGGGATAGTCTTTATCTTCAGGTTCTTCCTTTTTCATACAATTCAGTTGGTCCACAGGTGTGATGTGTCCCACAGAGACTGGTGTCGCTTCACCTGAAATTCCATTAACTGAATTTAAATGTTTTAATTTAACTTAAAGTGAAGTACAAATATAAATGGGGAAAAGTCAGTGATGTGGTTCATTCACAAATTAGATTCGACTAAAAATTATTACTGAATATTAGACTGGACTGTAATGTGCCATGTTTACTTACAGAGGTATTCTTCATCTACAGTTTCTTCCTTTTTTACATGTTTCTGAAGGTTCACACAGGTGATGTGTTCTACAGAGCCTGATGTCCCTCCATCTGAAGACGTATATTTTTCTGCCTGCACAACCCCACAAAGCTAATAAATAAAGAGTAATAATACTTATTTACAAAAGAAAGTCGATTAAGCAATATTGCATGCACAAGTGCGCTGTTACACAGAATATCGACTGTGATTCGGCCGTAAGCACGAGGCCGCAGGTGATCACAGCAGTGCTGATATTCAGTACAGAAGCACAATTACGAGTGTGATCTTACTTTTATGTGACAGTTTTCTTAATGAGAAATTAATATCAAGTAACTAACATTTCAGACACAATATGGTCAAATATTTGGTTTATTTTTGCTGACAATGGAAATTTCTAATTTCTAATTTCTGCAGTAAACACAGATAAGTGGAGTGATACACACAGTGAAATGTCCCAGTGCTGTTGTACTAAATATCAGCACTCTTGGAATGTCACTTGACCAATCAAATTAGTGGACTGAAACTAACGGTGATATAACACAACATATAGTCCATGAGGATACTGAAGAGACGATAATATCATGGTTTACTTGATTAGTAGGAGAGCATGCAACCTACCAAGGATGGAAGCTGATTAAGTGAAGAACATTCACACAGTCAGGTGAATCTCTTAGTTATTAAAAATGTTATGTTTAATTGCACACATATAGCTAACTGTTACCTGTGAGTCAGTGGGACCAGGAGTGTGTGGAGGTTTTCTAGAAGAGCACAGTCGTATCTCTGCTGATTCCATTATAAGGTCTTATTATGAGGTCTAAATGGTGTTTCTGGAAAAGGAGGCTCCGATCATAAGAATACTTGCAGAACCCACTGTAATCTAATACACTTCATGCAAATTATGAAGCTTTCATTTAAAAGAGAACTGGGAGAATGAACAATGATTTAATAAGCCACTGTATCATTCTCTCTGTATTGCACTTCGAAGGTTTGGGATTCAGTCACTAACTATTAGCCGAGCAGCTCAGCTAGTTAACCTTACCTCAGGTTTTAAAGTAGAACATAGTGAACATCCTCAAATACAGACATAGTACCAAGTTTGTTTTTAAATCGATAAAATCTGTTATTGTATATAAACCAGTCAGGAATATTTTCATGTAGAAATGATTACCTCACTGAGAAAAATAAACCGTTCACTCGGGGGTGAAAAACCGAATATCATCTGCTTCTGTTGTGAATAAACAGAGCCTCCTCTTCCTCCTTCTTTTTACACTTCTATTTCTTCTTCTTAAGGTTTATTAGCGTCAAAGCAGCTATTTAGTGCATTACCGCCACCAACTGGATAGGGGAATATATTTCAAACTTAAATCCTGTTATACAAGCCTGTTAATCTTAGATAATTGAATCATGCAGTATATACTTTCCTTCGTCCTGGACCACTTCTGAGTAGACTTTGCATTGTAATGTTGATTACATCCATATTGAGTCGCTTTTCTTTAAATTCAGATCTTTCATTTTCATATGCTGTACAGTGAAGGAGCACATGTTCCACTGTCTCTGCTTGGGTGTAATATTTTCATCCCCTGCTGTAAAACCAGCCTAAGCTGGTTGGTAGGTCTTGGCTGGTCTCCCAAATTGGCCATAGCTGGTTTACCAGGCTGGTTTTACAGGTGTTTTGACCACTTTATTTTTTTTAGCTGGTTAGGCTGGTCAGGCTGCTCAGGCTGGTCTTAGCTGGTCAGTGTTGGTCATCCTGGTCTTAGCTGGTCTCCAAGCCTCGTCATAGCAGGTTCAGCAGGCTAGTTTTGGAAGTGTTTTGACCAATTTTTTTAACTGGTTAGGCTGGTCTTAGCTGGTCAATGTTGGTCAGGCTGGTCTTAGCTGGTCAGGCCCAGCTAACACAGTTACATTGTGAAGATGTAACCGCACCGGACCGGACAGGACCATATAACTAATGATGCTAAAACATCAATCATTTATTATAGTTTTTTGTTACTTTTATCTTCATTGCCCATGCATTATTGATGTACTGCTATAAGTCCTCACTGCCTTGCACAGACTGCATTGTACCATGCTTTTTTTGAGTGAAAGTGTGTTTCTAGTGTATAAAAAAAATCCACATTGATAATCACTAGTGTCAGTTATGAAAAAGTATTTAAACTACTCATCCCTAGTCTATAGCTTATATTACCCTTTATGTTGCCAAGAGTCCTCTTCCTTACAGCCATGAATAGATGTGTATTCAGCCAGGTGCATAACGATGTGGTAACCCATATTATTTGTGTGATACATTGTTTCTTTCTTTCAGAGAAAAGGGTTTTATGTTCATAACCTAATGATACTTGGGTTGGGCCGTATCTTTGAGATACAGCACACAGTATAGGTGGGTTTTACTTGGTGGGCAATAAAACGTTATTGATTTGTATGGCAATAAAGTTTTCCCCAATAACAATCTTAAGCTTAGGGTATTCAAATGTGATCAACTTTCATTTCTTTTTTCCTCGTCTTCCTGAAAGAGATGACAGCTGTAGTCTGATTACGTGGCATGTAGGGTTGGCGTAAAGCCAGCACAACAGCCAATCAAGCTGCACACTGAATTGCCTGCACATATTGAGGGAATCGCGTCAAACCAACAACAGTAGCAAGCTACACAAATATGGCGAACATAGAGAGGTCTGAGAGTGAAAGTGAAGATGACATTGGGTCATCTGCTCTTGATGACATTGTTCAAGAGTTAGACCACACTGTTTCCAGTTCGGATATCTAAAGCATGACGAAACGCAGTTAAGCCCAAAATGCAATTCAAGACCGTATCCTGTGCAGCGAAATAGTGGAGAAACTCAAAATCATTGTTATGGGCAGAGAATGATGTTGACATGCAATCTCATACAGCACGCACATCATCTTTTCCCTAGTTGTGGGTACTCAGTCGTCCGGTTCTTAAAAAATGGTCTTCCAACACTAGTTCGCCCATGAAACACGAGACTGTTGAAGTACAGGTCTAAATGTGAGATGGGATATGGTCCTGAATATAAATATTATTTACTAAAAATATTAGCTAATGTAATTTGGTCCTTAGGCTAACTAGGCTAACAGGGGCACTATCAAGCTAGCTAACTTCAGGCTAAGTATTATATTGTGTAAACTAGTAGCCAAGATTGCTAAACGGTTGGGTCTCATCGGGCTAACTGTTATATTAGACTATAAAACTCACCTAATTATTTAAGTGCAAATTAGCCTAATCATGCTGATAATATTCCATCAATTCACAGAGATTTTAGCCTGAAGGTTATGATTATTGAAAGATTTGTTTTATAATTCATAAATGATTGTGTCCATTTTATAAATGTCTTTTTATAGTTTAATAAATCTAAATAATAACCCTGTCAGTCTATCCTATATGCAGTAATTGAGAAAAATGATTGTAAAACTCCATTGTGTGAGAGTGTGGAGGAAGACTTGGGAGGCAGGTGGAACATTAGTCCAGCTCCGGGCTTACGTTTATTCAGCCTGCACTTTTCAGTGCACTCTATCGACAAAAACAGCACAATTACCCGAAATGGGTCTGTCCGTACGTGCAGCTTTTGCTCCGTCAGGTTTGAGTTCTTCTTGGGGTGTGTGCGTGTCTCGCAAGCTTCGCCAGCTATATCGCTCTCAACTGGTTACGGCAGTTACTCAAAGCCCAAAGATACACAAATAAATAAACTGGCACTAATAAGACAGTTGACAATCATCACGTGTTATCTAGCGGTTCTGCCCATCTCCTCTCCATCCATTGCTGAAGCTCGACCATGCCCCCGCTGCCACATAGGTCTGCGGACCACCTCGAACTTGAAAGGCTTATGTGCCAGACACCAATGAGTGATCCTTGTGTTGGCATCTTTCATGCGGTGGAGCTATTGGAGCGGGCCGTGATTGAAACAGATGGTAAAAGGGCGCCCCGTAGATAGTATAGGATGGTGAGGACTGCCCACTTGATGGCCAGACACTCATTTGTCAGTCTGCAAAACAAAAGGGAGAGAAAAGTCAGGAGAATGAAAAAGCATTGCAAAAAAAACCCAAAACCGCGTTTACCTGCCAGAAATCCCGCTCACATGGCTCTGTCCATCTTTTTGGTTTTGGGTCTCAGGCAGGCCACAATCATTGCTGTCTTATCATTTTGTGGACGCTCCTCCCCATGGCCCAAGTGGAAGTCCAGATACAGTACTTGTAGTACCACCTGTCCAATTGTACACTTCTTCGGGTTTGCTGTGAGACTGCTGTCTGAAGGATCTCAGGACAGCCCTCAGATTTTGTAAATGCAGCTGCCAATCGTTACTATATATGATTGTGATCCAAATAAGCAGCGTTATATGCTTTGCGCAGTTGGAGGATTCTGTCCATGAGACGTTGAAATGTTGCTGGGGCTCAAAATAACCCAAATGGAAGGGTGACAAATTGTTGTAACCCAAATATAGTGAAAAAAGACCGTTTTCTCTCGGAATACTGGAGTCAAGGAAGTCTGCCAATACCTCTTGGTTAAGTCCAGTGTTGAATAAAAGCGACACGTGCCTAACCGATGGAGCAGTTCGTCAATGTGAGTCATCGTGTATACGTCAATTTAGACACTGCATTGGCTTTTCTGAAGTACACAAAAACGGACTGACCCGTCAGTCCTGGCACCAGGACCACTGGGCTGCTCCAATTACTATGGTACTCCTAGATTATTTATGTCATGCATAGCCTTGAGTTCATCCAGAACCATATTTGTTTGTGTGCAGGTAACCGGTATGGGTGGCTGCATACAACCACACCTGGAGGTGTCTCAATGTGGAGTTCTGTGAGGTCCGTGTGACCGGGTAGAGGTGCATCGGAAAATTCCCCTGGCAATCTGTGCTCTCTGGGATAGTGAGCGGTGGTCTCCACAGGGGACCAATATGAATTTGGCTGCACTTTTGAAACTTATCTTCGGTCCCAGCTCCTCCCTCTCGGGAACCACAGTCACCAGAGCCACTGGAACCACCTCTCTCTGCGGTTTCAGGAGGTTGAGGTGGTATATTTGATGTGCATCACCTCTATCCATTCACTTGACCTCATAGTCACAATCTCCCACTCGCTGTGTGACCTCAAAGGGTCCTTGCCACCTCCCAAGTAATTTACAGCTCGACATGGCTAGTAAAACAAGCACTAGCTGAGTACCCCTGTAATACAGTCAGGACTAACGTTCTTGGGCCTGATGCAAATCGGGGGGGGGTTTGGTCGAGCACCAGTTTGTGAAGGTTTACACACCTGTAGGAAATGAGACTAGCAAGTGTTCTGTGTTGCAATGAGGGGAGGAAGAGAAAAGGAGGAGAGACACTTGCCTCGAGAGAGAGGGAAAGAGATGCCGGCACAGAGCCACATGTGTGCGTGCGTGCGTGTGTGTGGGAGAAATAAAAAAAAACACAAACAGAAAGGAAGAGGAAAAATAAAAGGGTGCAAGTGGATTAAGCCTGCCTCCCTTCTGGTTCCTCCTGTACCCAAACATTAAGTGTGTTACAGTCCCTCCTCCCAATTTTCCCTAATGACATTTAAGATGCCATGATACTTGCGCCCATACAATAATTAGAATGTGGGGGAAAAAAACCCGTGGAGGCTTGTGGGACCTCTCCTACTGCAAATAAGAGGGGCTCGAACCACTTGCCTTGCGCATGCCTTTCTAATGACTCTACAAGGTCCATGCCAATTCTTTCAAAGGGGATCTCGATTAAGGGTAATGGATGCAATGGTGCTTTCGGGATGGCCAGCGAATTCACCAGCTGACATTCGCGACGTGCCCTACACCCCCAGCGAACGCGGTGAATACCAGGCCGATAAAAATGAGCCATTGGGCAGTTTAGTGTTTTATCCTGGTCCAAGTGCCCATCTATGGGATTATGGTGAGCCACATGGAATAGTAGTTCCATACTTTTTTTGTATCAATAACTGAGTCGTTTGTTCTTTCATTTGAAAGTCCTGCGTCACTTGATATAACCTATCCCTTAGTATTTGACAAGTATGGGTGGAAGAGCACAACATTAGGCTGGATTTGTTGACCTTCAGTTACTCTCACTTGGTCAAAGGCATGCCTCAGGGTCTTGTCGCATGACTGCTAAAACGGGGAATCCCCACCAATGGTGGAGGGGTGGGGCACTCACCACCCACCCCACCCTCCATGTCCCCCTTATGTGGAACTTTGTAAACATTCCACACCGTGCCTCACTGCTGCAGGACCCATCCACAAACATTTCTCTCATTAATGCCTGAAATCCTGGCAAATCTGTCCCAAGAATTAGTGGATGGTTGAGGTGAGGACTAACCGCAGGCTCCAATTTATGCTTTAGCCCCCGGCATTTAATAAGGACTGGCACAAGCGGATACTCTTGAATAACCCCATACACACACCTCACCTTCACCAAACGTGCACTTCCCAAAGCCTCGCACTGAATCAGGCTTTGATGGACTGAGGTCTGATTACACCCCAAGTGCACCAAGACTTAATGTGTACTTCCCTGTATACTCACCTGTGTGTGGTATGTTACTGCTCGATCAGCGGAGGCCTGAGGCACATCAGGGATCCAGATCAGAGTTCCCACCTTCATACAGGAACACTGATCCTGGAATTTCATGGCAACACACCAATTCCATGCAGCACCAACACACCTGCCCGGGTTTTGCCCCAGCTTTGGCATGAGATATTCCCCCTTGCGGAGAGAAAGACAGAGCTTGGGGAGACGTTAGAGAGGCAGGAGAGGAAAGGGGAGGTGGAAACCGGGCCTGGGGTACTGGTTCTGGGGGATAGGAGGGGAAGAGAGAGGCAGAGTGAGAAAGACCAAGGACACCTGGATCAGAAACTGCCACCAAGCTGTCGGAGGATCACATGGTGGCGGTTCCTGGATTAGGCGGTTCCTGGATCAGGAACCGCCACCAAATGATCCTCCACCAGCTGCACGACTTCATCCTGGGATGCAGGCCAGTAGCACTGGACCAACTCTGCCGTTCCTGTCTGGAGTTGAGCGATGAATTGCTTCAGTATCACCAGGTCGATGGACTATTCTGCTTTCTGTTACTCTGCCATTAACCACCAGTGACAGGGATCCTTCAGCTGCTGCGATGCACTGCAGTACTGTCCTCTTTATACTGGAATATGCCAGCTGTGTCCGTGCATACTCGAAGAGCACCAGGAAGGCCACCAGATCGTCTGTGGAGGCAATTTTAGTGAGCAGCACGGTGGCAGGGGTGCTGGGCTGATGCAGCTTCTGGAGTACCATATGGCTCTCGGCCTGCTTGTGCGCGAGTGTTTCGAAGCACAGCTTCTGCTTGTTGCGCAGGTCAAGGAGCGATGGGTGTTGGGTATGGTGGAGGAGGGCGAGGGATTTGATCTCGCCGAGTGGGGAGGTTTCCTTGAGTCGTCCTCAATTCCAGGGTTTCAGCACCACTGTAAAACCCTGTTGAGTAAGAATGTGACACTGAACCTCACTGAACCCCAAGTTCCTCCCGATGGCAGGCAAGTGCCTTGCATGGTAGCTCTGCTGAGAGTGGTGTGTGTGTGTGTGCATGAATGGGTGAATGAGAAACAGTGTTGCACGTTTTGTGAACCACAAGTTTCTAATACTGTTCATTTTTGCTCCAGACATGGATGATGCCCAGGTACAAGTCTTCTACTGCTCCTGGTGTTCACTTTCCTATACATCTCAAATTAACCTCCACAAACACATCAGAAGATACCACTGTGAGGAATATGAGAGACTGCAACAATCATGAGAGTTAATAAGCTCTAGTATTCAGCAAACAGCCTCTGTTACACTCAACAGTAACTCCTCTAATGAACAAATGCAGAAAGGAGACTATCCCTACTCACAGTGTGGGAAGGGCTTTAATCGACGGCGTGAACAACAAATACACCAGCGCATTCACACAGGAGAAAAATGTTTTTCCTGTTTAGAGTGTGGAAAGAGTTTTACTCAACAGTGTAATCAACAAAGACACTAGTGCATTCACACAGGAGAAAAGCCGTATCACTGCTCAGAATGTGGGAAGAGCTCTAATCGACAGTGTGTACTACAAAGACACCAGCGTATTCACACAGGAGAAAAGCCGTATCACTGCTCAGAATGTGGGAAGAGCTTTAATCGACAGTGTGAACTACAAATACACCAGCGCATTCACACTGTAGAAAAGCCGTTTGCCTGCTTAGAGTGTGGAAAGAGTTTTATTCGACAGAGTAATCCACAAATGCACCAGTGCATTCACACAGGAGAAAAGCCGTATCACTGCTCAGAATGTGGGAAGAGCTTTATTCAACAGGTCATCTACAAAATCACCAGCACATTCACACAGGAGAAAAGCCGTATCACTGCTCTGAATGTGGGAAGAGCTTTATTCAACATAATAGACTACAAAGACACCAGCGCATTCACACAGCAGAAAAGCCGTATCACTCCTCAGAATGTGGAAAGAGTTTTACTGACCGGCGTAATCTCAGACAACACCAGCGCATTCACTCAGGAGAAACGCCGTATCACTGCTCAGAATGTGAGAAGAGCTTTATTTGATGGAGTGATCTACAAATACACCAGAGCATTCACACAGGAGAAAAATCGTATCACTGCTCACAGTGTGGCAAGAGTTTTACTGACCGGTGTAGTCTCAGACAGCACCAGTGAATTCACTCAGGAGAAAAGCCGTATCACTGCTCAGAATGTGAGAAGAGCTTTATTTGACAGAGTAGTCTACAAATACACTAGCACATTCACACAGGAGAAAAACCATATCACTTCTCAGAATGTGGCAAGAGCTTTATTCGATATATTCATCTACAAATACAAATACAACAAAGCAACAATAATAAAACACTGCGGTTGACATAAAAAAGGAAAATTACTTTTGATACTTAAGTACGTTTGAAAGCAAATACTTCTGTACTTGTACTTAAGTAAAAATCTCTCCTTACAACTTTCACATGTAATGGAGTAATATTTAACCAGTAGTATCTGTACTTTCACTCAAGTAATGCAGTTGTGTTCTTTGTCCACCTCTGGAAAAAGATAATCTCAAAGTATATCAGCGCAATCACACAGAAGAAAAGCTGTAAAATAATATTAGTACAGAAATACAGTCTAGACATTGTTAATGTTGGGAACTGATTTTTATGGAATATCTACACAGGCATAACAAAGGCCATTTTTTGCAACAATCATGTCTGTGATTAGAAAACCCTTATGCAATTATGTTAGCACAGCTGGAAACCATTGTACTGTGTAAGGAAGCAATAAAACTGACTACCTTTGGACTACTTGGGTATCTGGAGCATCAGCATTTTGACGGTTCGATTATGGTCTCAAAATGGCCAGAAAGAAAGAGCTTTCTTAAGAAACTCCTCAGTCTATGGTTGTTTTGAGAAATGAAGTCTATTCCATGTGAGAAATTGGCAAGAAATTGAAGATATTTTATAAAGGTGTGTACTACTCCCTTCACAGAACAGCACAAACTGGCTCTAACCAGGATCGAGAAGTTGTAGGCCCCGGTCCACAACTGTGCAGGTCCACAACAAGTGAGGTGTTTGGATCACAGAGAAGAACATTTGTGAGGCACCAAACAAATGAAAAGATGCTGGAGGAGTTCTTGACACCATCTATCAAGCATGGTGGAGGGAATGTGATGGTCTGGGGGTGCTTTGGTGCTGGTAAAGTGGGACATTTGTAAAGGGTGAAAGGAATCTTCAGCAAGGAAGGTTATCACTCCATGTACCATGCCATGCCATACCCTGTTGACTGTGCTTGATTGGAGCCAATTTCATCCTACAACAGGACAATGACCAATAGCACTGCTCCAAATTATGCAAAACCTATTTAGGGAAGAAGCTGTCAGTGGAATTCTATCTAAAGGATTGGCAAGCGCAATCACCGGATCTCAACCCTATTGAGCTGCCGTTGGAGCAGCTTGAGCGAAAAAAAATGGCCATCAAACCAGTCCAGCTTGTGGGACGTGCTTTAGGAATCATGGAGTGAAATTGATGCAGATGACCTCAACAAACTGAATGCCAGTGGTTTTCTTTGATGATTATTTGATGAAAGCAAAGTTTGAAGCACTAAATTAGCTCAATTAGAAATAATTATTTCTAGCTTTGTCAATGTGTTAACTATTTTCTATGCATTTTGCAGTATTTTCTAAATGATTCCAAACTTTTAAACGGTAGTGTGGATAAATGTATTTACTGTATGCTGTGAATATATCAGAGTTTCTCCTGGGAAGTTTAGGTGCTGGTCACTGTGTCTGGGAATGATTCAGTTTACTAATGGTGAAGATTCCAGCCTGTCAAGTCAGAATCACTGCCATTTCCCATAATGCAGAGCCCACCACCAGGCATAGATTTATGCTACATTTAAAATATTCTCTTGGTTCAGCCTGACTTCTCTGATTTTGTGGTGTTTTTCACTTGCAGTATATTTCTTCACTGCTTTTATTGAAATAAAGACTTTTCATCATTAAAAATCTCTTGCATGTTTTATATAATTGCTAGGCCAGCCAAGAGATTTTCCAAATTTTTTTTTTTTTCTGGAAAAGCAGGGAAGACAAAATACTTTTCATCAGATACGTTTTAGGAAATGTTTTTAACAAGTACACCACCATCAGTTGAATCAACTCCAAGCAGTGGTAACAAAGCTGTATCAGAAGTTTAGATTATTTTTTCTATCTCTAGCAATGAGAGTCTTAGGCCTTATTCCTTACCGTTCTTAAAAAGGACTGTGGTTGTATTTGAATTACAAAACTAATTCTCTTGTCAAAAAATCAGTCCACCATGTACAGAGACACTGTTAAGTTTTGCCTTTAAATTATTTTCTAAACCCAAGGTAGTGTGGTTTATACCTGATGGACTACAACATTTTTAATTTGCATTTAGTTGTATACAAAAGTTTGAGCACCCCGTCTAAACTACATATTTTATTGCCTTTTTTTTTTAAGTGGAAAGAGGTACAGTGGTGCATGAAACTTTGTGAACCCTTTAGAATTTTCTATATTTCTGCATAAATATGACCTAAAACATCAGATTTTCAGAGGATTTTCAGATTTTCATCAGAATTCCCAAAAGTTGATAGAGAAAACCTATTTAACCAAATGAGACAAAAATATTATACTCGGTCATTTATTTATTGAGGAAAATGATCCAATATTACATATCTGTGAGTGGCAAAAGTATGCGAACCTTGTATGTAGGTGAGTATGTGAGGCTTTTACTTGCTTAGAAGTTACCCTCGGTTCCTTTGTGACCTAGTGGACTATTACACGTCTTGCTCTTGGAGTGATCTTTGTTGGTCGACCACACCTGGGGAGGGTAACATTGGTCTTGAATTTCCTCCATTTGTACACAGTCTGTCTGACTGTGCATTGGTGGAGTCAAAACTCTGTAGAGATGGTTTTGTAATCTTTTCCAGTGAGCATCAATCACTCTTTTACTTAGATCCTCAGAAAGCTCCTTTTGTTCATGCGATGGTACACTTCCACAAACGTGTTGTGAAGATCAGACTTTGATAGATCCCACATATTTAAATAAAACAGGGCACAAACTCACACCTGATTGTCATCCCATTGATTTAAATGACCTCGATTCTAACCTTTCATATTCAGATTTAATGCTTATCCTAGAGGTTCACATACTTTTGCCATTCACAGATATATAAAATATTGGATCATTTTTCTCAATAAATAAATGACCAAGTATAATATTTTTCTAATTTGTTTAATTGAGTTGTCTTTGTCTACATTTAGCACTTGTGTGAAAATCTGATGATGGTTTAGCTCATACAGTGGGGGGAAAAGTATTTGATCCCCTGCTGATTTTGTACGTTTGCCCACTGACAAAGAAATTATCAGTCTATCATTATAATGGTAGGTGTATTTTAACAGTGAGAGACAGAATAACAACAAAAAAATCCAGAAAAACACATTTCAAATACTGTATTTGTCCCTTCAGAACTGAAAACTGCTGCTGTCATTCCAGTTTTAAAAAAGCCTTGCTTGGACCCCTCAGATCTTAAAACTACCGCCCTATTTCTAATCTGCCTTTCTTCGCTAAAGTAATGGAGAAAGTGGTTACTTCTCAGCTTCTCTTCTACTTAAGATCTTACAATCTCTTTGAATGTTTTCAGTCCGGCTTCCGTCCACTTCACAGCACTGAGATTGCACTGGTCAGAGTTGCAAATGATATCTTGATGGCTTCCGATTTAGGTGCCATCACTTTTCTGGTCCTCTTAGACATTAGTTCTGCTTTTGATACTATCACACATAGTATACTTATTTCTCTGCTATTGGAATATCTGGCATTGCTTTGTCTTTGTTTATCTCCTACCTCTCTCTGAAAAAACTGATGTGTTAGTAGTAGCATCTCCTCATGTTCGATCTCATCTTCCTGACCAATTAATTAATATTAATGGTGTCCTGGTCAGACCCTCCTCTACTGTCCGCAACCTTGGTATTGTCTTCGACTCCACACTTTCTTTTAACTCGCACATCTCCTCTCTCACGAAAACAGCTTTCTATCATCTTCACAATATCGCTAGACTTCATGCCGAAACCCTTCTCCATGACTTCATCAGTTCTTGGCTTGATTATTGTAATGCTCTCTTTTCTGGCCTTCCTGCTAAAACAATGGATAAATTGCAATACATCCAGAATTCAGCAGCCAGGGTTCTGTCTCATTCTAAGAAATCATCACACATCACTCCAGTCCTACGCAGGTTACACTGGTTACCTGCTCATATCGTGTCCAATATAAAGTTCTCCATATCACTTTCAAAGCCTTTAGCCTTTCTTGCCCCCTCATAAATTGCTGATCTTATCCGTCTCTACACTCCATCACGCTCTCTCATCATGTGCTGTCCATCGTGTCTGATGAAGACTTCCTGTGAATCATCTCTCTCCAGCTGGTTCTGATTCAGCTGAGGGTCTTCCAGCTGCCAGGATTGATGTTTTTGTCCTTTAAGTTTCTCTTTATGGTGTCTTTGTAACGCAGTTTGGGTCTTCCGAAGTTTTGGTAGTCGACTGTTCTGTTGTCTGTTGACATGTCCGGCCCATCTCAGGTTTCTTTGTATCAGTAGGTCCTACATGCTAGGAAGGTTTGCCCGTTTTAGGATCTTGATGTTAGATTTGAATCTCCACCATTTTATATTCATTATTTGGCGAAGGTGGCGCATCATGATAGCATGTAGCTTGTGAGCGGTGATCTTGTACACAGTCCAGGCTTTTGAGCCATACAACAGTGTTGACAATACTATGGCCCGATACACAGCCCATTTGGTCTTTATTGTAACATGTTTGTTGTACCACACCCTTTTTTTGAGTCTTCCAAATGCTTGAGAAGCAAGTGATACCCTCATGAGTAGTTCAGCATCAAGTTTGTTGTTTGACAAAACCATAGAGCCTAAGTACTTGAACTTTGTGACTTGTTCGAGATTTTTACCATCAATCATCACATTTCCACCAGAGTCCATGGTACCAGGGGCAGGCTGATACATTACTTCGGTCTTCTTAATATTGATTTTCAGGCCAAATGCTTGAGCAGAGGAAGAGAATCTGCTGATGATATCCTGAGCGTCAGCGAGATTATGCGCGACAAAAGCAGTGTCATCAGCAAACATCAGTTCATGAATGAGTACTGGTGATGTTTTAGACCTTGATTTGAAATGGTTGATGTTGAACAGGTCAGCATCCGGTCGACTCTGTATCCATACACCTCTATTGTGATCAGCAAACGCATGATGCAGTACAACTGAGAGGTACTTAGACAGCATCCTCCACAGGGCATTTCGATTGACAGTATCAAATGCCTTAGTGAAGTCCACAAAAATCATGTAGAGAGGCATATTTTGCTCAGTGCACTTTTCCTGGACCTGTTTCAGACAGAATATCATGTCAACAGTGCCGCGACCAGCATGGAATCCACACTGGGCCTCAGGTAGGAATCCTGCATGTTTAGAGAGTCCGTTTAGCAACACTCGGGCAAACACTTTGCCAGGGATGGAAAGAAGTGAAATACCTCTGTAATTGCCGCATACTCGTCTGTCACCTTTCTTGAATAGGGTCACCAGTTGTGCATCTTTCCAGTCCTGAGGAGCTTCCGCCCTGTTCCAAGCTGATCATATAATGCTATGGAGAGACTGAATGAGCTTGGTCCCACCAGCTTTTAGAATTTCAGATGGTATACCATCAGCACTGGGGGATTTTCTGTCACTTAGCATATTAACTGCCTCCATCACTTCATCTATGTCTGGGTGCTCTGCCATCCAGTTCTGAACAGGGGCCTGCTGCATACTCTCTATGATCTCAGAATCAACAACGGTGTCAACATTTAGCAGTTCTTGAAAGTGCTCTGACCATCTGCATAAAAGATCTTTTTTCTCACTCAGAATGGAAACATTATCAGATGCTAAAAGTTGGTCTGGGTGGCATGTCTTTGGGCCGTAGACAGCTCGCAAGCCTGAATAGAAACCTTTCATGTCATTTCTGTCTGCGCACTCTTGTAGTTCCGCAGCTTTGTCCGTCCACCAGGCGTTTTTTAGCTCACGGCATTTCTTTTGCAGTGCACTATTGCAATGTTGGAATTTGGCTTAAGTCGACCGAGTGGTCCTGTTCAGCATCACGTTTCTTTTCTGTATCAGCGTGTTCAGTTCTTGACTGTTTTCGTCGAACTAGTCTTCACGCTTTTGGGTTACAAAACCCAGCTTTTTCTCAGCTGTTGTAGTCACTATTGACTTGAATGACTCCCACTGATCAGAAACAGATGCAGTGGAGCACACATTCAGCCTTTCACCAAGGCTGGATTGGAACTCCTCCCTGATGGTTACAGACTTCAGCTTCTGTACATCAAACCTGCGGGTTTGTTGTTTCCTCTTTCTACTAAGTCTCTTTAGCCGGAGTCTAGTCTTTGATCTAATCATTATATGATCTGTGTCGCAGTTGGCACCACACATAGCCCTGGTGTCGCAGATATCAGCAATATCCCGCTGCCTCGTAATAACACAATCAATAAGGTGCCAATGCTTCGATCGGGGGTGCATCCAGGAGTTTTTATGGGCTGGTTTGTGCTGGAAGCAAGTGTTGGTGATCAGCAGCTGGTGCTCGGCACAAAGTGAGAGAAGGAGCTCACCATTGCTGTTTAATTTACCACTGCCAAACTTGCCCAGTATGGCAGGCCAGGTGTAGCAGTCATCACCTGTACGAGCGTTAAAATCTCTAAGGAGCATGATCTTATCTGCTTTTGGTATTGATCTCAGTATACCGTTCAGCTGGCTGTAAAAACTACTGATGTTTTCAGGACTATTTGTCATGGTAGGGGCATAGACACATACAACAAAGCAGTAACGCTTTTCACTTAACAGGAGCCAGAGTGTTATAATTCTATCACTGACTGATTTAGGATCTTCACTCAGCCGAGGAAGAATTTCGTTTCTGATGGCAATAGCTACACCGGACTCGCTGCGCTGGCCTTGAGGCTTACCACTCCAGAAGATAGTATAACCAGAGTCTTCTCTGTTGCTGCCAGTGTCAGCAAATCTCACTTCACTGAGAGCAGTAATGTCAGTGTTGTACTTTGCGAGTTCCCCGCATATGATCGCACTTCTTCATTCCGGCCTATCTGAGCCTTCTCTGTCTAACATAGTTCTTATATTCCATGCTGCAAAGTTAAGACGAATGGTTTGGACCTTTTTATCCAGGGCGACGTCCTGTCAGTACGTGGTTTTCTTTGTTCGAGATTTTATCATTCAGGAAAAGCTAGCAATAGTATTTTTAAGGCTATGCTAAGTTAGGTAGGTCATCTAATACTGGCCTGTTATTCACTCCACGTTACAAGCTGTCCTCACTCGGTGGTAGGGCTTTCTGCACAGTAGCCCCTACACTGTGGAGCTCTATCCCACAATCCCTCCGTAATCTTACCTGTGTACAAGAGTTTAAAATTCAACTCAAAACCTATCTCTTTGCCCAATATTTCTGTGACTTTTAATGTTTCTGTGTTAATGTTTTTGTTAATGTTTCTTAATGTTTTTTCCCCCTTGCTGTGTTGTGCTGTGTTGTAAAGCGACCTTGAGTGTGTAGAAAGGCGCTATAAAAAATAAACTTATTATTATTATTATAGGCATGATTGTTGCTTCTTGCCAGGAGGGCGGGATATTAACTGACTTCCAAACATCATTAAAATTTTCCAGGAGGATGGATAGGGTGCTTTGAAGTAAGTGTTTTAAAATTGATCATGGACTTTGTCCGGTCAAACTGCAGTATCATGACAGCCCCTTAAGGAATTTAGGAGTTCTTCCATAGAGAAAGGTTGGTTATATAGTTCTATATTTTGGTGTGAAATTTTAATTCACTCATTTCTTGCTTCACCCGAATTCTCTGAAATTCCGGGTGGTAGTTTTCTACTGACGAAATCCTTTAGAAGGTTATTACTAATATGTTTGCTATTTCCTGTTTTTGATTTAATAGGATGCTTTGGTCATTAATGTGTTTTATGTGTAGTCCACCTTCCTTGCCTTCCATTCTCCGGATCACATTCCATATTTTCTTTGTTGTATTTGTTGTCAGACTTGATACAAACTTTTCCCAGCTTTGTGTTTTTGCCTCATTTATATATCTTCTTGCCTGTGCTCGGCAGATTTTTACTTTAGTAAGGTTTTCAGTTGTTGGCTGATTATTGAACCTGTCCTATAAAACTGCTTTTTTTCCCTGTGCCTCAGTTGATTTGTCATCAAACAATGGATTTTGTCTTTTTAATTGTTTTGTTTATGTTTTTGGAACAGTCTCATCAGCTATTGTATTCAGGTTGTTGGTGAACCATTTTATGATATCCTCTTGATCCTGAGGTTTCTTGTTGAAGCTCTCATCGCAAAGGGTTTGGAATGCATGCCAATTTGTTTTTTTGAGTTTCCATTTTTGGGGTAATTGTTGTGTGTCTACTTCTGTTGAGGTTATAATCAGGGGAAGTGGTCACTTCCGCACAGATCATCCCAGACATGCCATGAAAAGTCGATCAATAGTTCAGGGTCACAGATAGTTAAGTCAATTGTAGAGAACGTTCCTTTTACCTGGATAGGTATTTGTCTAGATAGATATAGACAGTGTATCTTTTACAATGATAAGCTTTTCTGTCCTCTTTCCCTTAGTATCAAGAGGATTTCCTCCTCACAGTGGACTCTGATGGTTTGGTTGATGGTGGGGTGGCTGGTGGCCTTTGTCCCAGGGAGCCCTCATGTCTGTGTTACCTTCTGGCTCTCCCTTTTAGTCATGCTGTCATAGCTAGTCTTGCCGGAGTACCTGCTTTCTCTCACACAAAGTACACTGTCCTTAACCATTATGGGAAAATAAGCATACCTAATTCTCTCTCTCTCCCTCTCTCTCTCTCTCTCTCTCCCTCCCCCTCTCCCCTTCTGTCAAGCTACACATGATACTCCTGAGATGTCAGTGATCCCGACCCCAGGTCCTCTCTGGACCTGCCTAATCCATCCTGATGGCCTACTTCTGGTTGGAGATCTCAGCAATTGGAAGTCACATGCTGCTGCTGAGGATGGCCCCACACGATGCAGCCTAAAGATCATTGAGATTACTGAGGATGGTACCACTTAAATACCATAAAGATAGCTTTGGACCTCAATTCATATGAACAGTTATGCTATGATGGCTAGGACTGCAATTGCCACAAACAGTTTGGCACTCAAGTCTCCATCAGTGAACAGTGGAGAAGTTCAACAAACAGACTTCGTATAAAAATTGTAATGAATTTTCATGGTTTCACAACTGCTATTTGACCATGTAGTATTAGTAGATTTATAGAAGGGATTTATTTATTTATAATTGCACTATCCGGTGTTACCCAGATGAGGATGGGTTTCCTTTTGAGTCTGGTTCTTCTCAAGGTTTCTTCCTCATATCGTCTCAGGGAGCTTTTCCTTGCCACCGTCGCCTCTGGCTTGCTCATTGGGGATAAATTCATGAATTTAAAATCTATGTCCTGAATTTATATATTTCTGTAAAGCTGCTTTGGGACAATGTCCATTGTTAAAAGCGCTATACAAATAAACTGAACTTGAACTTGAACTGTGGCTGTTGAAGTCACCCATGAGAATATATGGCAGTGGTAACTGTCCTACAAGTTTATAAGTCTTGGTATGTTACAGCAAAATTAGGAGGTATGTAAACAGAACACAGGGTAATAGTTTTGTGCAATGTAAGTTGAACTGCTACTGCTTGTAGGTTGATATCTATTGCAATGTGACTGTGGATAACATCAGGGGCGTTGAATATTTGGAATATAAGCATTTAAAAAAGTGAACTGTTTCAGGGACACTTTGCAATTTGTGGTAAGGTAGGTCTCCCGTAGCCAAAAAGCCAGAGGATTAAGAGCCACAGCTAAACGTTGTAGTTCTGAAAAATTGGATTTGAGACCCAGATTCAGGTGGGTGGAACAAGGGGGTGCAACTTGTTTTTAAAGTTTGGAGATGGGCTACAGCTACGTGAGCACATGTCCTCTGTCATTTTGATATCTTTTGGGGGTCAATCTTCTTGTCTTTACTTTACTGACTTATTTTTACTTTTTGGGTGGTTGACTTCTAATGACTCTTAGTACTTGATTTGTTTATGTCAACTAATGGAGTTTCACTCTGATTTACCTGGATCTGAAGAAGCGTTGTATGACTTTGATTATTTATGGGCTTGCTTTTGATTGGATTTGCAGATCTGGTATCTTCAATGATCTGTGATTTGTCACTTATCCACTTCAATTCTGTCTGGACCTCAATAGTTTGTAGGTGAGGTTTTGCAACAACTGCAAAGGTTTTCCCTAGATTAAAGGTATGGAAACCTTCAACTAGTTTTCGGGCCTTTAACTAGTTGTTCACGTTCTTGGCACATTTCATCTTTTAGATTTCTTTCTCTTTGAGCCAAACAGGGCAGGCTTTTGATGTGGCTGGGTGGATCCCTGTACAGTTATTGCATTTTAATGGTCTTTTACAGTCTTCTCCATGCTGTTCCCCTCCACAGTTACAACAGATATAGATTTACATATCAACAGGGACACTTAAATATCCTATTTGATTTTTTTCTGGATGCTGGGGTCTGTTGAAGGTTAGGATGCAAGTTCCTGTTTTGATAATGCAGTCTTCCTTCTTAATTGTAATCCTCTTCATATCTATCACATCTTGTGACATCAATTCAGCAGTTATTTCATTTTCCTCCATGTTCTCTAATTCTCGAGTACGGATTCCTCCTTTACTATTATATAGAGATGGGTGATGGAAAGTCTTCATAGCCATGCTCGCGAGCATATTTGCGCTATAGTAAATTTTCAACTTGTATTTTTTTTTTTAACATTCCACCCAGATCTGGCCAGACCTTAGCTTCTTGACATTCTGCTATTCCATATCCATGCTATTCCTGAAATACCTTTCTGTATAGCAAACAGGGACAGCTTAGAAAGTGGAATATCAGGGAGTAAGGTCTCCAGGTGGATAAATCTCTGCCAGTTATCACTTTTGGAAAAAATGCTATAACTACAGTGGGTATAGAAAAGAATCACCACCCTTTAAAATAATCACTTTTTGTTGCTTTTCAGCCTGAAATGAAAATGGACAGTTTTTTTAAAATCCAGCTGTATTTACTCAGTACAACTTATGACATCCAAGTGAAAGATATAACACCAAAATTAACACCAAAAATGTAAAAATTAACAAACAGAATCACTGAGTTGGAGAAAAGGATCACCCCCTTGTGTCAGTATTTTGTTGAACCACCTTTTGCTTTAATTACAGCCTTTAGTCTGTTGGGATATGTCTCTACTAACATTGCACATCTAGACTTTGCAATATTTGCCCTTCTTTGCAGAACTGCTCAAGTTCAGTTAAATTTGATGTTGACCGTTTGTGGACTGCAGTCATTTGTCGCGTCTTACAACACAGGATGCGTGGAGGCCTCTACTCAAACCACGTTCTAAGTTCAATAAATACTAATAAAGAATGATACTCACAACCCAGTGGATAAGAGAAGCAAAAGTCAGGTTTATTGCCCAAAATCAACAATCAATATGAGATCCATTCAATGAGACGTCCCAGGAATGATCTGATCTGCTCTAAATTTTACTCCTGTATTTGTACCCTTCTTCCTGTACCTCCCACTTATTTTTTCTTTTCCTTCCTCCTTTCCACCCATAGTTGATTGTTTCCTTCAGTTACACTAGCAAGGACTGAAAAATGCTCCAGGAAAGCTCTTTTCATGCTGAGCTAATCAAAATGACCACAGCTGATCACAGTTGAAAGTCAAATGGCTTTGTGTGCCATTGAAGAAGGTGAGAAGGTGATTAGTTACACCTGATTGAGTTTACATGTCATTGATCCTTTTTCCAACTCTGTGATTCTGTTATTTTTATCTTTTGTAATTTCTTCTGACATCTTGGTGTTATATCTTTCACTTGGATGTTATAAGTTGCACTGAGTAAATACAGCTGGATGAAACAAAAACATCTTCATTTCAGGCTGTAAAGCAACAAAATATGATTATTGTAAAGGGGTGTGATTCTTTTCTATACCCACTATATGTCCTAGGTCACAGTCCAAATCTTGCTACAACAATGGTTTTTTGCGGTTTGAATTTTTGCCATAGTGTATGTAGTTTTGTTTCATCATCCCTACTCTTCACCCACCTTGGAGCCAAACAAGGGGACGCACAGAGCCGTGGACTTCCACCGGTTATGCGTCAAAAATATAGGAATGATATACTTGAGCAAGCACATCAAGGATCTGCATTACCCGATTGGCCCTCAGCCAACACCTTCTGGAAATCTGCATGTTGTTCTACACTGCTATTAAAATCACAGGGCATGCCTTGACTAGCCGGTTGGCTGGAGCTGGGACAGCCGCAGCATGTCTCATTTCTCAAATACCAGGATCTGCTCTTCCACTGACATGGGTCACAACTCACGGCCTAACAAGTTGCCCCATTTGTCGCCTCTTACGATCAGCGAGAGGGTGCTAGGGATCTATTCTGCCCGGGTCCCTACAGGGGTGTGCCCATAGCATGAAACAATCTGAGTAGACCGAGATAGATATGGGCTGCCTGCTTTTCCCCTAACAGCTATAGGAAGGTGCCACTGAGACACTACCTTACCCAGTTCATAAAGGGTACCCAATGACATGCGTTGTAAGCTAATTGGTGTATGTGTGAGATTGTGCCCTGCGATGGGTTGGCACCCTGCCTTGTGTGCAGAGTCCCCTAGCATAGGCTCTGTGTAACCCTGTGTAGGATAAGCAGTACAGAAAATGGATGGATAGTTGGATAAATTGTGACACGTGAAAAAGTTGACACCATCTTTGCAAGTATCACAGTTTGCAAACAATTTATAGCCAGCTAGAAGTCATTCTCTTCTTATTTATTGATTTTTCATCCACTCTCCTTGCAGACTGCTTCTAGGTCCAAGATATTCCTGGGCCATTTTTCATGTACTACATGTTTAATATCTATCTGCATATTTTCAAGTCAAGGGACTATTCCAAAACCTTCAGCTTGCATTTTCTTTAAATGGAAGATTTTAGCTTACATTTGGGGTCCTGTTGAAGAATCCAATTTTTTTCAACTTCAGTTTCTTGACTGTCACAGTTGCTTCCAGAATATGTTGATATTTAATAGAATCCATTCTTCCATCTACCTGTGTATTTTTTTCTGAGACCACCATGCTTAACAGTTGGCAAGGTTTTCTTTCCATTAAATGCTGCTCCTTTTTCCAAACATACCTTTAGTGATCATGGCCTGTTAGATAACCAGAATAAGCAGGATGCAAAAGCAGAGATAAGTTTTGTCAGTTTAATAAGAATATCACAAAGCAGAGCGTGGTTAATGCAGGCAGAGTTCAAACACAGGCAAACAATATTATCAAAGAGAATGCAAAAGGCAAAATCCAGAAACAGGCAAAGTTCGGTACACAAATGCAGTATTCAGTAAGGGCAAAACAGTAATCAAAGTCAGGGAGAGCAGAGAATTCAAAAACCAAAGATTCAGTCCGATATTTCAGCGTGCTTAGTAAGTGTTAACTTTAAAGAGAACAAAGAATACCTCGTGTAGTAGCAGCGGAACTGAAGTCCATTTAAGCTGTGTGATAGCGTGACATTAATTGATGACAGGTGTGTGTAATCAGAAGGTTGGAGATTGTGAGCGTGGGAATGAATGGGTGTTCTGGGAGGTGTAGTCCATAACTGCCATGTTTGAGGCCCGCTCAGCCTGCTGGGAAGTGGAGTGTGCGGCGGCCATGTTTGTCTTCCGTTGGGGAAGCTGGGAATTGGAGTCACCTCTTTGGCGTGACCTAACATGGCCATAAAGTTAATCTTTTAGTTCATCAGTCAACATGCACTCCAAAATGCCTCTGGCTTATCGAAATATCGTTTTGCATATTTCAGATATTCACATTTTTGATGAGCTTGCAGGTAAGGTTTCCTTCTGATTGAAAGTGCAAACAACACTGCAGAGTAGAATGGTAGACCACAATTCCTGTCAACTAAACCTTCCTTAGTTTCATTTAGGGATTTTGCTTTTCCTTTCTGCCTAGTATACAGGCCACAGTTACTATTTGTAGCGAATCAGATGAATCTGAAACGTTTAAAATATATTCTCCACCTATTTATGTAACGAATTAGCTCAAATGGCGTGAAATATATCTATATATCTACAGGTGCATCTCAATAAATTAGAATGTCATGGAAAAGTTCATTTATTTCAGTATCTCAACTCAAATTGTGAAACTCGTGTGTTAAATAAATTCAATGCACACAGACTGAAGTAGTTTAAGTCTTTGGTTCTTTTAACTGTGATGATTTTGGCTCACATTTAACAAAAACCCACCAATTCACTATCTCAACAAATTAGAATACTTCATAAGACCAATAAAAAAAACATTTTTAGTGAATTGTTGGCCTTCTGGAAAGTATGTTCATTTACTGTACATGTACTCAATACTTGGTAGGGGCTCCTTTTGCTTTAATTACTGCCTCAATTCGGCGTGGCATGGAGGTGATCAGTTTGTGGCACTGCTGAGGTGGTATGGAAGCCCAGGTTTCTTTGACAGTGGCCTTCAGCTCATCTGCATTTTTTGGTCTCTTGTTTCTCATTTTCCTCTCGACAATACCCCATAGATTCTCTATGGGGTTCAGGTGTGGTGAGTTTGCTGGCCAGTCAAGCACACCAACACCATGGTCATTTAACCAACTTTTGGTGCTTTTAGCAGTGTGGGCAGGTGCCAAATCCTGCTGGAAAATGAAATCAGCATCTTCAAAATGCTGGTCAGCAGAAGGAAGCATGAAGTGCTTCAAAATTTCTTGGTAAACGGGTGCAGTGACTTTGGTTTTCAAAAAACACAGTGGACCAACACCAGCAGATGACATTGCACCCCAAATCATCACAGACTGTGGAAACTTAACACTGGACTTCAAGCAACTTGGGCTATGAGCTTCTCCACCCTTCCTCCAGATTCTAGGACCTTGGTTTCCAAATGAAATACAAAACTTGCTCTCATCTGAAAAGAGAACTTTGGACCACTGGGCAACAGTCCAGTTCTTCTTCTCCTTAGCCCAGGTCAGACGCCTCTGACATTGTCTGTGGTTCAGGAGTGGCTTAACAAGAGGAATACAACAACTGTAGCCAAATTCCTTGACACGTCTGTGTGTGGTGGCTCTTGATGCCTTGACCCCAGCCTTAGTCCATCCCTTGTGAAGTTCACTCAAATTCTTGAATCGATTTTGCTTGACAATCCTCATAACGCTGCGGTTCTCTCAGTTGGTTGTGCATCTTTTTCTTCCACACTTTGTCCTTCCACTCAACTTTTTGTTAACATGCTTGGATACAGCACTCTGTAAACAGCCAGCTTCTTTGGCAATGAATGTTTGTGGCTTACCTAGTGAACCAAACTGAGAGACCATTTTGAAGGCTCAGGAAACCTTTGCAGGTGTTTTGAGTTGATTAGCTGATTAGCATGTCACCATATTCTAATTTGTTGAGATAGTGAATTGGTGGGTTTTTGTTAAATGTGAGCCAAAATCATCACAATTAAAAGAACCAAAGACTTAAACTACTTCAGTCTGTGTGCATTGAATTTATTTAATACACCAGTTTCACAATTTGAGTTGAATTACTGAAATAAATGAACTTTTCCACGACATTCTAATTTATTGAGATGCACCTGTAATCAATGCGTGTTATGACCAGTTATAAATATACATCAGCCATGAAAGGGAATTAATGTATGTGCACATATACATATAGATAATTACCTACAACGGCTTTATAATTATGACTATACAGGTGCATCTCAATAAATTAGAATGTCGTGGAAAAGTTCATTTATTTCAGTAATTCAACTCAAATTGTGAAACTCGTGTATTAAATAAATTCAATGCACACAGACTGAAGTAGTTTAAGTCTTTAGTTCTTTTAATTGTGATGATTTTGGCTCACGTTTAACAAAAACCCACCAATTCACTATCTCAACAAATTAGAATACTTCATAAGACCAATAAAAAAAACATTTTTAGTGAATTGCTGGCCTTCTGGAAAGTATGTTCATTTACTGTACATGTACTCAATACTTGATAGGGGCTCCTTTTGCTTTAATTGCTGCCTCAATTCGGCATGGCATGGAGGTGATCAGTTTGTGGCACTGCTGAGGTGGTATGGAAGCCCAGGTTTCTTTGACAGTGGCCTTCAGCTCATCTGCATTTTTTGGTCTCTTGTTTCTCATTTTCCTCTTGACAATACCCCATAGATTCTCTATGGGGTTCAGGTGTGGTGAGTTTGCTGGCCAGTCAAGCACACCAACACCATGGTCATTTAACCAACTTTTGGTGCTTTTGGCAGTGTGGGCAGGTGCCAAATCCTGCTGGAAAATAAAATCAGCATCTTCAAAATGCTGGTCAGCTGACAGAAGCATGAAGTGCTCCAAAATTTCTTGGTAAACGGGTGCAGTGACTTTGGTTTTCAAAAAACACAATGGACCAACACCAGCAGATGACATTGCACCCCAAATCATCACAGACTGTGGAAACTGAACACTGGACTTCAAGCAACTTGGGCTATGAGCTTCTCCACCCTTCCTCCAGACTCTAGGACCTTGGTTTCCAAATGAAATACAAAACTTGCTCCCATCTGAAAAGAGGACTTTGGACCACTGGTCAACAGTCCAGTTCTTCTTCTCCTTAGCCCAGGTAAGATGCCTCTGACGTTGTCTGTGGTTCAGGAGTGGCTTAACAAGAGGAATACGACAACTGTAGCCAAATTCCTTGGCACGTCTGTGTGTGGTGGCTCTTGATGCCTTGACCCCAGCCTCAGTCCATTCCTTGTGAAGTTCACTCAAATTCTTGAATCGATTTTGCTTGACAATCCGCATAAGGCTGCAGTTCTCTCGGTTGGTTGTGCATCTTTTTCTTCCACACTTTTTCCTTCCACTCAACTTTCTGTTAACATGCTTGGATACAGCACTCTGTGAACAGCCAGCTTCTTTGGCAATGAATGTTTGTGGCTTACCTAGTGAACCAAACTGAGAGACCATTTTGAAGGCTCAGGAAACCTTTGCAAGTGTTTTGAGTTGATTAGCTGATTGGCATGTCACCATATTCTAATTTGTTGAGATAGTGAATTGGTGGGTTTTTGTTAAATGTGAGCCAAAATCATCACAATTAAAAGAACCAAAGACTTAAACTACTTCAGTATGTGTGCATTGAATTTATTTAATACATGAGTTTCACAATTTGAGTTGAATTACTGAAATAAACGAACTTTTCCACGACATTCTAATTTATTGAGATGCACCTGTATATGTGGTCTAGATCAGCTTTTAGGATTAGCTGTAGTCTAGTTTTAAAATTATGAACTCTAAAGAGGGAGTTTATCCTTCTGGCCAGGAAGGATTCTCCGTTTTGTTATTAAAATAGAATGTAGCGAGACTCGTTTAAGGGACTCTATGTGACCAAAACAGAGACAATCAAGCGTGGTGATAATAAATTTTAATAACCAAGTGTAACTATGGATACACAGAACTAACTCTAAGCAAACAATACATATGTACATCTATATATAAGAAAAGAAAAGGTACAGAAAGAAAGTAATGAAATAAAAAGGGAATGGCAGACAAAAACACAAACAATTAGCCTTTTTCAAAACCAGCAAGAACTTAAATCTCCTTTAAACAGGGGTACAACTTTTACGCATATATAGATCCATTAAACTTTACTTGCATGGCTTAGGTGTTGTCGGTTTCAAAGTTTTGCATGTGGTCCCGTAGGAGTTCACGTTGAGTTCAGTGGTTCGTTGTTTGAAAAGGCATGGGCCATGAGGCGGTTGCATCTTTTGTCCAGGAGAGAGAGAGAGGCGGTAGCCGGCCTCGTGCTCTGCATTAGGAACCGAAGGCAAGGGGTGCCGGAAACGGTAAAAGCTGGAAGAGTGCTGGGAGAGAGCAAGAGCAATGCGTGTCGTTGTTTTTAAAGACAACACCAACGCACACGCATCTCTGGGCTATTGGCCAATCAGGAAGTTGGATTTATTGGCGGGATGAACTCTCTTTGTCTGGTCTCAGACCTGAATTAGCCGGTTTAAACTGTATTATATATGCGATTAAGAAAAAGCATGAAATAATGTATCCCATAGTAATATGACATGCATAATCAATCAGAGCATCAAGAGACGATTAACTACATACGAAATTTGATGGACTTATAAAAATATTACAGGTAAAACATGGTTACAGACATTTAAAATCATAGTCTAAATTAACCTATCCAAAATCATCCTAGCATGGTTACATATGCACACAATACATGCCAATAGACAACATTAAACTATTTGGACATCAAATAATTACATATAATTACATGTTACATTCAAGAGAGATTTTCCATTGTGTGTGTGCGTGCGTGCGCGTGTAGGTAAGCTTTGTGTGTATGTGTGTGTGCGTGTGTGCGCGTGAGCGAAGGGGGGGAAGGTTGGTCGTTAGAATTCCAGAGGTATCTGGTCAAAGGAAAAGGGGGGGTCGGTCAGACATCCCCGTAAGACTGGAGCCAGTCCAGGTTGATTCAGAAATCAGTTTGATACCGTCAGATGATAAAATATGTCATTTGAAATGCTGTAGTCCATCAGGGATAAACCACACTACCTTGAGTTTAGAAAATAATTTAAAGGCTAAAACCTAACAGTACATTGGGATCACGGTGACTAATGTTTAAACTTGCATGAATCCATGGTGGACTGATTTCACTACAAGATAATTAATTTTACAATTCAGATACAACCACAGTCCTTCAGGATGTTTCAGTTAATTTTTAAGAACTGTAAGGAACAAGGCATAAGACACTCCCTGCTAGTGATGGAAAAAAGAATCTACAATTCTGATACAGCTTTGTAACACTGCTTGTGGAATTGATTCAACTGATGGTGGTGTGCTTGTTGTTAAAAGCAGTTTCCCTGAAACGTATCTAATAAGAAAAGAAAAATATTTGTCTTTTCTGCTTTTCCAGAAAATCCCTCTTGGTTGGCTTAGCAATTACATAAAAAAAGAGAGCAAGACACTTTTTTTTTTTTAAATAGTGAAAAAGTCTTTATTTCAATAAAAGCAGTGATGAAGTATACTGCAAGTGAAAAACACCACAAAATCAGTGAAGTCAGGCTGAACCAAGAGAATCTTTTTTAATGCAGCATAAATCTATGCCTGGTGGTGGGCTGTGCATTATGGGAAATGAAAGTGATGCTGACTTGACAGTAAACTGAATCATTCCCCGACACAGTGACCAGCACCTAAACTTCCCAGGAGAAACTCTGATATATTCACAGCATACAGTAAATTCATTTATCCACACTACCGTTTAAAAGTTTGGAATCATTTAGAAAATGTTGCAAAATGAATAGAAAATAGTTAACACATTGACAAAGTTAGACATTATTATTTCTGATTGCGAACAATTTAGCACTTCAAACTTTGCTTTCATCAAGGAAAACCATTGGCATTCAGTTTGTTGAGGTCATCTGCATCAATTTCACTCCATGATTCCTAAAGCACCTCCCAGAAGCTGGACTGGTTTGATGGCCACTTTTTTCGCTCAAGCTGCTCCCACGGCAGCTCAATAGGGTTGAGATCCGGTGATTGTGCTGGCCAATCCATTAGACAGAATTCCACTGACATCTTCTTCCCTAAATAGGTTTTGCATAATTTGGAGCAGTGCTTTGGGTCATTGTCCTGTTGTAGGATGAAATTGGCTCCAATCAAGCACCGTCAACAGGGTATGGCATGGCATGGTAGATGGAGTGATAACCTTCCTTGTTGAAGATTCCTTTTACCCTTTACAAATGTCCCACTTTACCAGCACCAAAGCACCCCAAGACCATCACGTTCCCTCAACCATGCTTGATAGATGGTGTCAAGAACTCCTCCAGCATCTTTTCATTTATTCGGTGCCTCACAAATGTTCTTCTCGGTGATCCAAACACCTCACTTGTTGTGGACCTGCACAGTTGTGGACCGGGGCCTACAACTTCTCGCCAGTTTGAGCTGTTCTGTGAAGGGAGTAGTACACACCTTTATAAAATAACTTCAATTTCTTGCCAATTTCTTACATGGAATAGACTTCATTTCTCAAAACAACCATAGACTGAGGAGTTTCTTAAGAAACCTCTTTCTTTCTGGCCATTTTGAGACCATAATCGAACCGACAAAATGCCGACGCTCCAGATACCCAAGTAGCCCAAAGGTGGTCAGTTTTATTGTTTCCTTACACAGCACAATGGTTTTCAGCTGTGCTAACATAATTGCATAAGGGTTTTCTAATCACAGACGTGATTGTTGACAAAAATGGCCTTTGGTATGCCTGTGTAGATATTCCATAAAAAACAGCTGTTCCCAACATTAACAATGTCTAGACTGTATTTCTGTAGTAATATTATTTTACAGCTTTTCTCCAGTGTGAATGTGCTGATATACTTTGAGATTATCTTCATCCAGAGGTGGACAAAGTACACAACTGCATTACTTGAGTGAAAGTATAGATACTACTGGTCAAATATTACTCCATTACATGTGAAAGTTGTAAAGAGAAATTTTTACTTAAGTACAAGTACAGAATTACTTGCTTTTAAACGTACTTAAGTATCAAAAGTAAATTTTCTTTTTTATGTCAACGCAGTGTTTTATTACTGTTGCATTGCTGTATGTGTATTTGTAGACTACTCTGTCGAATAAAGCTCTTCCCACACTCTGAGCAGAGATACGGCTTTTCTCCTGTGTGAATGCGCTGGTGTATTTGTAGATCACTCCGTCGAATAAAGCTCTTCCCACACTCTGAGCAGAGATACGGCTTTTCTCCTGTGTGAATGCGCTGGTGTTGTCTGAGACTACACCGGTCAGTAAAACTCTTGCCACACTCTGAGCAGTGATACGGTTTTTCTCCTGTGTGAATGCGCTGGTGTCTTTGTAGATCACTCTGTTGAATAAAGCTCTTGCCACACTCTGAGCAGTGATACGGCTTTTCTCCTGTGTGAATTCGCTGGTGTTGTCTGAGACTACTCCGGTCAGTAAAACTCTTGCCACACTGTGAGCAGTGATACGGTTTTTCTCCTGTGTGAATGCGCTGGTGTCTTTGTAGATCACTCTGTTGAATAAAGCTCTTGCCACACTCTGAGCAGAGATATGGCTTTTCTCCTGTGTGAATACGCTGGTGTATTTGTAGATCGCTCCGTCGAATAAAGCTCTTCCCACACTCTGAGCAGTGATAAGGCTTTTCTCCTGTGTGAATTCGCTGGTGTTGTCTGAGACTACGCCGGTCAGTAAAACTCTTGCCACACTGTGAGCAGTGATACGGTTTTTCTCCCGTGTGAATGCGCTGGTGTCTTTGTAGTTCACTCTGTTGAATAAAGCTCTTCCCACATTCAGAGCAGTGATACGGTTTTTCTCCTGTGTGAATGCGCTGGTGTCTTTGTAGTTCACTCTGTTGAATAAAGCTCTTCCCACATTCAGAGCAGTGATGCGGTTTTTCTCCTGTGTGAATGCGCTGGTGTATTTGTAGATCACTCCGTCGAATAAAGCTCTTCCCACACTGTAAGCAGTGATACGTTTTTTCTCCTGTGTGAATGCGCTGGTGTCTTTGTAGACTACTCTGTTGAGTAAAGCTCTTTCCACACACTAAGCAGGAAAACGGTTTTTCTCCTGTGTGAATGCGCTGGTGTCTTTGTAGATCGCTCCGTCGACTAAAGCTCTTCCCACACTCTGAGCAGTGATACGGCTTTTCTCCTGTATGAATTCGCTGGTGTTGTCTGAGACTACGCCGGTCAGTAAAACTCTTGCCACACTGTGAGCAGTGATACTGCTTTTCTCCTGTGTGAATGCGCTGGTGTTGTCCGAGATTACTCCGGTTAGTAAAACTCTTCCCACACTGTGAGCAGGGATAGACTCCTTTCTGCATTTGTTTATTAGAGGAGTTACTGTTGAGTGTAACAGAGGCTGTTTGCTGAATACTGGAGCTTATTGTAGTGATATGGTTCACGTCTTTTAACTCTCCTGATTGTAGCAGTCTCTCATATTCCTCACAGTGGTGTCTTCTGATGTGTTTCTGGAGGCTAATTTGAGATGTAAAGGAAAGTGAACACCAGGAGCAGGAGAAGACTTGTACCTGGGCATCATCCACATCTGGAGAAAATGAACAGTATTAGAAAATCATTGTGAAAATAGTTAAACTGTTTTTAGAAAAAAGAATGAATGTAACCAATGTTCTATAGATTATAAATGAGGCAATGACAAATATAACTTCTGGTGAAGATGTACAGAGAATGGCAAACCAAGTCAGTTTTTTTTTTTCAGACCAGAGTGTCGATTTCTACCCCCGCCGCCCCCACGATGAAACGGGCCGTCCAATTAGATTTGAGCTTTAGATCATGTGCCCGGAGCCGCTGCTATGCACAAAAGGGCAAGATAGGTGACGCTATAGCACAGAAAGCTGTTTTGAAATGTATTCCGGAAGAGAAGAGCGTGAAAAAGCAGTCGTCTTTTAGTCTATTTTTCTTGTTGACTTTAAGAGTTGTTTTAATCTTTTGTATTTGCAATTTATGTTTATATACAGTGTGTGTGTATATGTATATATTAGTGATGGGTCGTTTGCGACTGCGTCAGCTCTGTAAGTCGGCTCCTTTAAGTAAACGATGGGAGCTGCCTCCTGTCTGAGAGCAAATTAAATTTTTTGTATATGAATAAAAATGTTGTGTTGACTTGGACAGAAAAATCCTCAGTGTTGAATTAACACCTACAGTGCTTATATGTCCAAATGGACACAAATGAACACTGAAAGAGTTAAATCAACACTCTAGGTGTTAATTCAGCACTGGGGATTTTCCTGTGTATATGTGCGTGCGACCAATCATGTGTGATAACATTCTCCATTTTAATACATGCGTTTTAATAACAGACAACATAGAGGCAGAATGTAGAATTTGTAAGGTAAAAATATCATATGGAGCAGGGTCTACTAACAACCTTCACAAGCATATTACAATTGTACATCCAACAGTGCAGTGACTGTGATTTGTTTGGAATGGGTTTGTGTTTTGCATAGTTCAATATAAATAAACATTCAACACACGTGTAATAGTGTTTGATGTTTTTACATTATTTAAGGTTTTTATGTCAAACCTAATGAAATTTAAAATGTTTAGTATAATTACATTAAATAAATTAAATTAGCACCTTGTTGTGCTAAACAATATCTTTCTAAATAATGCAGACTGAGCAAATGTCCAGTACTGTTTAAAAATTTAAACACGCTTCTTGAACTTTATGAATGATTGGGGATTAAATCGATTTGCACCAGTGTTTACCATCCGCAGACAGATGGGCTAGCAAAACGATTTGATCAAACGCTTAAAAAAAACTATTCGTAAGTCTGTTTGAGATGATGCTCGCAATTGAGATAATTCTTGTATGGGTGCAAGCCTCATGGCATCTGAAATGTCATTAGGGAAAATTCGGAGGAGGGACCTTCCAACAGCAAAAATTAAACTGAGTACATTCTGGACCTGATAGCAAAACTCCACACCTTAAGTCACCTAACACAGGAGAACTTGCATCAGGCCCAAGAACGACAGTCCCAGTTGTATGATGGGGTACTCGACTAGTGCTCGTTTTACTGCCCATGTCGAGCTCTAAATTACTTGCAAGAATTAAAGTATCAATGTTACTCAACCCCAGTCAGTCCTTGTATGAAAGTTGTCTTCATCTTCAGACTCTTCCTCTTTTACATGCTTCCTTTCAAATCCTCCATTATTTTGGTCTACATCTTCCACAGAGTTTGATGTCCCAGCACCTGAAATTCCAAGATTTATATTTAAATACTTTCAACTCAACCAGTGCTGAAGGTCTGGTCCAGTCACAAATAAAGCTTAGATAAGACTTCAAAAAGTTATTCATAGGGGTGTAACAATACAACATTCGATTCAATTCAATTCATGATACTAGGTTCACGTTGATATTTTCAGAATATTTTAAACTAAATTTTAAAGAAGAAATACTATGACTGAAAAGAGTACTTTTTTATTTCTGAATCATGAACATTGCGAAACAATGTGCATTTTTGTCTTACAAATAAAGGTTTAATATTGTAAAACAAATGTACTACAGATACACTATACCTTAAAACTAAATACATAAATGTATAAATTCTCCCAAAAATTTGATTACATAAACCAGTCACTCCAGAATTTTGTGATTTCAGAAATTAAACCAAAATAAAGCAAACTCAGCAATATTCAGAGGAGCTTGCAATTTTTTAAAATTACTGCAGATTTGGGGTCGAACATGAGTACAGCTAAAAGCTCTCATTACCCAAAAAAAAAAGAAATCACTGCGAAAGACCATGCAAAACAATTTCGTGCGATTGCAATTCACACATTTCCACACAGCACATCACATTTTTCCATCTTGATGCATTGTGTCAAGTGTCATGTATTGTTACACCCCTAGTTATTGAGTTCTAGTCTGGACCATAATACACCCTGTTGTCCTACAGAGATAGTCTTTATCTTCAGGTTCTTCCTTTTTCATACGATTCAGTTGGTCCACAGGTGTGATGTGTCCCACAGAGACTGGTGTCGCTTCACCTGAAATTCCATTTACTGAATTTAAATGTTTTAATTTAACTTAAAGTGAAGTACAAATATAAATGGGGAAAAGTCAGTGATGTGGTTCATTCACAAATTAGATTCAACTAAAAATTATTACTGAATGTTAGATTGGACTGTAATGTGCCATGTTTACTTACAGAGGTATTCTTCATCTACAGTTTCTTCCTTTTTTACATGTTTCTGAAGGTTCACACAGGTGATGTGTTCTACAGAGCCTGATGTCCCTCCATCTGAAGACGTATATTTTTCTGCCTGCACAACCCCACAAAGCTAATAAATAAAGAGTAATAATACTTATTTACAAAAGAAAGTCGATTAAGCAATATTGCATGCACAAGTGCGCTGTTACACAGAATATTGACTGTGATTCGGCCGTAAGCACGAGGCCGCAGGTGATAACAGCAGTGCTGATATTCAGTACAGCAGCACAATTACGAGTGTGATCTTGCTTTTATGTCACAGTTTTCTTAATGAGAAATTAATATCAAGTAACTAACATTTCAGACACAATATGGACAAATATTTGGCTTATTTTTGCTGTCAATGGAAACAGTTCCCAAAACAGCCACAGCTAGATAGAGCTTTACATGCTGCCATGCAACACACAGACTAACTGACAGCCTGTAGTAAGTGTAGTAACAGTTTCAATGTAATGATCTAATACTAGATTTGTAATTTCTGCAGCAAACACAGATAAGTGGAGTGATACACACAGTGAAATGTCCCAGTGCCGTTATACTAAATATCAGCACTCTTGGAATGTCACTTGACCAATCAAATTAGTGGACTGAAACTAACGGTGATGTAACACAACATATAGTCCATGAGGATACTGAAGAGACGATAATATCATGGTTTACTTGATTAGTAGGAGAGCATGCAACCTACCAAGGATGGAAGCTGATTAAGTGAAGAACATTCACACAGTCAGGTGAATCTCTTAGTTATTAAAAATGTTATGTTTAATTGCACACATATAGCTAACTGTTACCTGTGAGTCAGTGGGACCAGGAGTGTGTGGAGGTTTTCTAGAAGAGCACGGTCGTATCTCTGCTGATTCCATTATAAGGTCTTATTATGAGGTCTAAATGGTGTTTCTGGAAAAGGAGGCTCCGATCATAAGAATAACTGCAGAACCCACTGTAATCTAATACACTTCATGCAAATTATGAAGCTTTCATTTAAAAGAGAACTGGGAGAATAAACAATGATTTAATAAGCCACTGTATAATTCTCTCTGTATTGCACTTCGAAGGTTTGGGATTCAGTCACTAACTATTAGCCGAGCAGCTCAGCTAGTTAAACTTACCTCAGGTTTTAAAGTAGAACATAGTGAACATCCTCAAATACAGACACAGTAACAGGTTTGTTTTTAAATCGATAAAATCTGTTATTGTATATAAACCAGTCAGGAATATTTTCATGTAGAAATGATTACCTCACTGAAAAAAATCAACCGTTCACTCGGGGGTGAAAAACCGCATATCCTCTGCTTCTGTTGTGAATAAACAACGCATCCCCTTCCTCTTTCTTTTTCCTCTGCTTTTTCTTCTTCTTAAGGTTTATTAGCGGCAAAGCAGCTTTTTAGTGCATTACCGCCACCAACTGGATAGGGGAATATATTTCAAACTTAAATCCTGTTATACAAGCCTGTTAATCTTAGATAATTGAATCGTGCAGTATATACTTTCCTTCGTCCTGGACCACTTCTGAGTAGACTTTGGCTATGAGTTATGAGCCACTTATGTGCCAGACACCAATCACCATCAGGCAGGCCACAGTCATTGCTGTCTTATCATTTTGGGGACACTCCTCCCCATGGCCCAAGTGGAAGTCCAGATACAGTACTTGTAGTACCACCTGTCCAATTGTACACTTCTTCAGGTTTGCTGTGAGACCACCGTCTGAAGGATCTCAGGACAGCCCTCAGATTTTGTAAATGCAGCTGCCAATCGTTACTATAAATGATTGTCATCCAAATAAGCAGCGTTATATGCTTGCTGGGGCTCCAAATAACCCAAATGGAAGGGTGACAAATTGTTGTAACGCAAATGGAGAGAAAAAGACCATTTTCTCTTGGAATACTGGAGTCAAGGGAGTCTGCCAATACCTCTTCGTTAAGTCCAGTGTTGAATAAAAGCGACACGCGCGTAACCGATGGAGCAGTTCGTCAGTGTGAGGTATCGTGTATACGTCAATTTAGACACTGCATTGGCTTTTCTGAAGTCCACACAAAAACGGACTGACCTGTCAGTCCTGGCACCAGGACCACTAGGCTGCTCCAATCACTATGGTACTCCTAGATTACTTATGTCATGCATAGCCTTGAATTCATCCAGAACCATATTTGTTTGTGTGCAGGTAACCGCTATGGGTGGCTGCATACAACCACACCTGGAGGTGTCTCAATGTGGAGTTCTGTGAGGTCCGTGTGACCGGGTAGAGGTGCATCGGAAAATTCCCCTGGCAATCTGTGCTCTCTGGGATGGTGAGCGGTGGTCTCCACAGGGGACCAATGTGAATTTGGCTGCACTTTTGAAACTTATCTTCGGTCCCAGCTACTCCCTCTCGGGAACCACAGTCACCAGAGCCACTGGAACCACCTCTCTCCGCAGTTTCAGGAGGTTGAGGTGGTATATTTGATGTGCATCACCTCTATCCATTCGCTTGACCTCATAGTCACAATCTCCGACTCACTGTGTGACCTCAAAGGGTCCTTGCCACTTTCCGAGTAATTTACAGCTCGACATGTCTAGTAAAACAAGCACTAGCTGAGTACCCCTGTAATACAGTCATGACTGACGTTCTTGGGCCTGATGCAAATTCTCCTGTTTTAGGTGACCTTAAGGTGTGGAGATTTGCTCTAAATTCAGAATGTACTCAAATTAAATTTTTGCTGTTGGAAGATCCCTGTGGAGGCGGGGTCATGGTCGAGCACCGGTTTATGAAGGTTTACACACCTGTAGGAAATGAGACTAACAAGTGTTCTGTGTTGCAGTGAGGGGAGGAAGAGAAAAGGAGGAGAGACACGCGCCTCCAGAGAGAGGGAGAGAGACGCCAGCACAGTGTGCGTGCGTGTGTGTGTGTGGGAGAAATAAAAAAAAACCACAAACCGAAAGGAAAAGGAAAAATAAAAGTGTGCAAGTGGATTAAGCCTGCCTCCCTTCTGGTTCTTCCTGTACCTGAACATTAAGTGTGTTATAGTCCCTCCTCCCAATTTTCCCTAATGACATTTAAGATGCCATGATACTTGCGCCCATACAATAATTAGAATGCGGGGGGGGAAAAACCCGTGGAGGCTTGTGGGACCTCTCCTACTGCAAATAAGAGGGGCTCGAACCACTTGCCTCGCGCGTGCCTTTCTAATGACTCTACGAGGTCCATGCCAATTCTTTCAAAGGGGACATGGATTAAGGGTGATGGATGCAATGGTGCTTTCAGAATGGCCAGCGAATTCACCAGCTGACATTCGCGACGTGTCCTACACCCCCAGCGAACGCGGTGAATACCAGGCCGATAAAAACGAGCCATTGGGCAGTTTAGTGTTTTATACTGGTCCAAGTGCCCATCTATGGGATTATGGTGAGCCACATGGAACAGTAGTTCCCTACTTTTTTGTACCAATAACTGAGTCTTTTCTTCTTTCATTTGAACGTCCTGCGTCACTTGATATAACCTATCCCTTAGTATTTGAAAAGTATAGGTGGGAGAGCGCAACATTAGGCTGGATTTGTTGACCTTCAGTTACTCTCACTTGGTCAAAGGCATGCCTCAATGTCTTGTCGCATGACTGCTCCAAGGGGGAATCCCCACCAATGGTGGAGAGGCGGGGCACTCACCACCCACCCCACCCTCCATGTCCCCCTTATGTGGAACTTTGCACACATTCCACACTGTGCCTCGCTACTGCAGGACCCATCCACAAACATTTCTCTCATTAATGCCTGAAACCCTGGCAAATCTGTCCCATTAGTGGATGGTTGAGGCGAGGACTAACCGCAGCCTCCAATTTATGCTTTTGCCCCCGGCATTTAATAAGGACTGGCACAAGTGGATACTCTTGAATAACCCCATG
This sequence comes from Cranoglanis bouderius, assembly GCA_023630585.1. Classification (NCBI taxonomy): domain Eukaryota; kingdom Metazoa; phylum Chordata; class Actinopteri; order Siluriformes; family Cranoglanididae; genus Cranoglanis; species Cranoglanis bouderius. The sequence continues at coordinate 22,074,052 of CM042547.1, forward strand.
CACACACCTCACCTTCACCAAACGTGCACTTCCCAAAGCCTCGCACTGAATCAGGCTTTGATGGACTGAGGTCTGATTACACCCCAAGTGCACCAAGGCCTAATGTGTACTTCCCTGTATACTCACCTGTATGTGGTATGTTACTGCTCGATCAGGGGAGGCCTGAGGCACATCAGGGATCCAGATCACAGTTCCCACCTTCATGCAGGAACACTGATCCTGGAAATTTGTGGCAACACACCAATTCCATGCAGCGCCAACACACCTGCCTGGGCTTTACCCCAGCTTTGGCATGAGATATTCCCCCTTGTAGAGAGAAAGACAGAGCTTGGGGAGACGTTAGAGAGGCAGGGGAGGAAAGGGGAGGTGGGAACTGGGCCTGGGGTACTGGTTCTGGAAGATAGGAGGGGAAGAGAGAGGCAGAGTGAGAAAGACCAAGGACACCTGGATCAGGAACTGCCACCAAGCTGTTGGAGGATCACATGGTGGCGGTTCCTGGATCAGGAACCGCCACCAAATGATCCTCCACCAGCTGCATGACTTCATCCAGAGATGCGGGCCAGTAGCACTGGACCCACTCTGCCGTTCCTGTCGGGAGTTGAGCGATGAATTGCTTCAGTATCACCAGGTCGATGAACTATTCTGCTTTCTGTTACTCTGCCATTAACCACTGGCGACAGGGGTCCATCAGCTGCTGTGATGCACTGCAGGACTGCCTTCTTTACGCTGGAATATGCCAGCTGTGTCTGTGCATGCTCAAAGAGCACCAGGAAGGCCACCAGATCGTCTGTGGAGGCCATTTTAGTGAGCAGCACGGTGGCAGGGGTGCTGGGCTGATGCAGCTTCTGGAGTACCCTCTGGCTCTCGGCCTGCTTGTGCGCGAGTGTTTTGAAGCACAGCTTCTGCTTGTTGCGCAGGTCTAGGAGCGCTTGGTGTTGGGTTTGGTGGAGGAGGGCGAGGGATTTGATCTCGCCGAGTGGGGAGGCTTCCTTGAGTCTTCCTCAATTCCCGGGTTATGGCACCACTGTAAAACCCTGTTGTGTAAGAATGTGACACTGAACCCCACTGAACCCCAAGTTCCTCCTGATGGCAGGCAAGTGCCTTGCATGGTAGCTCTGCTGCCAGTGGTGTGTGAGTGTGTGCATGAATGGGTGAATGAGAAACAGTGTTACAGTGTTACAGGCTTTGTGAACCACAAGTTTCTAATACTGTTCATTTTTGCTCCAGACATGGATGATGTACAGGTACAAGTCTTCTACTGCTCCTGGTATTCACTTTCCTATACATATCAAATTAACCTCCACAAACACATCAGAAGATACCACTGTGAGGAATATGAGAGACTGCAACAATCAGGAGAGTTAATAAGCTCCAGTATTCAGCAAATAGCCTCTGTTACACTCAACAGTAACTCCTCTAATGAATAAATGCAGAAAGGAGACTATCCCTACTCATGGTGTGGGAAGGGCTTTAATCGACGGCGTGAACTACAAATACACCAGCACATTCACACAGGAGAAAAGCCTTATCACTGCTCAGAATGTGGGAAGAGCTTTATTCAACACAGTAGCCTACAAATACCCCAGCGCATTCACACAGCAGAAAATCCGTTTGCCTGCTTAGAGTGTGGAAAGAGTTTTATTCAACAGAGTAATCTACAAATACACCAGCGCATTCACAGAGGAGAAAAGCCGTATCAGTGCTCAGAATGTGGGAAGAGCTTTGTTCGACAGAGTAGTCTACAAAGTCACCAGTTCATTCACACAGCAGAAAAGCCGTATCACTTCTCAGAGTTTGGCAAGAGTTTTACTGACCGGCGTAGTCTCAGACAACACCAGCGAATTCACACAGGAGAAAAGCCGTATCACTGCTCAGAATGTGGGAAGAGCTTTTTTCGACAGAGTCATCGACAAAGACACCAGCGCATTCCCACAGGAGAAAAAACGTTTTCCTGTTTAGAGTGTGGAAAGAGTTTTATTCAACAGATTCAACTACAAATACACAGGAGAAAAGCCATATCACTGATCAGAGTGTGGGAAGAGCTTTATTTGACAGATTCATCTACAAATACACATACAACAATGCAACAATAATAAAACACTGCGGTTGACATAAAAAAGGAAAATTACTTTTGATACTTAAGTACGTTTGAAAGCAAATACTTCTGTACTTGTACTTAAGTAAAAATCTCTCTTTACAACTTTCACATGTAATGGAGTAATATTTAACCAATAGTATCTGTACTTTCACTCAAGTAATGCAGTTGTGTTCTTTGTCCACCTCTGGATGAAGATAATCTCAAAGTATATCAGCACATTCACACTGGAGAAAAGCTGAAAAATAATATTAGTACAGAAATACAGTCTAGACATTGTTAATGTTGGGAACAGCTGATTTTTATGGAATATCTACACAGGCATACCAAAGGCCATTTTTGTCAACAATCACATCTGTGATTAGAAAACCCTTATGCAATTATGATAGCACAGCTGAAAACCATTGTGCTGTGTAAAGAAACAATAAAACTGACCACCTTTGAGCTAACTGGGTATCTGGAGCGTCGGCATTTTGTCGGTTCAATTATGGTCTCAAAATGGCCAGAAAGAAAGAGCTTTCTTAAGAAACCCCTCAGTCCATGGTTGTTTTGAGAAATGAAGTCTATTCCATGTGAGAAATTGGCAAGAAATTGAAGATATTTTATAAAGGTGTGTACCTTTATAAGTACCCTTCACAAAACAGCGCAAACTGGCTCTAACCAGGATCGAGAAGTTGTAGGCCCTGGTCCACAACTGTGCAGGAAGTGAGGTGTTTGGATCACAGAGAAGAACATTTGTGAGCCACCAAACAAATGAAAAGATGCTGGAGGAGTTCTTGACACCATCTATCAAGCATGGTGGAGGGAATGTGAAGGTCTGGGGGTGCTTTGGTGTTGGTAAAGTGGGAAATTTTTAAAGGGTGAAATCAATCTTCAACAAGGAAGGTTATCACTCCATGTACCATGCCATGCCATACCCTGTTGACTGTGCTTGATTGGAGCCAATTTCATCCTACAACAGTACAATGACCAATAGCACTGCTCCAAATTATGCAAAACCTGTTTAGGGAAGAAGCTGTCAGTGGAATTCTGTCTAATGGATTGGCCAGCACAGTCACCGGATCTCAACCCTATTGAGCTGCCGTGGGAGCAGCTTGAGTGAAAAAAAATGGCCATCAAACCAGTCCAGCTTGTGGGAGGTGCTTTAGGAATCATGGAGTGAAATTGATGCAGATGACCTCAAGAAACTGAATGCCAATGGTTTTCTTTGATGATTATTTGATGAAAGCAAAGTTTGAAGCACTAAATTATCTCAATTAGAAATAATTATTTCTAGCTTTGTCAATGTGTTAACTATTTTCTATTCATTTTGCAGTATTTTCTAAATGATTCCAAACTTTTAAATGGTAGTGTTTATAAATGTATTTACTGTATGCTGTGAATATATCAGAGTTTCTCCTGGGAAGTTTAGGTGCTGGTCACTGTGTCTGGGAATGATTCAGTTTACTAATGGTGAAGATTCCAGCCTGTCAAGTCAGAATCACTGCCATTTCCCATAATGCACAGCCCACCACCAGGCATAGATTTATTCTGCATTTAAAAAGATTGTCTTGGTTCAGCCTGACTTCACAGATTTTGTGGTGTTTTTCACTTGTTTTTACTTTTTCATCATTAAAAGTCTCTTGCATTTTTTATATAATTGCTAGGCCAGCCAAGAGATTTTCCAAAGGGTTTTTTTGGAAAAGCAGGGAAGACAAAATACTTTTCATCAGATATTTTTTAGGGAAATGTTTTTAACAAGTACACCACCATCCGTTGAATCAACTCCAAGCAGTGGTAACAAAGCTGTATCAGAAGTTTAGATTATTTTTTCTATCTCTAGCAATGAGAGTCTTAGGCCTTATTCCTTACCGTTCTTAAAAAGGACTGTGGTTGTATCTGAATTACAAAACTAATTCTCTTGTCAAAAAATCAGTCCACCATGTACAGAGACACTGTTAAGTTTTGCATTTAAATTATTTTCTAAACCCAAGGTAGTGTGGTTTATACCTGATGGACTACAACATTTTTAATTTGCATTTAGTTGTATGCAAAAGTTTGAGCACCCCTGTCTAAATTACATATTTTATTGACTTTTTTTTTTTAAGTGGAAAGAGGTACAGTGGTGCATGAAAGTTTGTGAACCCTTTAGAATTTTCTATATTTATGCATAAATATGACCTAAAACATCAGATTTTCAGAGGATTTTCAGATTTTCATCAGAATTCCCAAAAGTTGATAGAGAAAACCTATTTAACCAAATGAGACAAAAATATTATACTCGGTCATTTATTTATTGAGGAAAATGATCCAATATTACATATCTGTGAGTGGCAAAAGTATGTGAACCTTGTATGTATGTGAGTATGTGAGGCCTTTAGTTGCTTAGAAGTTACCCTCGGTTCCTTTGTGACCTAGTGGACTATTACACGTCTTGCTCTTGGAGTGATCTTTGTTGGTCGACCACTCCTGGGGAGGGTAAGACTGGTCTTGAATTTCCTCCATTTGTACACAGTCTGTCTGTCTGTGCATTGGTGGAGTCAAAACTCTGTAGAGATGGTTTTGTAACCTTTTCCAGTGAGCATCAATCACTCTTTTACTTAGGTCCTCAGAAAGCTCCTTTTTTTCATGCGATGGAACAATTCCACAAACGTGTTGTGAAGATCAGACTTTGATAGATCCCACTTATTTATATAAAATAGGGCACAAACTCACACCTGATTGTCATCCCATTGATTTAAATGACCTCGATTCTAACCTTTCATATTCAAATTTAATGCTAATCCTAGAGGTTCACATACTTTTGCCATTCACAGATATATAAAATATTGGATCATTTTCCTCAATAAATAAATGACCAAGTATAATATTTTTCTAATTTGTTTAATTGAGTTGTCTTTGTCTACATTTAGGACTTGTGTGAAAATCTGATGATGGTTTAGGTCATACAGTGGGGGGGGAAAAGTATTTGATCCCCTGCTGATTTTGTACGTTTGCCCACTGACAAAGAAATTATCAGTCTATCATTATAATGGTAGGTGTATTTTAACAGTGAGAGACAGAATAACAACAAAAAAATCCAGAAAAACACATTTCAAAAAAGATATAAATTGATTTGCATTTTAATGAGGGAAATAAGTATTTGACCCCTTCGACTTAGTACTTGGTGGCAAAACCCTTGTTGGCAATCACAGAGGTCAGACGTTTCTTGTAGTTGGCCACCAGGTTTGCACACATCTCAGGAGGGATTTTGTCCCATTCTGCTTTGCAGATCCTCTCCAAGTCATTAAGGTCATTTTCAATGCCCTGGCTGAGGGAAGGAGGTTCTCACCCAAGATTTGATGGTACATGGCCCCGTCCATCGTCCCTTTGATGCGGTGCAGTTGTCCTGTCCCCTTAGCAGAAAAACACCCCCAAAATGTTCCCACCTCCATGTTTGACTGTGGGGATGGTGTTATGACTTGGGGTCATAGGCAGCATTCCTCCTTCTCCAAACACGGCGAGTTGAGTTGATGCCAAAGAGATCTGACCACACCTGACCACAACACTTTCACCCAGTTCTCCTCTGAATCATTCAGGCAAACTTCAGACGGGCCTGTACATGTGCTTTCTTGAGCAGGGGGACCTTGCGGGCACTGCAGGATTTCAGTCCTTCACGGCGTAGTGTGTTACCAATTGTTTTCTTGGTGACTATGGTCCCAGCTGCCTTGAGATCATTAACAAGATCTTCCCGTGTAGTTCTGGGCTGATTCCTCACTGTTCTCATGATCATTGAAACTCCACGAGGTGAGATCTTGCATGGAGCCCCAGACTGAGGGAGAGTGACAGTTTCTTCCATTTGTGAATAATTGCACAACTGTTGTCACTTTCTCACCAAGCTGCCTGGAGATGGTCTGGGAGCCCATTCCAGCCTTGTGTAGGTCTGCAATCTTGTCCCTGACATCCTTGGACAGCTCCTTGGTCTTGGCCATGGTGGAGAGTTTGGAATCTGATTGATTGATTGCTTCTGTGGACAGGTGTATTTTATACAGGTAACCAGCTGAGATTAGGACCACTCCGTTTAAGGAATTCCCCAGGAATCTTGGTGATTGATAGGGGATCAAATACTTATTTCACTCATTAAAATGCAAATCAATTTATAACTTTTTTGAAATGCGTTTTTCTTGATTGTTTTGTTGTTATTCTGTCTCTCACTGTTAAAATACACCTACCATTAAAATTATAGACTGATCATTTCTTTGTCAGTGGGCAAACATACAAAATCAGCAGGAGATCAAATACTTTTTTCCCCCACTGTATCTCAGTGCCTATTTCCCACCTCATCAATAGAACATTCAGTACTGGATTTGTCCCTTCATAACTCAAAACTGCTGCTGTCATTCCAGTTTTAAAAAAGCCTTGCTTGGACCCCTCAGATCTTAAAAACTACCGCCCTATTTCTAATCTGCCTTTCTTCACTAAAGTAATGGAGAAAGTGGTTGCTTCTCAGCTTCTCTTCTACTTAAGATCTTACAATCCCTTTGAATGTTTTCAGTCCAGCTTCCGTCCACTTCACAGCACTGATATTGCACTAGTCAGAGTTGCAAATGATATCTTGATGGCTTCCGATTTAGGTGCCATCACTTTTCTGGTCCTCTTAGACATTAGTTCTGCTTTTGATACTATCTCACATAGTATACTTATTTCTCGGCTCTCTGCTATTGGAATATCTGGCATTGCTTTGTCTTGGTTTATCTCCTACCTCTCTCTGAAAAAACTGATGTGTTAGCAGTAGCATCTCCTCATGTTCGATCTCGTCTTCCTGACCAATTAATTGATATTAATGGTGTCCTGGTCAAACCCTCCTCTATTGTCGGCAACCTTGGTATTGTCTTCAACTCCACACTTTATTTTAACTCACACATCTCCTCTCTCACGAAAACAGCTTTCTATCATCTTCGCAATATCGCTAGACTTCACCCCATTCTTAACACCAAAGATGCAGAAACCCTTGTCCAAGCCTTCATCAGTTCTCGGCTTGATTATTGTAATGCTCTCTTTTCTGGCCTTCCTGCTAAAGCAATAAATAAATTGCAATACATCCAGAATTCAGCAGCCAGGGTTCTCTCTCATTCTAAGAAATCATCACACATCACTCTGGTCCTGCGCAGGTTACACTGGTTACCTGCTCATATCGTGTCCAATATAAAGTTCTCCATATCACTTTCAAAGCCTTACATGGTCTTGCCCCCTCATACATTGTTGATCTTATCCGTCTCTACACTCCATCACACTCTCTCATCATGTGCTGTCCATCGTGTCCGATGAAGACTTCCGAATCATCTCTCTTCAGCTGGTTCTGTTTCAGCTGGGGGTCTTCCAGCTGCCAGGATTGATGTTTTTGTCCTTTAAGTTTCTCTTTATGGTGTCTTTGTAATGCAGTTTGGGTCTTCCAATGCCTCAGAAGCCATCACGTAGTTGAGAAAAAAGCAGAAGTTTTGGTAGTCGACTGTTCTGTTGTCTGTTGACATGTCCGGCCCATCTCAGGTTTCTTTGTATCAATAGGTCATACATGCTAGGAAGGTTTGCCCGTTTGAGGATCTTGATGTTAGATTTGAATCTCCACCATTTTATATTCATTATTTGGCGAAGGTGGCGCATCATGTTAGCATGTAGCTTGTGAGCGGTGATCTTGTACACGGTCCAGGCTTCTGAGCCATACAACAGTGTTGACAATACTATGGCCTGATAGACAGCACATTTGGTCTTTATTGTAAGATGTTTGTTGTACCACACCCTTTTATTGAGTCTTCCAAATGCTTGAGAAGCAAGTGATACCCTCATGAGTAGTTCAGCATCAAGTTTGTTGTTTGAAGAAACCGTAGAGCCTAAGTACTTGAACTTTGTGACTTGTTCGAGATTTTTACCATCAATCATCACATTTCCACCAGAGTCCATGCTACCAGGAGCAGGCTGATACATTACTTTGGTCTTCTTAATACTGATTTTCAGGCCAAATGCTTGAGCAGAGGAAGAGAATCTGCTGATGACATACTGAGCATCAGCGAGATTATGCGCAACAAAAGCAGTGTCATCAGCAAACATCAGTTCACAAATGAGTACTGGTGATGTTTTAGACCTTGATTTGAAATGGTTGATGTTGAACAGGTCAGCATCCGGTCAACTCTGTATCCATACAGAGTGATCAGCAAACGCATGATGCAGTACAACTGAGAGGTATATGGAGAACAGTGTAGGGGCAAGAACACAGCCTTGTTTGACTCCATTTTTGACCATGAATCCATCAGAGAGCTCACCTTTCATGCAAAATGCTGCCTTCATGTTGGTATGGAGTGATGCAATTAATTTAACAAACAAATCAGGGCATCCAAGCTTAGACAGCATCCTCCACAGGGCATTTCGATTGACAGTATCAAATGCCTTAGTGAAGTCCACAAAAATCATGTAGAGCGGCATATTTTGATCAGTGCACTTTTCCTGGACCTGTTTCAGACAGAATATCATGTCAACAGTGCCGCGACCAGCACAGAATCTACACTGGGCCTCAGGTAGGAATCCTTCTGCATGTTTAGAGAGTCTGTTTAGCAACACTTGGGCAAACACTTTGCCAGGGATGGAAAGAAGTGAAATACCTCAGTAGTTGCCGCATACTCTTCTGTCACCTTTCTTGAATAGGGTCACCAGTTGTGCATCTTTCCAGTCCTGAGGAGCTTCCACGCTGTTCCAAGCTGATCGTATAATGCTATGGAGAGACTGAATGAGCTTGGTCGCATCAGCTTTTATAATTTCAGATGGTATACCGTCAGCACCGGGGGATTTTCCGTCACTTAGCATATTAACTGCCTCCATCACTTCATCTATGTCTGGGTGCTCTGCCATCCAGTTCTGAACAGGGGCTTGCTGCATACTCTCTATGATCTCAGAATCAACAACGGTGTCAACATTTAGCAGTTCTTGAAAGTGTTCTGACCATCTGCATAAAAGATCTTTTTTATCACTCAGTATGGAAACATTATCAGATGCTAAAAGTTGGTCTGGGTGGCATGTCTTTGGGCTGTAGACAGCTCGCAAGCCTGAATAGAAACCTTTCATGTCATTTCTGTCTGCGCACTCTTGTAGTTCCGCAGCTTTGTCCGTCCACCAGGCGTTTTTTAGCTCACGGCATTTCTTTTGCAGTGCGCTATTGCAATGTTGGAATTTGGCTTTAGTCGACCGATTGGTCCTGTTCAACATCACATTTCTAGACTCGTTTCTTTTCTCTATCAGCGTGTTCAGTTCTTGACTGTTTTGTCGAACCAGTCTTCACGCTTTCGGGTTACAAAACCCAGCTTTTTCTCAGCTGTTGTAGTCACTATTGACCTGAATGACTTCCACTGATCAGAAACAGATGCAGTGGAGCACACATTCAGCCTTTCACCAAGGCTGGATTGGAACTCCTCCCTGATGGTTACAGACTTCAGCATCTGTACATCAAACCTGCGGGTTTGTTGTTTCCTCTTTCTACTAAGTCTCTTTAGCCGGAGTCTAGTCTTTGATCTAATCATTATATGTACTTTGTCGCAGCTGGCACCACGCATAGCCCTGGTGTCGTAGCTATCAGCAATATCCCGCTGCCTCGTAATAACATAATCAATAAGGTACCAATGCTTCGATCGGGGGTGCATCCAGGAGTTTTTATGGGCTGGTTTGTGCTGGAAGCAAGTGTTGGTGATCAGCAGCTGGTGCTCGGCACAAAGTGAGAGAAGGAGCTCACCATTGCTGTTTAATTTACCACTGCCAAACTTGCCCAGTATGGCAGGCCAGGTGTAGCAGTCATCACCTGTACGAGCGTTAAAATCCCTAAGGAGCATGATCTTATCTGCTTTTGGTATTGATCTCAGTATACCGTTCAGCTGGCTGTAAAAACTACTGATGTTTTCAGGACTATTTGTCATGGTAGGGGCATAGACACATACAACAAAGCAGTAACGCTTTTCACTTAACAGGAGCCAGAGTGTTATAATTCTACCACTGACTGATTTAGGATCTTCACTCAGCCGAGGAAGAATTTCGTTTCTGATGGCAATAGCTACACCGGACTCGCTGTGCTGGCCTTGAGGCTTACCACTCCAGAAGATAGTATAACCAGAGTCTTCTCTGTTGCTGCCAGTGTCAGCAAATCTCACTTCACTGAGAGCAGCAATGTTAGTGTTGTACTTTGCGAGTTCCCCGCATATGATCGCACTTCTTCGTTCCGGCCTATCTGAGCCTTCTCTGTCTAACATAGTTCTTATATGAATGGTTTGGACCTTTTTATCCAGGACGACGTCCTGTCAGTACATGGTTTTCTTTGTTCAAGATTTCATCATTCAGGAAAAGCTAGCAATATTATTTTTAAGTCTATGCTAAGTTAGGTAGGTCATCTAATACTGGCCTGTTATTCACTCCACATTACAAGCTGTCCTCACTCAGTGGTAGGGCTTTCTGCACAGTAGCCCCTACAGTGTGGAGCTCTATCCCACAATCCCTCCGTAATCTTACCTGTGTACAAGAGTTTAAAATTCAACTCAAAACCTATCTCTTTGCCCAATATTTCTGTGGCTGTTAATGTTTTTGTGTTAATGTTTATGTTAATGTTTCTTAAGGTTTTTCCCTCTTGCTGTGTTGTGCTGTGTTGTAAAGCGACCTTGAGTGTGTAGAAAGGCGCTATAAAAAATAAAATAATTATTATTATTATAGGTATGATTGTTGCTTCTTGCCAGGAGGGTGGCATATTAACTGACTTCCAAACATCATTAAAATTTTCCAGGAGGATGGATAGGGTGCTTTGAGGTAAGTGTTTTAAAATTGATCATGGACTTTGTCCGGTCAAACTGCAGTATCATGACAGCCCCTTAAGGAATTTAGGAGTTCTTCCATAGAGAAAGGTTGGTTATATAGTTCTATATTTTGGTGTGAAATTTTAATTCACTCATTTCTTGCTTCACACGAATTCTCTGAAATTCCGGGTGGTAGTTTTCTACTGAAGAATTCCTTTCGAAGGTTATTGCTAATATGTTTGCTATTTCCTGTTTTTGATTTAATAGGATGCTTTGGTCATTAATGTGTTTTACGTGTAGTCCACCTTCCTTGCCTTCCATTCTCCGGATCACATTCCATATTTTCTTTGTTGATGTATTTGTTGTCAGACTTGATACAAACTTTTTCCAGCTTTGTGTTTTTGCCTCATTTATATATCGTCCTGCCTGTGCTCGGCAGATTTTTACTTTAGTAAGGTTTTCAGTTGTTGGCTGTTTATTGAACCTGTCCTATAAAACTGCTTTTTTTCCCCCGTGCCTCAGTTGATTTGTCATCAAACCATGGATTTTGTCTTTTTAATTGTTTTGTTTATGTTTTTGGAACAGTCTCATCAGCTATTGCATTCAGGTTGATGGTGAACCATTTTATGAGATCCTCTTGATCCTGAGGTTTCTTGTTGAAGCGCTCATCGCAAAGGGTTTGGAATGCATGCCAATTTGTTTTTTTGTGTTTCCATTTTTGGGCTCATTGTTGTGTGTCTACTTTTGTTGATGTTATAATCATGGGAAGTGGTCACTTCCACACAGATCATCCCAGACATGCCATGAAAAGTCAATCAATAGTTCAGGGTCACAGATAGTTAAGTCAATGGCAGAGAACGTTCCATTACCCGGATGCAGATAGGTATTTGTCTAGATAGATATAGACAGTGTATCTTTTACAATGATAAACTTTTCTGTCCTCTTTCCCTTAGTATCAAGAGGTTTTCCTCCTCAAAGTGGACTGTGAAGGTTTTGTTGATGGTGGGGTGGCTGGCGGCCTTTGTCCCAGGGAGCCCTCATGTCTGTGTTACCTTCTGGCTCTCCCTTTTAGTCATGCTGTCATAGCTAGTCTTGCCGGAGTACCTGCTTTCACTCACGCAAAGTACACTGTCCTTAACCATTATGGAACAATAAGCATACCTAATTCTCTCTCCCTCCCCCTCTCCCCTTCTGTCGAGCTACACGTGATACTCCTGAGATGTCAGTGATCCCGACCCCAGGTCCTCTCTGGACCTGCCTGATCCATCCTGATGGCCTACTTCTGGTTGGAGATCTCAGCAATTGGAAGTCACATGCTGCTGCTGAGGATGGCCCCACACGATGCAGCCTAAAGATCATTGAGATTACTGAGGATGGTACCACTTAAATACCATAAAGATAGCTTTGGACCTCAATTCATATGAACAGTTATGCTATGATGGCTAGGACTGCAATTGCCACAAACAGTTTGGCACTCAAGTCTCCATCAGTGAACAGTGGAGAAGTTCAACAAATAGACTTTGTATAAAAATTGTAATGAATTTTCATGGTTTCACAACTGCTATTTGACCATGTAGTATTAGTAGATTTATAGAAGGGATTTATTTATTTATAATTGCACTATCCGGTGTTACCCAGATGAGGATGGGTTCCCTTTTGAGTCTGGTTCCTCTCAAGGTTTCTTCCTCATATCGTCTCAGGGAGCTTTTCCTTGCCACCGTCGCCTCTGGCTTGCTCATTGGGGATAAATTCATGAATTTAAAATCTATGTCCTGAATTTATATATTTCTGTAAAGCTGCTTTGGGACAATGTCCATTGTTAAAAGCGATATACAAATAAACTGAACTTGAACTTGAACTGTGGCTGTTGAAGTCACCCATGAGAATATATGGCAGTGGTAACTGTCCTACAAGTTTATAAGTCTTGGTATGTTACAGCAAAATTAGGAGGTATGTAAACAGAACACAGGGTAATAGTTTTGTGCAATGTAAGTCGAACTGCTACTGCTTGTAGGTTGATATCTATTGCAATGTGACTGTGGATAACATCAGGGGCATTGAATATTTGGACTATAAGCATTTAAAAAAGTGAACTGTTTCAGGGACACTTTGCAATTTGTGGTAAGGTAGGTCTCCCGTAGCCAAAAAGCCAGAGGATTAAGAGCCGAAGCTAAACGTTGTAGTTCTGAAAAATTGGCTTTGAGACCCAGATTCAGGTGGGTGGAACAAGGGGGTGCAACTTGTTTTTAAAGTTTGGAGATGGGCTACAGCTACGTGAGGACATGTCCTCTGTCATTTTGGTATCTTTTGGGGGTCAATCTTCTTGTCTTTACTTTATTGACTTATTTTTACTTTTTGTGTGGTTAACTTCTAATGACTCTTACTACTTGATTGGTTTATGTCAGCTAATGGAGTTTCACTCTGATTTTCCTGGATCTGAAGCAGCGTTGTATGACTTTAATTATTTATGGGCTTGCTTTTGATTGGATTTGCAGATCTGGTATCTTCAATGATCTGTGATTTGTCACTTATCCACTTCAATTCTGTCTGGACCTCAACAGTTTATAGGTGAGGTTTTGCAACAACTGCAAAGGTTTTCCCTAGGTTAAAGGTATGGAAACCTTCAACTAGTTTTCGGGCCTTCAACTAGTTGTTCACGTTCTTGGCACATTTCATCTTTTAGATTTCTTTCTCTTTGAGCCAAACAGGGCAGGCTTTTTATGTAGCTCGGTGGCTCCCTGTACAGTTACTGCATTTTAATGGTCTTTTACAGTTTTCTCCATGCCGTTCCCCTCCACAGTTACAACAGATAGATTTATTTTTGCAGCTAGCAGATCCATGTCTGAGCTTCTGGCAATTGAAACAACTGAGCGGGTTAGATATGTACATATCAACAGGGACACTTAAATATCCTATTTGATTTTTTTCTGGATGCTGGGGTCTGTTGAAGATTAGGATGCAAGTTCCTGTTTTGATAATGCGGTCTTCCTTCTTAATTGTAATCCTCTTCATATCTATCACATCTTGTGACATCAATTCAGCAGTTATTTCATTTTCCTCCATGTTCTCCAATTCTCGAGTATGGATTACTCCTTTACTATTATTTAGAGATGGGTGATGAAAAGTCTTCATAGCCAAGCCCGCGAGCATATTTGCGCTATAGTAAATTTTCAACTTGTAATTTTTTTTTAACATTCCACCCAGATCTGGCCAGACCTTAGCTTCTTGACATTCTGATATTTCATATCCCTGCTATTCCTGAAATACCTTTCTGTATAGCAAACAGGGACAGCTTAGAAAGTGGAATATCAGGGAGTAAGGTCTCCAGGTGGATAAATCTCTGCCAGTTATCACTTTTGGAAAAAATGCTGTAATTACAGTGGGTATAGAAAAGAATCACCCCCCTTTAAAATAATCACATTTTGTTGCTTTTCAGCCTGAAATGAAAATGGACAGTTTTTTTAAAATCCAGCTGTATTTACTCAGTGCAACTTATAACATCCAAGTGAAAGATATAACACCAACATTAACACCAAAAATTTAAAAATTAACAAACAGAATCACTGAGTTGGAAAAAGGATCATCCCCTTGTGTCAGTATTTTGTTGAACCACCTTTTGATTTAATTACAGCCTTTAATCTGTTGGGATATGTCTCTACTAACATTGCACATCTAGACTTTGCAATATTTGCCCTTCTTTGCAGAACTGCTCAAGTTCAGTTAAATTTGATGTTGACTGTTTGTGGACTGCAGTCATTTGTCACGTCTTACAACACAGGATGCATGGAGGCCTCTACTCAAAACACGTTCTAAGTTCAATAAATACTAATAAAGAATGATACTCACAACCCAGTGGATAAGAGAAGCAAAAGTCAGGTTTATTGCCCAAAATCAACAATCAATATGAGATCCATTCAATGAGACGTCCCAGGAATGATCTGATCTGCTCTAAATTTTACTCCTGTATTTGTACCCTTCTTCCTGTACCTCCCACTTTTTTTACTTTTTCCTCCTCCTTTCCACCCATAGTTGATTGTTTCCTTCAGTTACACTACCAAGGACTGAAAAATGCTCCAGGAAAGCTCTTTTCATGCTGAGCTAATCAAAATGACCATTTTTCCAACTGATCACAGTTGAAAGCCAAATGGCTTTGTGTGCCATTGAAGAAGGTGAGAAGGTGATTAGTTACACCTGATTGAGTTTACAAGTCACTGATCCTTTTTCCAACTCTGTGATTGTTATTTTTATCTTTTTTAATTTCTTCTGACATCTTGGTGTTATATCTTTCACTTGGATGTTATAAGTTGCACTGAGTAAATACAGCTGGATGAAAAAAACTGTGTCCATCTTCATTTCAGGCTGTAAAGCAACAAAATATGATTATTGTCAAGGGGTGTGATTCTTTTCTATACCCACTGTATGTCCTAGGTCACAGTCCAAATCTTGCTACAACAATGGTTTTTTGCGGTTTGAATTTTTGCCATAGTGTATGTAGTTTTGTTTCATCATCCCTACTCTTCACCCACCTTGGAGCCAAACAAGGGGACGCACAGAGCCGTGAACTTCCACCGGTTATGCGTCAAAAATATAGGAATGATATACTTGAGCAAGCACATCAAGGACCTGCATTACCCAATTGACCCTCAGCCAACACCTTCTGGAAATCTGCATGTTGTTCTACACTGCTATTAAAATCACAGGGCATGCCTTGACTAGCCGGTTGGCTGGAGCTGGGACAGCCGCAGCATGTCTCATTTCTCAAATACCAGGATCTGCTCTTCCACTGACATGGGTCACAACTCACGGCCTAACAAGTTGCCCCATTTGTCGCCTCTTACGATCAGCGAGAGGGTGCTAGGGATCTATTCTGCCCGGGTCCCTACAGGGGTGTGCCCATAGCATGAAACAGTCTGAGTAGACCGAGATAGATATAGGCTGCCTGCTTTTCCCCTAAAAGCTATAGGAAGGTGCCACTGAGACACTACCTTGCCCAGTTCATAAAGGGTACCCAATGACATGCGTTGTAAGCTAATTGGTGTGTGTGTGTGAGATTGTGCCCTGCGATGGGTTGGCACCCTGCCTTGTGCGCAGAGTCCCCTAGCATAGGCTCTGTGTAACCCTGTGTAGGATAAGCAGTACAGAAAATGGATGGATAGTTGGATAAATTGTGGCACGTGAAAAAGTTGACACCATCTTTGCAAGTATCACAGTTTGCAAACAATTTATAGCCAGCTAGAAGTCATTCTCTTCTTATTTATTGATTTTTCATCCACTGTCCTTGCAGACTGCTTCTAGGTCCAAGATATTCCTGGGCCATTTTTCATGTACTACATGTTTAATATCTACCTGCATATTTTCAAGTCAAGGGACTATTCCAAAACCTTCAGCTTGCATTTTCTTTAAATGGTAGATTTTAACTTACATTTGGGGTCCTGTTGAAGAATCCAATCTTTTTTCAACTTCAGTTTCTTGACTGCCACAGTTGCTTCCAGAATATGTTGATATTTAATAGAATCCATTCTTCCATCTACCTGTGTAATTTTTTCTGAGACCACCATGCTTAACAGTTGGCAAGGTTTTCTTTCCGTCAAATGCTGCTCCTTTTTCCAAACATACCTTTAGTGATTGTGGCCTGTTAGATAACCAGAATAAGCAGGATGCAAGAGCAGAGATAAGTTTCATCAGTTTAATAAGAATATCACAAAGCAGAGCGTGGTTAATGCAGGCAGAGTTCAAACACGGGCAAACAGTATTATCAAAGAGAATCCAAAAGGCAAAATCCAGAGACAGGCAAAGTTCGGTACACAAATGCAGTATTCAGTAAGGGCAAAACAGTAATCAAAGTCAGGAAGAGCAGAGAATTCAAAAACCAAAGATTCAGTCCAATATTTCAGCGTGCTTAGTAAGTGTTAACTTTAAAGAGAACAAACAATACCTTGTGTACTAGCAGCGGAACTGAAGTCCATTTAAGCTGTGTGATAGCGTGACATTAATTGATGACAGGTGTGTGTAATCAGAAGGTGGGAGATTGTGAGCCTGGAAATGAGTGGGTGTTCTGGGAGGTGTAGTCCATAACGGCCATGTTTGAGGCCTGCTCAGCCTGCTGGGAAGTGGAGTGTGCGGCGGCCATGTTTGTCGGCCGCTGGGGAAGCTGGGAATTGGAGTCGCGTCTTTGGCGTGACCTAACATGGCCATAGAGTTAATCTTTTAGTTCATCAGTCAACATGCACTCCAAAATGCCTCTGGCTTATCAAAATATCATTTTGCATATTTCAGATATTCACATTTTTGATGAGCTTGCAGGTAAGGTTTCCTTCTGATTGAAACTGCAAGCAACACTGGAGAGTAGAATGGTAGACCACAATTCCTGTCAACTAAACTTTTCTTTAAGTCCTTAGTTTCATTTAGGGATTTTGCTTTTCTTTTCTGCCTAGTATACAGGCCACAATTACTATTTGTAGCGAATCAGATGAATCTGAAATGTTTAAAATATATTCTCCACCAATTTATGTAATGAATTAGCTCAAATGTTTAAAATATATTCTCCACCAATTTATGTAATGAATTAGCTCAAATGGCGTGAAATATATCTACATATGTAATCAATGCGTGTTATGACCAGTTATAAATATACATCAGCCATGAAAGGGAATTAATGTATGTGCACATATACATATAGATAATTAACTACAACAGATTATAATTATGACTATATATGTGGTCTTGATCAGCTTTTAGGATTAGCTGTAGTCTAGTTTTAGAATTATGAACTCTAAAGAGGGAGTTTATCCTTCTTTCCTGGAAGGATTCTCCGTTTTTGTTATTAAAATAGAACGTAGCGAGACTCGCAGCGTTTAAGGGACTCTATGTGACCAAAACAGAGACAATCAAGCGTGGTGATAATAAATTTTAATAACTAAGTGTAACTATGGATACACACAACTAACTCTAAGCAAACAATACATATGTACATCTATATACTAGAAAAGAAAAGGTATAGAAAGAAAGTAATGAAATAAAAAGGGAATGGCAGACAAAAACACAAACAATTAGCCTTTTTTTTCAAAACCAGCAAGAACTTAAATCTCCTTTAAACAGGGGTACAACTTTTATGCATATATAGATCCATTAATCTATACTTGCATGGCTTAGGTGTTGTTGGTTTCAAAGTTTTGCGCGCGGTCCCGTAGGAGTTCGCGTTGAGTTCGGTGGTTCGTTGTTTGAAAAGGCGTGGGCCATGAGGCGGTTGCATCTTTTGTCCAGGAGAGAGAGAGAGGCGGTAGCCGGCCTCGTGCTCTGCATTAGGAACCGAAGGCAGGGGGTGCCGGAAACGGTAAAAGCTGGAAGAGTGCTGGGAGAGAGCAAGAGCAATGCGTGTCGTTGTTTTTAAAGACAACGCACACGCATCTCTGGGCTATTGGCCAATCAGGAAGTTGGATTTATTGGCGGGATGAACTCTCTTTGTCTGGTCTCAGACCTGAATTAGCTGGTTTAAACTGTATTATATATGCGATTAAGAAAAAGCATGAAATAATGTATCCCATTGTAATATGATATGCATAATCAATCAGAGCATTAAGAAACGATTAACTACATACCAAATTTGATGGACTTATAAAAATATTACAGGTAAAACATGGTTACAGACATTTAAAATCATATTCTAAATTAACCTATTCAAAATCATCCTAGCATGGTTACACATGCACACAATACATGCAAATAAGACAACATTAAACTATTTGGACATCGAATAATTACATATAATTACATGTTACATTCAAGAGAAATTTTTCCATTGTGTGTGGAAGGTAAGTTTGTGTGTGTGCGTGTGTGCGCGTGTAGGTAAGCTTTGTTTGTGTGTGTGTGTGTGTGTGTGTGTGTGTGTGAGCGAAGGGGGGGAAGGTTGGTCGTTAGAATTCCAGAGGTATCTGGTCAAAGGAAAAGGGGGGGTCAGTCAGACATCCCCGTCAGACTGGAGCCAGTCCAGGTTGATTCAGAAATCAGTTTGATACCGTCAGACGTTACATATTTTATTTATTTAAGTTCAACAAATATAAAGTACCTATATAATAACATTTGTAGAATTTTTAATCGTCTGCTGCAGTGGTTGGTGTTAACACTTTTCACATTAAAAAAATCAATAAAATATGTCATTTGAAATGCTGTAGTCCATCAGGGATAAACCACACTACTTTGGGTTTAGAAAATAATTTAAAGGCTAAAACCTAACAGTGCCTTGTACATTGGGATCACGGTGACTAATGTTTAAACTTGCATGAATCCATGGTGGACTGATTTCTCTACAAGATAATTAATTTTACAATTCAGATACAACCACAGTCCTTCAGGATGTTTGAGTTACTTTTTAAGAACTGTAAGGAACAAGGCCTAAGACACTCCCTGCTAGTGATGGAAAAAAAAAATCTACAATTCTGATACAGCTTTGTTAACACTGCTTGTGGAATTGATACAACTGATGGTGGTGTGCTTGTTGTTAAAAGCGGTTTCCCTGAAACGTATCTAATGAGAAAAGAAAAACATTTGTCTTTTCTGCTTTTCCAGAAAATCCCTCTTGGTTGGCTTAACAATTACATAAAAAAGAGAGCAAGACACTTTTGTTTTTAAATAGTGAAAAAGTCTTTATTTCAATAAAAGCAGTGATGAAGTATACTGCAAGTGAAAAACACCACAAAATCAGTGGTCAGGCTGAACCAAGAGAATCTTTTTAAATGCAGCATAAATCTATGCCTGGTGGTGGGCTGTGCATTATGGGAAATGGCAGTGATGCTGACTTGACAGTAAACTGAATCATTCCCAGACACAGTGACCAGCACCTAAACTTCCCAGGAGAAACTCTGATATATTCACAGCATACAGTAAATTCATTTATCTACACTACCGTTTAAAAGTTTGGAATCATTTAGAAAATGTTGCAAAATGAATAGAAAATAGTTAACACACAAAGTTAGACATTATTATTTCTGATTGCGAACAATTTAGCACTTCAAACTTTGCTTTCTTCAAGGAAAACCATTCGCATTCAGTTTTTTGAGGTCATCTGCATCAGTTTCACTCCATGATTCCTAAAGCACCTCCCAGAAGCTGGACTGGTTTGATGGCCACTTTCTCGGCTCAAGCTGCTCCCACGGCAACTCAATAGGGTTGAGATCCGGTGATTGCGCTGGCCAATCCATTAGACAGAATGCCACTGACAGCTTCTTCCCTAAATAGGTTTTGCATAATTTGGAGCAGTGCTTTGGGTCATTGTCCTGTTGTAGGATGAAATTGGCTCCAATCAAGCACCGTCAACAGGGTATGGCATGGCATGGTAGAGGGAGTGATAACCTTCCTTGTTGAAGATTCCTTTTACCCTTTACAAATGTCCCACTTTAGCAGCACCAAAGAACCCCCAGACCATCACGTTCCCTCCACCATCCTTGACAGATTGTTTCAAGAACTCCTCCAACATCTTTTCATTTGTTCGGTGCCCCACAAATGTTCTTCTCGGTGATCCAAACACCTCACTTGTTGTGGACCTGCACAGTTGTGTACCGGGGCCTACAACTTCTCAATCCTGGTTACAGCCAGTTTGCACTGTTCTGTGAAGGGAGTAGTACACACCTTTATAAAATAACTTCAATTTCTTGCCATAATCGAACCGACAAAATGCCGACGCTCCAGATACCCAAGTAGCCCAAAGGTGGTCAGTTTTATTGTTTCCTTACACAGCACAATGGTTTTCAGCTGTGCTAACATAACTGCATAAGGGTTTTCTAATCACAGACGTGATTGTTGACAAAAATGGCCTTTGGTATGCCTGTGTAGATATTCCATAAAAATCAGCTGTTCCCATCATTAACAATGTCTACACTGTATTTCTGTACTAATATTATTTTACAGCTTTTCTCCAGTGTGAAAGTGCTGATATACTTTGAGATCATCTTCATCCAGAGGTGGACAAAGTACACAACTGCATTACTTGAGTGAAAGTACAGATACTACTGGTCAAATATTACTCCATTACATGTGAAAGTTGTAAAGAGAGATTTTTACTTAAGTACAAGTACAGAATTACCTGCTTTTAAACGTACTTAAGTATCAAAAGTAAATTTTTTTTATGTCAACGCAGTGTTTTATTATTGTTGCATTGTTGTATGTGTATTTTTAGACTACTCTGTCGAATAAAGCTCTTCCCACACTCTGAGCAGTGATACGGCTTTTCTCCTGTGTGAATGCGCTGGTGTAATTGTAGTTGAATCTGTTGAATAAAACTCTTTCCACACTCTAAGCAGGAAAACGGTTTTTCTCCTGTGTGAATGCGCTGGTGTCTTTGTAGATGACTCTTGTGAATAAAACTCTTCCCACACTCTGAGCAGTGATACGGTTTTTCTCCTGTGTGAATGCGCTGGTGTATTTGTAGATCACGCCGTCGAATAAAGCTCTTCCCACATTCTGAGCAGTGATACGGCTTTTCTCCTGTGTGAATTCGCTGGTGTATTTGTAGACTACTCTGTTGAATAAAGCTCTTGCCACATTCTGAGCAGAGATACGGCTTTTCTCCTGTGTGAATGCGCTGGTGTATTTGTAGACCACGCCGTCGAATAAAGCTCTTCCCACATTCTGAGCAGTGATACGGCTTTTCTCCTGTGTGAATTCGCTGGTGTATTTGTAGACTACTCTGTTCAATAAAGCTCTTGCCACATTCTGAGCAGAGATACGGCTTTTCTCCTGTGTGAATGCGCTGGTGTATTTGTAGATAAATCCGTCGAATAAAGCTCTTCCCACACTCTGAGCAGTGATACGGTTTTTCTCCTGTGTGAATTCGCTGGTGTTGTCTGAGACTACTCCGGTCAGTAAAACTCTTCCCACACTCTGAGCAGTGATACGGTTTTTCTCCTGTGTGAATGCGCTGGTGTATTTGTAGACCACTCCGTCGAATAAAGCTCTTCCCACACTCTGAGCAGTGATACGGTTTTTCTCCTGTGTGAATGCGCTGGTGTATTTGTAGATGACCCTGTCGAATAAAGCTCTTCCCACATTCTGAGCAGCGATACGGTTTTTCTCCTGTGTGAATGCGCTGGTGTCTTTGTAGTTCACTCCGTCGAATAAAGCTCTTTCCACACTCTGAGCAGTGATACGGCTTTTCTCCTGTGTGAATGCGCTGGTGTCTTTGTAGATGACTCTGTTGAATAAAGCTCTTGCCACATTCTGAGCAGTGATACGGCTTTTCTCCTGTGTGAATGCACTGGTGTCGTCTGAGATTACTCCGGTTAGTAAAACTCTTCCCACACTGTGAGCAGGGATAGACTCCTTTCTGCATTTGTTTATTAGAGGAGTTACTGTTGAGTGTAACAGAGGCTGTTTGCTGAATACTGGAGCTTATTGTGGTGATATGATTCACGTCTTTTAACTCTCCTGATTGTAGCAGTCTCTCATATTCCTCACAGTGGTGTCTTCTGATGTGTTTTTGGACGTTAATTTGAGATGTAAAGGAAAGTGAACACCAGGAGCAGGAGAAGACTTGTACCTGGGCATCATCCATATCTGGAGGAGAAAATGAACAGTATTAGAAAATCATTGTGAAAATAGTTAAACTCTTTTTAGAAAAAAGAATGAATATAACCAATGTTCTATAGATTATAAATGAGGCAATGACAAATATAACTTCTGGTGTAGATGTACAGAGAATGGCTAACCAAGTCAGTTTTTTTTCAGACCATTGTGTCGATTTCTTCCCCTGCCGCCCCGCGATGAAAGGGGCCGCCCAATTAGATTTGAGCTTTAGATCACGTGCCCGGAGCCGCTGCTATGCACAAAAGGGCAAGATAGGTGACGCTATAGCACAGAAAGCTGTTTTGAAATGTATTCCGGAAGAGAAGGGCGTGAAAAAGCAGTTGTCTTTTAGTCTATTTTTCTTGTTGGCTTTAAGAGTTGTTTTAATCTTTTGTATTTGCAATTTATATTTATATACTGTATGTGTATATGTATATATTAGTGATGGGTCATTTGCGAATGCGTCGACTCTGTGAGTCGGCTCCTTTAAGTAAACGATGGGAGCTGCCTCCCGTCTGAGAGCTGATTTAATTTTTTGTATATGAATAAAAGACAGAATAATAGGATGATCTTTCCGTCACACTGCTCGGCCACGCCCACTCCACGCACTGACTGAATGTTGACTTGCACTGCAAAATCCCCAGTGTTGAATTAACACCTAGAGTGCTTATATGTCCAAATGGACACAAATGAACTCTGAAAGAGTTAAATCAACACTCTAGGTGTTAATTCAGCACTGGAGATTTTCCTGTGTATATGTGCGTGCGACCAATCATGTGTGATAACATTCTCCATTTTAATACATGTGTTTTAATAACAGACAATATAGAGGCAGAATGTAGAATTTGTAAGGTACTTGTACATCCAACAGTGCAGTGACTGTGATTTGTTTGGAATGTACCAGAGAGAGAATACCAGCAAGAATGAAAGGAAAGGTGTACAGGACAGTAGTGAGACCAGCGATGTTGTATGGTTTGGAGACAGTTGCACTGAGGAAAAGACAGAAGGAAGAGTTAGAGGTGGCAGAGCTAAAGATGTTGAGGTTCTCTTTGGGAGTGACGAGGATGGATAGGATCAGGAATGAGTACATCAGGGGGACAGCACATGTGAGATGTTTTGGAGACAAAGTTAGAGAGGCCAGGTTGAGATGGTTTGGACATGTTCAGAGGAGGGAGAGTGAATATATCGGTAAAAGGATGCTGAGGTTAGAGCTGCCAGGCAGGAGGCCGAGAGGAAGACCAAAGAGGACGTTTATGGATGTAGTGAAGGAGGACATGAAGGTAGTCGGTCTGAGAGAAGAGGATGCAGGGGATAGGGCTAGATGGAGGCAGATGATTCGCTGTGGCGACCCCTGAAGGGAACAGCCGAAAGGAAAAGAAGAAGATGCCAAACCTAATAAAAATTTTAAATGTTTAGTAGAATTACGTTAAATAAATTAAATTAGCACCTTGTCCAGTACTGTTTAAAAATTTAAACACGCTTCTTGAACTTTATGAATGACTGGGGATTAAATTGATTTGCACCAGTGTTTACCATCCACAGACGGATGGGCTAGCAAAACGATTTGATCAAACGCTTAAAAAAACTATCCGTAAGTCTGTTTGAGATGATGATCGGAATTGAGATCATTCTTGTACAGGTGCAAGCCTCATGGCATCTGAAATGTCATTAGGGAAAATTCGGAGGAGGGACCTTCCAACAGCAAAAATTAAACTGAGTACATTCTGGACCTGAGAGCAAAACTCCACACCTTAAGTCACCTAACACAGGAGAATTTGCATCAGGCCCAAGAACGACAGTCCCAATTGTATAACGGGGTACTCGACGAGTGCTCGTTTTACTGCCCAGGTCGAGCTCTAAATTATTCGCAAGAATTAAAGTATCAATGTTACTCAACCCCAGTCGGTCCTTGTATGAAAGTTGTCTTCATCTTCAGACTCTTCCTCTTTTACATGCTTCCTTTCAAATCCTCCATTACTTTGGTCTACATCTTCCACAGAGTTTGATGTCCCAGCACCTGAAATTCCAAGATTTATATTTAAATACTTTCAACTCAACCAGTGCTGAAGGTCTGGTCCAGTCACAAATAAAGCTTAGATAAGACTTCAAAAAGTTATGCATAGGGGTGTAACAATACAACATTCGATTCAATTCAATTCATGATACTAGGTTCACGTTGATATTTTCAGAATATTTTAAACAAAATTTTAATGAAGAAATATTATGACTGAAAAGAGTACTTTTTTATTTCTGAATCATAAACATTGTGAAACAATATGCATTTTTGTCTTACAAATAAAGGTTTAATATTGTAAAACAAATGTACTACAGATTCACTATACCTTAAAACTAAATTCATAAATGTATAATTTCTCCCAAAAATTTGATTACATGAAACAGTCACTCCAGAATTTTGTGATTTCAGAAATTAACACAAAATAAAGCAAACTCAGCGATATTCATAGGAGCTTGCAATTTTTTAAATTACTGCAGATTTGGGGTCGAACATGAGTACAGCTAAAAGGTCTCACTACCAAAAAAAAGAAATCACTGCGAAAGACCATGCAAAACAATTTCGTGCGATTGCAATTCACACATTTCCACACAGCACATCACATTTTTCCATCCTGATGCATCGTGTCAAGTGTCATGTATTGTTACACCCCTAGTTATTGAATTCTAGTCTGGACCATAATACACCCTGTTGTCTTACAGAGATAGTCTTTATCTTCAGGTTCTTCCTTTTTCATACAATTCAGTTGGTCCACAGGTGTGATGTGTCCCACAGAGACTTGTGTCGCTTCACCTGAAATTCCATTAACTGAATTTAAATGTTTTAATTTAACTTAAAGTGAAGTACAAATATAAATGGGGAAAAGTCAGTGATGTGGTTCATTCACAAATTAGATTCGACTAAAAATTATTACTGAATATTAGACTGGACTGTAATGTGTCATGTTTACTTACAGAGGTATTCTTCATCTACAGTTTCTTCCTTTTTTACATGTTTCTGAAGGTTCACACAGGTGATGTGTTCTACAGAGCCTGATGTCCCTCCATCTGAAGACGTATATTTTCCTGCCTGCACAACCCCACAAAGCTAATAAACAAAGAGTAATAATACTTCTTTACAAAAGAAAGTCGATTAAGCAATATTGCATGCACAAGTACGCTGTTACACAGAATATCGACTGTGATTCGGCCGTAAGCACGAGGCCGCAGGTGATCACAGCAGTGCTGATATTCAGTACAGCAGCACAATTACGAGTGTGATCTTGCTTTTATGTGACAGTTCTCTTAATGAGAAATTAATATCAAGTAACTAACATTTCAGACACAATATGGCCAAATATTTGGCTTATTTTTGCTGTCAATGGAAACAGTTCCCAAAACAGCCACAGCTAGATAGAGCTTTACATGCTGCCATGCAAAACACAGACTAACTGACAGCCTGTAGAAAGTGTAGTAACAGTTTCAATGTAATGATCTAATACTAGATTTGTAATTTCTGCAGCAAACACAGATAAGTGGAGTCATACACACAGTGATACACACAGTGAAATGTCCCAGTGCCGTTATACTAAATATCAGCACTCTTGGAATGTCACTTGACCAATCAAATTAGTGGACTGAAACTAACGATGGTATAACACAACATATAGTCCATGAGGATACTGAAGAGACGATAATAACATGGTTTACTTGATTAGTAGGAGAGCATGCAACCTACCAAGGATGGACGCTGATTAAGTGAAGAACATTCACACAGTCAGGTGAATCTCTTAGTTATTAAAAATGTTATGTTTAATTGCACACAAATAGCTAACTGTTACCTGAGAGTCAGTGGGACCAGGAGTGTGTGGAGGTTTTCTAGAAGAGCACGGTCGTATCTCTGCTGATTCCATTATAAGGTCTTATTATGAGGTCTAAATGGTGTTTCTGGAAAAGGAGGCTCCGATCATAAGAATAACTGCAGAACCCACTGTAATCTAATACACTTCATGCAAATTATGAAGCTTTCATTTAAAAGAGAATGAACAATGATTTAATAAGCCACTGTATCATTCTCTCTGTATTGCACTTCGAAGGTTTGGGATTCAGTCACTAACTATTAGCCGAGCAGCTCAGCTAGTTAAACTTACCTCAGGTTTTAAAGTAGAACATAGTGAACATCCTCAAATACAGACACAGTAACAAGTTTGTTTTTAAACCGATTAAATCTGTTATTGTATATAAACCAGTCAGGAATATTTTCATGTAGAAATGATTACCTCACTGAGAAAAATAAACCGTTCACTCGGGGGTGAAAAACCGAATATCATCTGCTTCTGTTGTGAATAAACAGAGCCTCCTCTTCCTCCTTCTTTTTCCCCCCCCCTTCTTTTTCTTCTTCTTAAGGTTTATTAGCGGCAAAGCAGCTTTTTAGTGCATTACCGCCACCAACTGGATAGGGGAATATATTTCAAACTTAAATCCTGTTATACAAGCCTGTTAATCTTAGATAATTGAATAGTGCAGTATATACTTTCCTTCGTCCTGGACCACTTTTGAATAGACTTTGCATTGTAATGTTGATTACATCCATATTGAGTTGCTTTTCTTTAAATTCAGATCTTTCATTTTCATATGCTGTACAGTGAAGGAGCACATGTTCCACTGTCTCTGCTTGGGTGTTGTAGATCATTGTGATAAGTGATCTGTTCAGAAATACAAAGTGATTGTATATTCTAATGTGTTGCACTTTAAATGTGTTGGGCTCTTTAAGAATGGGCTCTCCCTCATTGGATATACATACGAGGAACACAGGAGTGCTGGTCAGTGTGTGATATGACGTGTTTGTGACATGAGCTCTGTTAATAAAATATCGCATTGACATGTGGCAGTCACAGTGTTAATTCTTGGGACATCAAGACGGCGCGGACTTTTTGCCTGTGAGTGAACCATTTTTGCAGACTACAGACTGCTCGTAAAGTTTTTTTCTCAAGGCCGCATAGTGAGTGAATATGGCGGATTGTTTTCGGAGACCTGACCCCCTCTCATTCGAAGGGAACATTTCCAACAACTGGCAAATCTTCAAGCAGCAGTATGACATTTTCATCGCGGCAGCACACCACGATAAATCTGCCAAGACAAGGGCCTATATCCTCCTCAATCTCCCAGGACCGGAGGCCATAGAACGTGAGCACTCGTTCGTCTACACAGCGGAGGTGCGTGCACTGGGTGAGAATGGCGCTGTTGTAACTCTCTCTGAAACAAGAGAGGATCCCGAATGCCTGAAAAGGAAGTTTCGTGAAATTTGCAACCCATAACAAAACAGAACCATGGAGAGACACAAGTTTCACTCCAGAAACCAGAAACAAGGTGAGACTATTGAGTCTTTTATCCGTGATCTCAGGATCAAAGCAAAAGCATGCCATTTCGGAGAATTGACAGACGAGCTAATCTGTGACAGGATAGTATGTGGCATCTACAGTGACAGCTTAAGGAAAGCACTGTTAAGGGACAGTGACATACCCCTGACTAAAGCCATCTCAATATGTCGCATCCATGAAATGACTGAAGAAAATAATAAAACATTAGCGATGCCACAGACGCCAACTAACATGGATGCAGTACATCCAATTTCCAGCAGGAGGCGCCAGTACACAAGAAAAAAGCCTCAAATGGAACAAAATGATTCACCTACCATAACTAATTGCAAAATCTGTGGAAACAATCATGTGGCAAAGAAAGAAAAATGCCCGGCTTTTGGACAGTTGTGCCACAACTGCAAGAAAATTAATCATTTCAAAAAATGTTGCAGATTACGTTTTCAATTTGGACCAAAGAAAGCAAACTACAAAAAGACGGTACATGAACTTGAAGTGGACAAGCCCCCTGTATATGATGACACTTTCTATGTTGATGGCATTGAATTTGATATGTGTGTTGACATTGTTAACTCTTTCATGGCTGAGCAGGAAGAGGGATTTGTCACTCTGCACATAAACAAAACTTCAATTGAGGTGAAATTCGACACTGGGGCAAAATGTAACGTAATGTCGCAAACAACATTTAAGCGAATTGCCAACAATTTACAACCAGTGAAGCAAGAGAGTATGCCTAACCTTGTGGCTTATGGTGGGGATAGAATTGAAACAAAAGGTTTAGTTACACTGCTGTGTAGTTTAAAAGGACAAAGTCACTCACTCCCGTTTTTCTTGGTGGATCAAGATGTCCAACCGCTGTTAGGATTTCGTGCATGTTTAGACATGGGGATTGTCACGATGAGCCCACACGTTCATCTTGTCAGTATGGAGAGCAGTACTGAACAAATCCTCAAAGAATACAAAGACTTGTTCACTGATGAACTTGGAGAACTTCCAATCACATACTCCATGACAGTACACCCAAGTGTGCAACCTGTAGTTCGCCCAGCACATCGCATTCCACTTGCAATGCAGGACCGCGTTAAAGCAGAGCTGAACCACATGCAGAGTTTAGGTGTCATAACACCAGTCTCGGAGCCAACAGAATGGGTTTCGTCCATGGTCGTGACACATAAAAAGGACAGAAAAGAAATCAGACTGTGCATAAATCCTAAAGATCTCAACACTGCTTTAAAGAGACCCCATCACCCAATGCGAAGCGTAGAGGAAGTAGCATCCCAGATGTCAGGGGCAACTGTATTCTCTGTGCTGGACGCAAAGAACTCCTTCTGGCAGATACGTCTTGACAGCAAGTCCTCTATGATGACTACGTTCAGCACTCCATTTGGGCGCTATAGATTTCTTCGTATGCCTTTTGGCATAAACTCCGCAAGTGAAGTGTTCCAGCGCTCAATGGAGCAGCTGTTTTCAGGATACCCCTGTGCTATCATTGTCGACGACATCATCATCGGAGGCCGTGACGCTGCAGAACATGATGTTAATTTGAAAAGAGTGCAGAATCAAGCATGTGAGGTCAAGCTCAAACTAAACCCTGCCAAATGCAAATTTCGTCTGGACCAAGTCAGCTATGTAGGCCATATCTTCACTAGTGAAGGCTTGAAGGCAGATCCTTTAAAAACAAAAGCAATCTCTGAGATGCCAGCTCCCAAGGACGTTCCTGCATTGCAGCGCTTCCTTGGAATGGCAAATTACCTGGGGAAGTTTATCCCAAACTTTAGTGATGTTGCTGCACCTCTGAGGGAGTTGACACGCAAAGAAACTGCGTGGTGCTGGTACCAGCAGCACCAACAAGCATTTGATACCCTCAAAGCATGTCTGACCACCCCGAACGTTTTGTCTTACTATGATGTAAAAAAGCCAGTCACATTAACCTGTGATGCCTCATGTTTTGGACTCGGTGCTGCATGTATGCAGGACGGCAGACCAGTTGCGTACGCGTCTCGCACACTCACAGACACAGAGACGCGATATGCACAGATAGAAAAGGAGCTGCTTGCTGTTGTATTCGCCTGTACCAAATTCAGGGATTATCTGTATGGGAAATCTACAATCGTCGAAACAGACCACCAGGCCCTGGTGACCATTCTGAAGAAACCCATTCACACAGCCCCTGCACGATTACAGAGAATGATGCTCAGGTTACAGTGCTACGACATCAATCTGGTGTACAAGAAGGGTAAGCACATGTATCTTGCGGACACCCTATCTCGAGCTCCAAACACACAAGTCCCTCCAGACGCTGAAAATGACACATTTGAGGTCATGTCTGTCAGTTACATCTCCACTGCTCGACTGGAGGAACTCAGAAAGCAAACAGCAGAGGATGAGGTGCTACAGGCTCTCAGCACTGTGATTGAATGAGGTTGGCCAAATAAAGAACATAGCTTGTGCCCCGCTCTGCGTCCATACTTTCCCTACAAAGATGAACTAGCCCTGGATGATGGAATAGTGATGAAAGGCCATAAAACAGTCATTCCTCGCTCATTACAGAGAGAATACATCGGCATAGTCCACAGAGGACACCCTGGTTTGGACGCTACCAAGCACAGAGCAAGAGGAATCATTTTCTGGCCAATGATGATGGCAGATATCACAGAGGAACTTCTCGCATACTGAGTTTGTAATAGCACAAAGCCACACCAACAGAAGAACCACTAAAACCATATCCAGTTCCAGACCTGCCTTAGTCTACTGTGGCAAAAGATATGTAAGAGTGGCGTGGCCAAAACTACCTGGTGCTTGTGGACTCATATTCGGGTTGGTATGAGATTGACCTTCTCTGTGACACGACATCCTCAGCTGTGATTAGAAAATTGAAGAGACATTTCTCTGTGCATGGCACACCGCACACACTCATCTCTGATAACGCCAGACAGTACACAAGTCAACAATTCAGAGATTTTGCCAAACAGTGGGACTTTATCCATGTCACCAGTAGTCCAGAGTTCCCACAGTCAAATGGCCTGGCAGAAAGAGCGGTCCGCAGTGCCAAACAGCTGATGGAGAAATCTCATAGAGATGGGACAGATGTATTCCTCAATCTCCTAAATCTGAGAAACATTCCCCGTGACCCGACATTAGGTTCCCCTGCACAACGCCTGTTGTCACGACAGACACGGTCAACCATTCCCGTTAACTCCAAGCTGTTAGAGCCAGCTCCTAAACATGCACAGCAAATCACTGCACAGCTCCTCGATAAGAGGATGATCCAAAAGCGATACTATGATGCTTCAAGTCATCCACTGCAACCATTGGCAGAGGGACAGGTTGTCAGAATGCAAACCCCGAAAGTATACGACCACCTTGGCACAATAAAGGAGGTGAACAAGGAGCCTCGGTCTTACACTATCCAATGCAATGGGAGAACATACAGGAGGAACCGACGCCACATCCTTCCCGTTGCTCCATCACGGTTCACCCCCGAGGACATTGACTCTCAAAATACCACCACACATACACAGGACTGTGCTCCCCCTGCACCACACTCAACACAAATACACCTCGCACAACCAGAATCCACACCTACTGACTTGCCAAAGCACACAGAACAGTCCTCTACTAAGGTCGGCCGTGCACCTTACAGAACACGATCAGGTCGTATTTGTAAGTCTAACCCAAGATATGAACAGTGAGTTCTATTAATGGTAGATTTAATGGCACTTTAGTTCTTATTTTTAATACCTGCTGAATGTGTTTATTATGGCTATTTCTATATTGCCAATAGCATTTTATTGATGTGCTTTCTTAATGCATACAGAGATCATCTTAAGATTTGTGTCTGCAATGGTTCAGTTATTTACTGCAATGGTTACATTGTTATAAAGGAAGTCATTCATATTCTCAGTTTTTGACCAAGTTAATGTCATTCCGCAGATCTGTTCATTGTTTTCTTTCTTTCCATAAGAGGTTTCAGCTAAAGGAAGGGTATGTAGATTATTGTGATAAATGATCTGTTCAGAAATACAAAGTGATTGTATATTCTAACGTGTTGCACTTTAAATGTGTTGGGCTCTTTAAGAATGGGCTCTCCCTCATTGGATATATATACGAGGAACACAGGAGTGCTGGTCAGTGTGTGATATGACGTGTTTGTGACATGAGCTCTGTTAATAAAATATCGCATTGACATGTGGCAGTCACGGTGTTAATTCTTGGGACATAGTCCACAACAGGTGTAATATTTGCATCCCCTGCTGTAAAACCAGCCTAAGCTGGTTGGCAGGTCTTGGCTGGTCTCCCAGCTTGGCCCTAGCTGGTTTACCAGGCTGGTTTTAGAGGTGTTTTGACCACTTTTTTTTTTTAGCTGGTTAGGCTGGTCAGGCTGCTCAAGCTGGTCTTAGCTGATCAGTGTTGGTCATCCTGGTCTTAGCTGGTCTCCAAACCTCGTCATAGCTGGTTCAGCAGGCTAGTTTTAGAAGTGTTTTGACCAATTTTTTCAACTGGTTAGGCTGGTCTTAGCTTGTCGATGTTGGTCAGGCTGGTCTTAGCTGGTCAGGCCCAGCTAACACAGTTACATTGTGAAGACGTAACCACAGTCACCAGAGCCACTGGAACCACCTCTCTCCGTGGTTTCAGGAGGTTGAGGTGGTATATTTGATGTGCATCACCTCTATCTGTTCGATTGACCTCATAGTCACATTCTCGGACTCGCTGTGTGACCTCAAAGGGTCCTTGCCACTTTGCGAGTAATTTAGAGCTCGACATGGCTAGTAAAACAAGCACTAGCTGAGTACCCCTGTAATACAGTCAGGACTGACATTCTTGGGCCTGATGCAAATTCTCCTGTGTTAGGTGACCTTAAGGTGTGGAGATTTGCTCAAAGTCCAGAATGTACTCAAATTAATTTTTGCTGTCCCTGTGGAGGCGGGGGCGTGGTCGAGCACCAGTTTGTGAATGGAGGGCGGAGCTGGAGAAAGCGAGTGGTAAGGCTTACACACCTGTAGGAAATGAGACTAACAAGTGTTCTGTGTTGCACTGAGGGGAAGAAGAGAAAAGGAGGAGAGACACGCGCCTCGAGAGAGGGGGAAAGAGACGCCGGCACAGAGCCACATGTGTGCCTGCGTGTGTGTGTGTGTGGGAGAAATGAAAAAAAACACAAACCGAAAAGAAAAGGAAAAATAAAAGTGTGCAAGTGGATTAAGCCTGCCTCCCTTCTGGTTCCTCCTGTACCCGAACATTAAGTGTGTTACATTGGTGCCAAAACCCAGGATTATGAGAGGAAATCACCACCATGGAAGGCTCACCTCTGGCCGACCTCCTCACTCAGCTGGCCAACCCCCACCAGACCCAACACCAGGCCCTCCTGCAGCTACAATGCGACCAGGAGAAGCGGTTTAAGGACCTCCTGGATGCCCAGGCCGAGGACCGCTGGGTGATCCAGGGCCTGGTGCAGCAGGCCAGGATTCCAGCCGCTGCCCCCGCGGCACCCTCAGCAGCTGCGCCCGCTGCTCTGCCCCACGTCACGCTGACGAAGATGGGACCACAGGATGACCCAGAGGCGTTCCTGGAGCTGTATGAGCGCTCCGCGCAGGCATGGGGCTGGCCTGAGGGTCAGTGGGCGGCCCGCCTGGTGCCGCTCCTGTCGGGCAAGGCACAGCTCGTGGCCCAGCAGCTGCCCATTGCTAGCATGCTGGAATACCCGGACCTGAAGCGGGCAATTCAGCGGGTCGGGCGGACCCCCGAACAGCAGCATCAGCGCTTCAGACCACTGACCTTCGCCCAGAAGCTCCGGGACACCTGCAGGAGGTGGTTGTTGACTGAGGAGCGCGACGCGGAGAAAGTGATTGACCTGGTGGTGCTGGAGCAGTTCATCACCTGGCTTCCCGACGGGACGGCAAAGTGGGTCCAGTGCCATCGTCCCACATCGCTGCATGAGGCGGTTCAGCTGGCAGAGAATCACCTGGTGGCATATCCAGGGTCAGGCGAGCCCCACCCTTCTTCCTCTCTTTTTCTCTCTCTACCTCAACCTCGTGCTTCTCCTCGTCCTTTTCCTGTCCCTACCCCCAGAAGACGCGGGCTGAGTCCGCCCCGACCCATGCCCCGCACCCGTTCCTTTTCCCCTCCCTCCGCTCTCCCTGTTTCTGTCTCTTCTGCTCCTCAGGTGGGTGAATCTGGAGCTGCCGGTGCAGGAGGGATTCCTGGGTCAGCGTGCTGGCGTTGCGCCGCAAGCCACCCCCGATTGAGCAGGGACATACCGCATTCCGGTGAGTGTTCAGGGGGGTACATACCAAGCCTTGGTGGATTCAGGATGCAATCAGACCTCAATTCACCAAGGCTTGGTTCAAGGGGAGGCATTGGAAAATGCACGTTTGGTGAAGGTGAGGTGTGTGCACAGGGATGTTCACGAGTACCCACTAGTGCCCATTATCATCCAATTTCGAGGGAAAAAAAATATAGTGGAGGCGGCAGTTAGTCCCCGTCTCACCCGTCCACTAATGTTGGGAACTAATTGGCTGGGGTTTCGATTATTAGCTAGAGAAATGTTTGTGGATTGGTCCTGCATTAGGGAGAGGCGGTGTGGAATGTGCGCAGCCTTGGCGGGAGAGGCGGTGCCAGGGCCATCGATGACAGCTCCACATCAGCATATCAATGAGAGCGGGGGGAGTGGCTCTCCCCCCCTCTTAGCAGGGATTCCCCTCGGGGATTTTCCCTTGGAGCAGTTGCGTTACGAGACCCTGAAGCACGCCTTTGATCAAGTGAGAGTAATCGATGTTTAGCCGATCCAGCCCAATGTTGCGCTCTCCCACTTTGCGATTATTAAAGATAGGATTTATAGAGTGACGCAGGACACTCAGACGCAGGAAAATATGACCCAATTGTTGGCTCCGAAGAACCGTCAGGAATTATTATTCCAGGCGGCTCATTATAACCCTCTGGCAGGGCACTTAGGGCAGGCGAAAACATTAGGTCAGCTCTTGGCTCACTTTTACTGGCCGGGCATTCGTGGTGACGTTCGCCACCCCAAAAGTGCCGTTGCGCCCACTCCCGTTAATCGAGGTCCCCTTCGAGCGAATTGGCATGGACCTCGTCGGGCCATTAGACCGATCTGCACGAGGGTATCGCTGTGTGTTAGTATTAGTGGACTACGCAACGCGGTACCTGGAAGCAGTGCCTCTACGCAATATCTCCGCGAAGAATGTTGCGGATGCACTCTTCCGTGTTATCTCCCGGGTTGGGATCCCGAAAGAGATACTAACTGATCAGGGCACATCTTTTATGTCACGCATCCTGCGCGAGCTGTACGAATTGTTGGGGATTAAAGCAATTTGCACCAGCATTTATCATCCACAAATGGATGGGATGGTGGAGCGCTTTAATCAAACGCTTAAAAATATTATTTGTAAGTTTGTCCAGGAGGAAGATACACGAAATTGGGATAAGTGGCTAGAGCCCCTGTTATTTGCAGTACGAGAGGTCCCGCAAGCCTCCACGGGGTTCTCTCCATTTGAATTATTGTATTGACGCAAGCCGTGCGGCGTACATGACGTCATACAGGAAAATTGGGAGGAGGGGCCTTCAACCAGCAAGAATGAAATTCTGTACATTTTGGACCTGAGAGCAAAACTCCACACATTAAGTCACATAACTCAGGAGAATTTGCTACAGGCACAAGAATGTCAATCCCGGCTGTATAACAGGGGTGCACGGCTACGCGAGTTCACGCCAGGAGATAAAGTGCTCGTGATACTACCCACGAGCATCTCCTCATGTTCGATCTCGTCTTCCTGACCAATTAATTGATATTAATGGTGTCCTGGTCAGACACTCCTCTACTGTCCGCAACCTTGGTATTGTCTTTGACTCCACACTTTCTTTTAATTCGCACATCTCCTCTCTCACGAAAACAGCTTTCCATCATCTTCGGCTTAATTATTGTAATGCTCTCTTTTCTGGCATTCCCGCTAAAACAATAATCTTGCAATACATCCAGAATTCAGCAGACAGGGTTCTCTCTCATTCTAAGAAATCATCACACATCACTCCGGTCCTGCGCAGGTTACACTGGTTATCTGCTCATATAATGTCCAATATAAAGTTCTCAGTATCACTTTCAAAGCCTTACATGATCTTGCCCCCTCATACATTGCTGATCTTATCCGTCTCTACAATCCATCACGCTCTCTCAGGTCATCTAATACTGCCCTGTTATTCACTCCACGTTACAAGCTATCCTCACTCGGTGGTAGGGCTTTCTGCACAGTAGCCCCTACAATGTGAAGCTCTATCCCACAATCCCTCCGTAATCTTACCTGTGTACAAGAGTTTAAAAATCAACTCAAAACCTATCTCTTTGCCCAATATTTCTGTGACTTTTAATGTTTCTGTGTTAATGTTTATGTTAATGATTCTTAATGTTTTTTTCCCCCTTGCTGTGTTGTGCTGTGTTGTAAAGCGACCTTGAGTGTGTAGAAAGGCGCTATAAAAATAAACTTATTATTATTATTATTATAGATTGTTAATTAATATTATGATTGTTGCTTCTTTCCAGCAGGGTGGGATATTAACTGACTTCCAAACATCATTAAAATTTTCCAGGAGGATGGATAGGGTGCGTTAAAATTGATAATGGATTTTGTCTGGTCAAACTGCAGTATCATTACAGCCCCTTAAGGAATTTAGGAGTTCTTCCATAGAGAAAGGTTGGTTATATAGTTCTATATTTTGGTGTGAAATTTTAATTCACTCATTTCTTGCTTCACCCGAATTCTCTGAAATTCCGGGTGGTAGTTTTCTACTGAAGAATTCCTTTCAAAGGTTATTGCTAATATGTTTGCTATTTCATGTTTTTGATTTAATAGGATGCTTTGGTCATTAATGTGTTTTACTTGTAGTCCACCTTCCTTGCCTTCCATTCTCTGGATCACATTCCATATTTTCTTTGTTGATGTATTTGTTGTCAGACTTGATACAAACTTTTTCCAGCTTTGTGTTTTTGCCTCATTTATATATCTCTTTGCCTGTGCTCAGCAGATTTTTACTTTAGTAAGATTTTCAGTTGTTGGCTGTTTATTGAACCTTCTTACTGCTTTTTTCCCGTGCCTCAGTTGATTTGTCATCAAACCATGGATTTTGTCTTTTTAATTGTTTTGTTTATGTTTTTGGAACAGTCTCATCAGCTATTATATTCAGGTTGTTGGTGAACCATTTTATGAGATCCTCTTGATCCTGAGGTTTCTTGTTGAAACTCTCATCGCAAAGGGTTTGGAATGCATGCCTGTTACGTTCCCACAGAAAGTAAGGTCTAGGGTGAGTGTAAGAACAATAACAATTAAAATTGCGGGTTGTTTGGATTATGGTGATGGTGGATATGAGTAGGACAGGAGGGTGGAGGTAGGGTTATCACTTTATTTCCTGACATATAACAGGACTGGCATTTACAGACAGGCACAGGACAACCACAAAACAAGGACAAAAGGGGAACTAGTCTCACCCGAGAGAGAGAACATGGACGGTGCCAAAGAAATAAACATAGTAAAAAAAGACTACACTAGGCTGTATTTCAAGTAGCTAACCTGACTGTAAATAACATAACACAAAACTAACTAACTACATTAGGTTAAGCTAACAAGAAATACAAAGGTGGCACCCGCCCTCTAGCCTAAGGTGTCTAGACATTCAACACACCTGCATGGTGGGATGTAGGTGTGCGCACAATCTTACCTGTTCTTAAACCAAAGGAGCTAGTATGAGGGTAGCAGAGGAACAAAGCGACAAACAAGCCAACAATCAAAAACAACAGGCTAACAGGCTAACAGTGAGCCAAGAGGCTAACAGGCTAACAGTGAGCCAAGAGGCTAACACAAGGGCTTCAATTTGCTGCTTTAAAAATGGACAGCTCTGCCTCTTTTGGCCGGGCTCCTGCCTTCCATTGGTCAGGTTTTGTGAAACAGTTAATGGTGATTGCCACAGGGCTCCACCTATGAGAAGATAGCTAGAGACAGAAGACTCTCAAACAGTGGAAAAAACAGGAGCAGAGAGGGAGCAGACAAATGCAAACACTGACACGTAACAATGCCAATTTTTTTTTTTTTTTGAGTTTTGATTTTTGGGGTCATTGTTGTGTGTCTACTTCTGTTGAGGTTATAATCAGGGGAAGTGGACACTTCCACACAGATCATCCCAGACATGCTATGAAAAGTCGATCAATAGTTCAGGGTCACAGAGAGTTAAGTCAATGGCAGAGAACGTTCCATTACCCGGATGCAGATAGGTATTTGTCTAGATAGATATAGAAAGTGTATCTTTTACACTGATAAGATTTTCTGTCCTCTTTCCCTTAGTATCAAGAGGTTTTCCTCCTCACAGTGGACTGTGATGGTCTTGTTGATGGTGGGGTGGCTGGTGGCCTTTGTCCCAGGGAGCTCTCATGTCTGTGTTACCTTCTGGCTCTCCCTTTTAGTCATGCTGTCATAGCTAGTCTTGCTGGAGTACCTGCTTTCACTCACGCAAAGTACACTGTCCTTAACCATTATGGGACAATAAGCATACCTAATTCTCTCTCTCTTCCTCTCTCTCTCTCTCTCTCTCTCTCTCTCTCTCTCTCCCCTTCTGTCAAGCTACACATGATACTCCTGAGATGTCAGTGATCCCGACCCCAGGTCCTCTCTGGACCTGCCTGATCCATCCTGATGGCCTACTTCTGGTTGGAGGTCTCATCAATTGGAAGTCACATGCTGCTGCTGAGGATGGCCCCACACGGTACAGCCTAAAGATCATTGAGATTACTGAGGATGGTACCACTTAAATACCATAAAGATGGCTTTGGACCTCAATTCATATGAACAGTTATGCTATGATGGCTAGGACTGCAATTGCCACAAACACTTTGGCACTCAAGTCTCCATCAGTGAACAGTGGAGAAGTTCAACAAACAGACTTCATATAAAAACTGTAATGAATTTTCATGGTTTCACAACTGCTATTTGACCATGTAGTATAAGTACATTTATAGAAGGGATTTATTTATTTATAATTGCACTATCCGGTGTTACCCAGATGAGGATGGGTTCCTTTTTGAGTCTGGTTCCTCTCAAGGTTTCTTCCTCATATTGTCTCAGGGAGTTTTTCATTGCCACCGCCGCCTCTGGCTTGCTCATTGGGGATAAATTCATGAATTTAAAATCTATGTCCTGAATTTATTTATTTCTGTAAAGCTGCTTTGGGACAATGTCCATTGTTAAAAGCGCTATACAAATAAACTGAACTTGAACTTGAACTGTGGCTGTTGAAGTCACCCATGAGAATATATGGCAGTGGTAACTGTCCTACAAGTTTATAATTCTTGGTATGTTACAGCAAAATTAGGAGGTATGTAAACAGAACACAGGGTAATAGTTTTGTGCAATGTAAGTCGAACTGCTACTGCTTGTAGGTTGGTATCTATTGTAATGTGACTGTGGATAACATCAGGGGCGTTGAATATTTGGACTATAAGCATTTAAAAAAGTGAACTGTTTCAGGGACACTTTGCAATTTGTGGTAAGGTGGGTCTCCTGTAGGCAAAAAGCCAGAGGACTAAGAGCCGCAGCTAAATGTTGTAGTTCTGAAAAATTGGCTTTGAGACCCAGTTTCAGGTGGGTGGAACAAGGGGGTGCAACTTGTTTTTAACATATGGAGATGGGCTACAGCTACGTGAGCACATATCCTCTGTGATTTTGGTATCTTTTGGGGGTCAATCTTCTTCTCTTTACTTTATTGACTTATTTTTACTTTTTGTGTGGTTGACTTCTAATGACTCTTACTACTTGATTGGTTTATGTCAGCTAATGGAGTTTCACTCTGATTTTCCTGGATCTGAAGCAGCGTTGTATGACTTTGATTATTTATGGGTTTGCTTTTGATTGGATTTGCAGATCTGGTATCTTCAGTGATCTGTGATTTGTCACTTATCCACGTCAATTCTGTCTGGACCTCAATAGTTTGTAGTTGAGGTTTTGCAACAACTGCAAAGGTTTTCCCTAGGTTAAAGGTATGGAAACCTTCAACTAGTTTTCGGGTCTTCAACTAGTTGTTCATGTTCTTGGCACAATTCATCTTTTAGATTTCTTTCTCTTTAAGCCAAACAGGGCAGGCTTTTGATGTGGCTGGGTGGCTCCCTGTACAGTTATTGCATTTTAATGGTCTTTTACAGTCTTCTCCATGCCGTTCCCCTCCACAGTTACAACAGATAGGTTTATTTTTGCAGCTAGCAGATCCATGTCCGAACTTGCGGCAATTGAAACAACTGAGCGGGCTAGGTATGTACGTATCAACAGGGACACTTAAATATCCTATTTGATTTTTTTCTGGATGCTGGGGTCTGTTGAAGGTTAGGATGCAAGTTCCTGTTTTGGTAATGCGGTCTTCCTTCTTAATTGTAATTCTCTTCATATCTATCACATCTTGTGACATCAATTCAGCAGTTATTTCATTTTCCTCCATGTTCTCTAATTCTTGAGTACGGATTACTCCTTTACTATTATTTAGAGATGGGTGATGGAAAGTCTTCATAGCCATGCCCGTGAGCATATTTGCGCTATAGTAGATTTTCAACTTGTATTTTTTTTTTGAACATTCCACCCAGATCTGGCCAGACCTTAGCTGCTTGACATTCTGCTATTCCATATCCCTGCTATTCCTGAAATACCTTTTGTATAGCAAACAGGGACAGCTTAGAAAGTTGTAGCTTTAGATAAGGTAGCTCCACTTAAAAGAAAAATAATTAGAGAGAAAAAGCTAGCACCCTGGTATAATGATCACACACGCACCTTAAAACAGATCACTCCACAATTAGAACGTAAATGGCGTCAAACCAAATTGGTAGTATTTCAAACAGCATGGAAGGAGAGCCTCCTGAACAATAGGAAATCTCTTAGTGCTGCTAGATCAGGCTATCTCTCTACCTTAACTGAAGATAACAAAAATAATCCTAGATTCTTATTTAATACTATAGCAAAATTATCTAGGAATAAAACCACCACAGAAACAGGCACACAATCATTATATAGCAGCGATGATTTCATGAGTTTTTTTATTGGCAAAATTGAAAATATTAGACAAGAAATTCAGACTATTAATTTAAAACCAGACAATCTTACTAACCCTGTATATAATAATATAGCAATATCAGATCAACGATTAGAGTGCTTTACTCCCCTTAGAGAGACCGAACTAATTTCATTAATTTCTTCTTCAAAATCATCAACTTGTATACTAAATCCCCTACCTACATGTTTCTTCAAACAGATTACTCCAGAAATCATCAAACCCCTTCTAAAAATAATCAACTCTTCCCTTAGCACTGGCTATGTACCTAAATCATTTAAATTAGCAGTTATCAAACCCCTGATTAAAAAACCTGACCTCGACCCCTGTCAATTGTCCAGCTATAGGCCAATATCAAATCTCCCCTTTATCTCCAAGATCTTAGAAAAGGTTGTAGCAAAGCAGCTATGCTTGTACCTAAATAGGAATAACATTCATGAAATATATCAGTCAGGATTTAGGCCTCATCATAGCACAGAGACAGCACTGATTAAAGTGGTAAATGACTTACTGATGGCCTCTGATCAGGGTTGTGTCTCCATGCTTGTGTTGCTTGACCTTAGTGCAGCTTTTGATACAATTGATCATACTATTCTCCTCGGTAGACTAGAAAATGTTGTTGGCATTAAGGGAGCGGCCCTCTCCTGGCTCAGGTCTTATTTGACTGATCGTTATCACTTCGTAGATGTAAATGGTGTGTGCTCTGTGCATACTGAGGTAAAGTTTGGTGTTCCGCAAGGTTCTGTTTTAGGCCCACTCCTCTTTTCTTTATATATGTTACCTCTGGGTCAAATTATTCGTAAACATGGAATTAGCTTCCACTGTTATGCTGATGACACACAGTTGTATGTTTCAGCAAAGCCAGATGACAGACACCAGTTTAATAAAGTCGAGGAATGTGTAAAGAACATTAGACAGTGGATGCTCATTAACTTCCTCTTACTAAATTCTGACAAGACAGAAGTACTTATACTAGGACCACATGCAGTTAGAAGTAAGTTTTCTGATTACATAGTAACTCTGGATGGCCTTTCTGTTTCATCATGTGCAGCAGTAAAAGACCTTGGTGTGATCATTGACTCCAGTCTTTCCTTTGACGCCCATGTA
The DNA here is from genome assembly GCA_023630585.1 of Cranoglanis bouderius. NCBI lineage: Eukaryota > Metazoa > Chordata > Actinopteri > Siluriformes > Cranoglanididae > Cranoglanis > Cranoglanis bouderius. The sequence continues at coordinate 22,116,039 of CM042547.1, forward strand.
GGTAATATTACTAGGATAGCCTTCTTTCACCGCAGAAATATTGCTAAGATAAGAAATATATTGTCACTACATGATGCAAAAAAATTAGTCCATGCTTTCGTCACCTCTAGGTTGGATTATTGTAATGCCTTACTGTCTGGATGTTCCAGTAGGAGCATAAACAAACTCCAGTTAGTCCAGAATGCAGCTGCAAGAGTCCTTACAAGAACTAGAAGATATGACCACATCACCCCTATCTTATCCACACTGCATTGGCTCCCAGTGAAATCCCGCATTGATTATAAAATACTACTATTGACTTGTTGGCTATTGTTGGCTTCGCGCCACAGTACCTAAGTGAACTTTTGGTCTTTTATGATCCGCCACACCTACTTCGATCAAAAGGCACAGGCTATTTGTCAGTACCTCGAATAGTGAAGGCTACAGCAGGGGGAAGAGCTTTCTCTTACAAAGCCCCACAGTTATGGAACAGCCTTCCAATTAGTGTTTGGGACTCAGACACAGTCTCACTGTTTAAGTCCAGGCTGAAAACATATTTGTTTAATCAAGCCTTTCATGAATAGTTTTTTTCCTTGGGTAAAGGAGCAGATCTAGAGGTCTCACGGGCATAGTGTGTTGTGGTGAACTGGGATGTCTGGATGCTGTCACCCCCCCACCTTCAGGCGTCCACCAAGGTTTGTTGGTGGTGGGGTGGCTGGCCGCCTTGTCCCAGGGAGCCCTCATGTCTGTGTTACCTTCTGGCTCTCCCTTTTAGTTATCCTGTCATAAGCTAGTCTTGCCAGAGTACCTGCTTTCATTTACGCAAAGTACATTGTCCTTAACCATTACGGGACAATAAGCATACCTAATGATCTCTCTCTCTCACTCTCTCTCGCTCTCTCGCTCTCTCTCCCTCCCCTTCTGTCGAGCTTCACATGATACTCCTGAGATGCCAGTGATCCCGACCCCTTCTGCTCTCTGGACCTGCCCGATCCATCCTGATGCCCTACTTCTGGTTGGAGACCTCATCAATTGAAGTCACATGATGCTGCTGAGGATGGCCCCACACGGTGCAGCCTAAAGATCATTGAGATTACAGTGGTGAAGTTCAACAAAACAGACTTCATATAAAAACTGTAATGAATTTTTCATGGTCTCACAACTGCTATCTGACCGTGTTGTACTGGTACATTTATAGAAGGGATTTATTTATTTATTTATAATTGCACTATCCGGTTTTACCCAGATGAGGATGGGTTTTGAGTCTGGTTCCTCTCAAGGTTTCTTCCTTATATTATCTCAGGGAGTTTTTCCTTGCCACCATCGCCGCTGACTTGCTCATTGGGGATTAATTCATAAATTTAAAATCTATGTCCTAAATTTATATACTTCTGTAAAGCTGCTTTGGGACAATGTCCATTGTTAAAAGCGCTATACAAATAAACTGAACTTGAACTTAGAAAGTGGCATATCAGGGAGTAAGGTCTCCAGGAGGATAAATCTCTGCCAGTTATCACTTTTGGAAAAAATGCTGTAACTACTGTAATTAATTATGACTATATATGTGGTCTAGATCAGCTTTTAGGATTAGCTGTAGTCTAGTTTTAGAATTATGAACTCTAAAGCGGGAGTTTATCCTTCTGGCCAGGAAGGATTCTCCGTTTTGTTATTAAAATAGAACATGTAGCGAGACTCGCAGCGTTTAAGGGACTCTATGTGACCAAAACAGAGACAATCAAGCATGGTGATAATAGATTTTAATAACTAAGTGTAACTATGGATACACACAACTAACTCTAAGCAAACAATACATATGTACATCTATATACAAGAAAAGAAAAGGTATAGAAAGAAAGTAATGAAATAAAAAGGGAATGGCAGACAAAAACACAAACAATTAGACTTTTTCAAAACCAGCAAGAACTTAAATCTCCTTTAAACAGGGGTACAACTTTTACACATTTATAGATCCATTAAACTATACTTGCATGGCTTAGGTGTTGTCGGTTTCAAAGTTTTGTGCGTGGTCCCGTAGGAGTTCGCGTTGAGTTCAGTGGTTCGTTGTTTGAAAAGGCGTGGGCCATGAGGCGGTTGCATCTTTTGTCTGGGAGAGAGAGAGAGGCGGTAGCCGGCCTTAGGGCAGGACACAAGCTGGAACCGAAGGCAAGGGGTGCCGGAAACGGTAAAAGCTGGAAGAGTGCTGGGAGAGAGCAAGAGCAATGCGTGTCGTTGTTTTTAAAGACAACGCACACGCATCTCTGGGCTATTGGCCAATCAGGAAGTTGGATTTATTGGCGGGATGAACTCTCTTTGTCTGGTCTCAGACCTGAATTAGCCAGTTTAAACTGTATTATATATGCGATTAAGAAAAAGCATGAAATAATGTATCCCATAGTAATATGATATGCATAATCAATCAGAGCATCAAGAGACGATTAACTACATACCAAATTTGATGGACTTATAAAAATATTACAGGTAAAACATGGTTACAGACATTTAAAATCATATTCTAAATTAACCTAGCCAAAATCATCCTATCTTGGTTACATATGCACACAATACATGCAAATAAGACATTAAACTATTTGGACATCGAATAATTACATATGTTACATTCAAGAGAAATTTTTCCATTGTGTGTGGAAGGTAAGCTTTTGTGTGTGTGTGTGTGTGTGTGTGTGTGTGAGCGAAGGGGGGGAAGGTTGGTCGTTAGAATTCCAGAGGTATTTGGTCAAAGGAAAAGGGGGGGTCAGTCAGACATCCCCGTCAGACTGGAGCCAGTCCAGGTTGATTCAGATATCAGTTTGATACCGTCAGACGTTACATATTTTATTTATTTAAGTTCAACAAATATAAAGTACCTATATAATAACATTTGTAGAATTTTTAATCGTCTGCTGCAGTGGTTGGTGTTAACACTTTTCACATTAAAAAAATCAATAAAATATGTCATTTGAAATGCTGTAGTCCATCAGGGATAAACCACACTACTTTGGGTTTAGAAAATAATTTAAAGGCTAAAACCTAACAGTGCCTTGTACATTGGGATCACGGTGACTAATGTTTAAACTTGCATGAATCCATGGTGGACTGATTTCTCTACAAGATAATTCATTTTACAATTCAGATACAACCACAGTCCTTCAGGATGTTTCAGTCAATTTTTAAGAACTGTAAGGAACAAGGGATAAGACACTCCCTGCTAGTGATGGAAAAAAGAATCTACAATTCTGATACAGCTTTGTTAACACTGCTTGTGGAATTGATTCAACTGATGGTGGTGTGCTTGTTGTTAAAAGCGGTTTCCCTGAAACGTATCTAATAAGAAAAGAAAAATATTTGTCTTTTCTGCTTTTCCAGAAAATCCCTCTTGGCTTAGCAATTACATAAAAAAAGAGAGCAAGACACTTTTGTTTTTAAATAGTGAAAAAGTCTTTATTTCAATAAAAGCAGTGATGAAGTATACTGCAAGTGAAAAACACCACAAAATCAGTGAAGTCAGGCTGAACCAAGAGAATCTTTTTTAATGCAGCATAAATCTATGCCTGGTGGTGGGCTGTGCATTATGAGAAATGAAAGTGATGCTGACTTGACAGTAAACTGAATCATTCCCCGACACAGTGACCAGCACCTAAACTTCCCAGGAGAAACTCTGATATATTCACAGCATACAGTAAATTCATTTATCCACACTACCGTTTAAAAGTTTGGAATCATTTAGAAAATGTTGCAAAATGAATAGAAAATAGTTAACACACAAAGTTAGACATTATTATTTCTGACTGCGAACTATTTAGCACTTCAAACTTTGCTTTCATCAAAGAAAACCATTGGCATTCAGTTTGTTGAGGTCATCTGCATCAATTTCACTCCATGATTCCTAAAGCACCTCCCAGAAGCTGGACTGGTTTGATGGCCACTTTTTTCGCTCAAGCTGCTCCCACGGCAGCTCAATAGGGTTGAGATCCGGTGATTGCGCTGGCCAATCCATTAGACAGAATGCCACTGACAGCTTCTTCAATAAATAGGTTTTGCATAATTTGGAGCAGTGCTTTGGGTCATTGTCCTGTTGTAGGATGAAATTGGCTCCAATCAAGCACCATCAACAGGGTATGGCATGGCATGGTACATGGAGTGATAACCTTCCTTGTTGAAGATTCCTTTTACCCTTTACAAATGTCCCACTTTAGCAGCACCAAAGCACCCCCAGACCATCACGTTCCCTCCACCATGCTTGATGGATGGTGTCAAGAACTCTTCCAACATCTTTTCATTTGTTCGGTGCCTCACAAATGTTCTTCTCGGTGATCCAAACACCTCACTTGTTGTGGACCTGCACAGTTGTGGACCGGGGCCTACAACTTCTCGATCCTGGTTAGAGCCAGTTTGTGCTGTTCTGTGAAGGGAGTAGTACACATCTTTATAAAATAACTTCAATTTCTTGCCAATTTCTTACATGGAATAGACTTCATTTCTCAAAACAACCATAGACTGAGGAGTTTCTTAAGAAAGCTCTTTCTTTCTGGCCATTTTGAGACCATAATCGAACCAACTAAACACCGATGCTCCAGATACCCAAGTAGCCCAAAGGTGGTCAGTTTTATTGTTTCCTTACACAGCACAATGGTTTTCAGCTGTGCTAACATAATTGTATAAGGGTTTTCTAGTCACAGACGTGATTGTTGACAAAAATGGCCTTTGGTATGCCTGTGTAGATATTCCATAAAAATCAGCTGTTCCCAACATTAACAATGTCTAGACTGTATTTCTGTAGTAATATTATTTTACAGCTTTTCTCCAGTGTGAATGTGCTGATATACTTTGAGATTATCTTCATCCAGAGGTGGACAAAGAACACAACTGCATTACTTGAGTGAAAGTACAGATACTACTGGTCAAATATTACTCCATTACATGTGAAAGTTTTAAAGAGAGATTTTTACTTAAGTACAAGTACAGAATTACCTGCTTTTAAACGTACTTAAGTATCAAAAGTAAATTTTCTTTTTTATGTCAACGCAGTGTTTTATTATTGTTGCATTGTTGTATGTGTATTTTTAGACTACTCTGTCGAATAAAGCTCTTGCCACACTCTGAGCAGTGATACGGCTTTTCTCCTGTGTGAATGCGCTGGTGTAATTGTAGTTGAATCTGTTGAATAAAACTCTTTCCACACTCCAAGCAGGAAAACGGTTTTTCTCCTGTGTGAATGCGCTGGTGTCTTTGTAGATGACTCCGGTGAATAAAGCTCTTCCCACATTCTGAGCAGAGATACGGCTTTTCTCCTGTGTGAACGCGCTGGTGTATTTGTAGATCACGCCGTCGAATAAAGCTCTTCCCACATTCTGTGCAGTGATACGGCTTTTCTCCTGTGTGAATGCGCTGGTGTATTTGTAGACTACTCTGTTGAATAAAGCTCTTGCCACATTCTGAGCAGAGATACGGCTTTTCTCCTGTGTGAATGCGCTGGTGTATTTGTAGATCACGCCGTCGAATAAAGCTCTTCCCACACTCTGAGCAGTGATATGGCTTTTCTCCTGTGTGAATTCGCTGGTGTTGTCTGAGATTACACCGGCCAGTAAAACTCTTCCCACACTCTGAGCAGTGATACGGTTTTTCTCCTATGTGAATGCGCTGGTGTATTTGTAAATGACTCTGTTGAATAAAGCTCTTTTCACATTCTGAGCAGTGATACGGTTTTTCTCCTGTGTGAATGCACTGGTGTCTTTGTAGATCGCTCCGTCGAATAAAGCTCTTGCCACACTCTGAGCAGTGATACGGCTTTTCTCCTGTGTGAATGCGCTGGTGTATTTGTAGATAACTCTGTTGAATAAAGCTCTTCCCACATTCTGAGCAGTGATACGGCTTTTTTCCTGTGTGAATTCGCTGGTGTATTTGTAGACTACTCTGTTGAGTAAAGCTCTTGCCACATTCTGAGCAGTGATACGGCTTTTCTCCTGTGTGAATGCGCTGGTGTCTTTGTAGATCACTCCGTCGAATAAAGCCCTTCCCACATTGTGAGCAGTGATGCAGCTTTTCTCTGTGAATTCGCTGGTGTTTTCTGAGACTACGCAGGTCAGTAAAACTCTTGCCACACTCTGAGCAGTGATACGGCTTTTCTCCTGTGTGAATGTGCTGGTGTATTTGTAGATAAATCTGTTGAATAAAACTCTTTCCACACACTGAGCAGTGATGCGGCTTTTCTCCTGTGTGAATGCGCTGGTGTCTTTGTAGATCACTCCGTCGAATAAAGCCCTTCCCACATTGTGAGCAGTGATGCAGCTTTTCTGTGTGAATTCGCTGGTGTTGTCTGAGACTACGCAGGTCAGTAAAACTCTTGCCACACTCTGAGCAGTGATACGGCTTTTCTCCTGTGTGAATGCGCTGGTGTATTTGTAGATAAATATGTTGAGTAAAGCTCTTATCACACTCTGAGCAGTGATACGGTTTTTCTCCTGTGTGAATGTGCTGGTGTTGTCTGAGATTACTCCGGTCAGTAAAACTCTTGCCACACAGTGAGCAGTGATACGGTTTTTCTCCTGTGTGAATGCGCTGGTGTATTTGTAGATGACTCTGTTGAATAAAGCTCTTTTCACATTCTGAGCAGTGATACGGCTTTTCTCCTGTGTGAATGCGCTGGTGTCTTTGTAGATCACTCCGTCGAATAAAGCTCTTCCCACATTCTGAGCAGTGATACGGTTTTTCTCCTGTGTGAATGCGCTGGTGTTGTCTGAGATTACTCCGGTTAGTAAAACTCTTCCCACACTGTGAGCAGGGATAGACTCCTTTCTGCATTTGTTTATTAGAGGAGTTACTGTTGAGTGTAACAGAGGCTGTTTGCTGAATACTGGAGCTTATTGTGGTGATATGGTTCATGTCTTTTAACTCTCCTGATTGTAGCAGTCTCTTATATTCCTCACAGTGGTGTCTTCTGATGTGTTTTTGGAGGTTAATTTGAGAAGTAAAGGAAAGTGAACACCAGGAGCAGGAGAAGACTTGTACCTGGGCATCATCCACATCTGGAGGAGAAAATGAACAGTATTAGAAAATCATTGTGAAAATAGTTAAACTGTTTTTAGAAAAAAGTATGAATGTAACCAATGTTCTATAGATTATAAATGAGGCAATGACAAATATAACTTCTGGTGAAGATGTACAGAGAATGGCTAACCAAGTCAGTTTTTTTTCAGACCAGCGTGTCGATTTCTTCCCCCGCCGCCCCGCGATGAAACAGGCCGTCCAATTAGATTTGAGCTTTAGATCACGTGCCCAGAGCCGCTGCTATGCACAAAAGGGCAAGATAGGTGACGCTATAGCACAGAAAGCTGTTTTGAAATGTATTCCGGAAGAGAAGAGCGTGAAAAAGCAGTTGTCTTTTAGTCTATTTTTCTTGTTGACTTTAAGAGTTGTTTTAATCTTTTGTATTTGCAATTTATATTTATATCGGCCACGCCCACTCCAGGTGACTGAAGGTTGACTTGCGACCTGCACTGCAAAATCCCCAGTGTTGAATTACCACCTACAGTGCTTATATGACACAAATGAACACTGAAAGGGTTAAGTCAACACTCTAGGTGTTAATTCAGCAGTGCAGTGACTGTGATTTGTTTGGAATGGTTTGTGTTTTGGATAGTTCAATATAAATAACACATTCAACACACGTGTAATAGTGTTTGATGTTTTTACATTATTTAAGGTTTTTATGCCAAACCTAATGAAAATTTAAAATGTTTAGTATAATTACATTAAATAAATTAAATTAGCACCTTGTTGCGCTAAACAGTATCTTTCTAAATAATGCAGACTGAGCAAATGTCCAGTACTGTTTAATAATTTAAACACGCTTCTTGAACTTTATGAATGATTGAGGATTAAATCGATTTGCACCAGTGTTTACCATCCGCAGACGGATGGGCTAGCAAAACGATTTGAGCAAACGCTTAAAAAAACTATTCGTAAGTCTGTTTGAGATGATGCTCAGAATTGAGATAATTCTTGTATGGGTGCAAGCCTCATGGCATCTGAAATGTCATTAGGGAAAATTCGGAGGAGGGACCTTCCAACAGCAAAAATTAAACTGAGTACATTCTGGACCTGATAGCAAAACTCCACACCTTAAGTCACCTAACACAGGAGAATTTGCATCAGGCCCAAGAACGACAGTCGCAATTGTATGATGGGGTACTCGACTAGTGCTCGTTTTACTACCCATGTCGAGCTCTAAATTACTCGCAAGAATTAAAGTATCAATGTTACTCAACCCCAGTCGGTCCTTGTATGAAAGTTGTCTTCATCTTCAGTCTCTTCCTCTTTTACATGCTTCCTTTCAAATCCTCCATTACTTTGGTCTACATCTTCCACAGAGTTTGATGTCCCAGCACCTGAAATTCCAAGATTTATATTTAAATACTTTCAACTCAACCAGTGCTGAAGGTCTGGTCTAGTCACAAATAAAGCTTAGATAAGACTTCAAAAAGTTATTCATAGGGGTGTAACAATACAACATTCGATTCAATTAAATTCATGATACTAGGTTCACGTTGATATTTTCAGAATATTTTAAACTAAATTTTAATGAAGAAATATTATGACTGAAAAGAGTATTTTTTTATTTCTGAATCATAAACATTGCAAAACAATGTACATTTTTGTCTTACAAATAAAGGTTTAATATTGTAAAACAAATGTACTACAGATTCACTATACCTTAAAACTAAATACATAAATGTATAAATTCTCCCAAAAATGTGATTACATAAAACAGTCACTCCAGAATTTTGTGATTTCAGAAATTAACCCAAAATAAAGCAAACTCAGCGATATTCATAGGAGCTTGAAATTTTTTAAAATTACTGCAGATTTGGGGTCGAACATGAGTACAGCTAAAAGGTCTCATTACCAAAAAAAGAAATCACTGTGAAAGACCATGCAGAACAATTTCGTCCGATTGCAATTCACACATTTCCACACAGCACATCACATTTTTCCATCCTGATGCATTGTGTCAAGTGTCATGTATTGTTACACCCCTAGTTATTGAGTTCCAGTCTGGACCATAATACACCCTGTTGTCCTACAGAGATAGTCTGTATCTTCAGGTTCTTCCTTTTTCATACAATTCAGTTGGTCCACAGGTGTGATGTGTCCCACAGAGACTGGTGTCGCTTCACCTGAAATTCCATTAACTGAATTTAAATGTTTTAATTTAACTTAAAGTGAAGTACAAATATAAATGGGGAAAAGTCAGTGATGTGGTTCATTCACAAATTAGATTAGACTAAAAATTATTACTGAATATTAGACTGGACTGTAATGTGCCATGTTTACTTACAGAGGTATTCTTCATCTACAGTTTCTTCCTTTTTTACATGTTTCTGAAGGTTCACACAGGTGATGTGTTCTACAGAGCCTGATGTCCCTCCATCTGAAGACGTATATTTTTCTGCCTGCACAACCCCACAAAGCTAATAAACAAAGAGTAATAATACTTATTTACAAAAGAAAGTCGATTAAGCAATATTGCATGCACAAGTGCGCTGTTACACAGAATATCGACTGTGATTCGGCCGTAAGCACGAGGCCGCAGGTGATAACAGCAGTGCTGATATTCAGTACAGCAGCACAATTACGAGTGTGATCTTGCTTTTATGTCACAGTTTTCTTAATGAGAAATTAATATCAAGTAACTAACATTTCAGACACAATATGGCCAAATATTTGGCTTATTTTTGCTGTCAATGGAAACAGTTCCCAAAACAGCCACAGCTAGACAGAGCTTTACATGCTGCCATGCAACACACAGACTAACTGACAGCCTGTAGTAAGTGTAGTAACAGTTTCAATGTAATGATCTAATACTAGATTTGTAATTTCTGCAGTAAACACAGATAAGTGGAGTGATACACACAGTGAAATGTCCCAGTGCCGTTATACTAAATATCAGCACTCTTGGAATGTCACTTGACCAATCAAATTAGTGGACTGAAACTAACAGTGGTATAACACAACATAAAGTCCATGAGGACACTGAAGAGATGATAATAACATGGTTTACTTGATTAGTAGGAGAGCATGCAACCTACCAACGATGGAAGCTGATTAAGTGAAGAACATTCACACAGTCAGGTGAATCTTAGTTATTAAAAATGTTATGTTTAATTGCACACATATAGCTAACTGTTACCTGTGAGTCAGTGGGACCAGGAGTGTGTGGAGGTTTTCTAGAAGAGCACGGTCGTATCTCTGCTGATTCCATTATAAGGTCTTATTATGAGGTCTAAATGGTGTTTCTGGAAAAGGAGGCTCCGATCATAAGAATAACTGCAGAACCCACTGTAATCTAATACACTTCATGCAAACTAGGAAGCTTTAATTTAAAAGAAAACTGGGAGAATGAACAATGATTTAATAAGCCACTGTATCATTCTCTCTGTATTGCACTTCGAAGGTTTGGGATTCAGTCACTAACTATTAGCCGAGCAGCTCAGCTAGTTAAACTTACCTCAGGCTTTAAAGTAGAACATATTGAACATCCTCAAATACAGACACAGTAACAAGTTTGTTTTTAAACCGATTAAATCTGTTATTGTATATAAACCAGTCAGGAATATTTTCATGTAGAAATGATTACCTCACTGAAAAAAATCAACCGTTCACTAGGGGGTGAAAAACCGAATATCATCTGCTTCTGTTGTGAATAAACAGAGCCTCCTCTTCCTCTTTCTTTTTCCCCTTCTTTTTCTTCTTCTTAAGGTTTATTAGCGGCAAAGCAGCTTTTTAGTGCATTACCGCCACCAACTGGATAGGGGAATATATTTCAAACTTAAATCCTGTTATACAAGCCTGTTAATCTTAGATAATAGAATAGTGCAGTATATACTTTCCTTCGTCCTGGACCACTTTTGAATAGACTTTGCATTGTAATGTTGATTACATCCATATTGAGTTGCTTTTCTTTAAATTCAGATCTTTCATTTTCATATGCTATACAGTGAAGGAGCACATGTTCCACTGTCTCTGCTTGGGTGTTGTAGATCATTGTGATAAATGATCTGTTCAGAAATACAAAGTGATTGTATATTCTAATGTGTTGCACTTTAAATGTGTTGGGCTCTTTAAGAATGGGCTCTCCCTCATTGGATATATATACGAGGAACACAGGAGTGCTGGTCAGTGTGTGATATGACGTGTTTGTGACATGAGCTCTGTTAATAAAATATCGCATTGACATGTGGCAGTCACGGTGTTAATTCTTGGGACATAGTCCAAAACATGGTGTCAGAAGACGGCGCGGACTTTTCGCCTGTGAGTGAACCATTTTTGTAGAATACAGACTGCTCGTAAAGTTTTTTTCTCAAGGCCGCATAGTGAGTGACTATGATTGTTTTCGGAGACCTGACCCCCTGTCATTCAAAGGGAACATTTCCAACAACTGGCGAATCTTCGAGCAGGAGTATGACATTTTCATCGCGGCGGCACACCACGGTAAACCTGCCAAGACAAGGGCCTATATCCTCCTCAATCTCCCAGGACCGGAGGCCATAGAATGAGAGCGCTCGTTCGTCTACGCAGCGGAGGTGCGTGCACCAGGTGAGAATGGTGCTGTTGTAACTCCCGCTGAATCAAGAGAGGATCCCGAATGCCTGAAAAGGAAGTTTCGTGAAATTTGCAACCTACAACAAAACAGAACCATTGAGAGACACAAGTTTCACTCCAGAAACCAGAAACAAGGTGAGACTATTGAGTCATTTATACGTGATCTCAGGATCAAAGCAAGAGCATGCCATTTTGGGGAATTGACAGACGAGCTAATCTGTGACAGGATAGTATGCGGCATCAACAGTGAAAGCTTAAGGAAAGCACTGTTAAGGGACAGTGACTTAACCCTGACTAAAGCCATCTCAATATGTCGCATCCATGAAATGACTGAAGAAAATAATAAAACATTGGCAATGCCACAGACGCCCACTAACGTGGATGCAGTACATCCAATTTCCAGCAGGAGGCGCCAGTACACAAGACAAAAGCCTCAAATGGAACAAAATGATTCACCTACCATAACTAATTGCAAAAACTGTGGAAACAATCATGTGGCAAAGAAAGAAAAATGCCCGGCTTTTGGACAGTTGTGCCACAACTGCAAGAAAATGAATCATTTCAAAAAAATGTTGCAGATTACGTTTTCAATTTGGACCAAGAAAGCAAACTACAAAAAGACGGTACATGAACTTGAAGTGGACAAGCCCCCTGTATATGATGACACTTTCTATGTTAATGGCATTGAATTTGATATGTGTGTTGACATTGTTAACTCTTTCATTGCTGAGCAGGAAGAGGGATTTGTCACTCTGCACATAAACAAAACTTCAATTGAGGTGAAATTCGACACTGGGGCAAAGTGTAACGTAATGTCGCAAACAACATTTAAGCAAATTGCCAACAATTTACAACCAGTGAAGCAAGAGAGTATGCCTAACCTTGTGGCTTATGGTGGGGGTAGAATTGAAACAAAAGGTTTAGTTACACTGCTGTATAGTTTAAAAGGACAAAGTCACTCACTCCCGTTTTTCTTGGTGGATCAAGATGTCTAACCGCTGTTAGGATTTCGTGCATGTTTAGACATGGGGATTGTCACGATGAGCCCACACGTTCATCTTGTCAGTATGGAGAGCAGTACTGAACAAATCCTCAAAGAATACAAAGACTTGTTCACTGATGAACTTGGAGAACTTCCAATCACATACTCCATGACAGTAGACCCAAGTGTGCAACCTGTAGTTCTCCCTGCACATCGCATTCCACTGGCAATGCAGGACCACGTTAAAGCAGAGCTGAACCACATGCAGAGTTTAGGTGTCATAACACCAGTCTCGGAGCCAACAGACTGGGTTTCGTCCATGGTCGTGACACATGAAAAGGACAGACAAGAAATCAGACTGTGCATAAATCCTAAAGATCTCAACACTGCCTTAAAGAGACCCCATCACCCAATGTGCAGCGTAGAGGAAGCAGCATCCCAGATGTCAGGGGCAGCTGTATTCTCTGTGCTGGACGCAAAGAACTCCTTCTGGCAGATACGTCTTGACAGCAAGTCCTCTATGATGATTACGTTCAGCACCCCATTTGGGCGCTATAGATTTCTTTGTATGCCTTTTGGCATAAACTCCGCAAGCGAAGCGTTCCAGAGCTCAATGGAGCAGCTGTTTTCAGGATACCCCTGTGCTATGATGTTAATTTGAAAAGAGTGCTGAATCGAGCATGCGAGGTCAAGCTCAAACTAAACCCTGCCAAATGCAAATTTCGTCTGGACCAAGTCAGCTATGTAGGCCAAATCTTCACTAGTGAAGGCTTGAAGGCAGATCCTTTAAAAACAAAAGCAATCTCTGAGATGCCAGCTCCCAAGGACGTTCCAGCATTGCAGCACTTCCTTGGAATGGCAAATTACCTGGGGAAGTTTATCCCAAACTTTAGTGATGTTGCTGCACCTCCGAGGGAGTTGACACGCAAAGAAACTGCATCAACAAGCATTTGATACCTTCAAAGCATGTCTGACCACCCCGCCCGTTTTGTCTTACTATGATGTAAAAAAGCCAGTCACATTAACCTGTGATGCCTCATGTTTTGGACTCGGTGCTGCATGTATGCAGGACGGCAGACCAGTTGCGTACACGTCTCGCACACTCACAGACACAGAGACGCGATATGCACAGATAGAAAAGGAGCTGCTTGCTGTTGTATTCGCCTGTACCAAATTCAGGGATTATGTGTATGGGAAATCTACAATTGTCGAAACAGACCACCAGCCCCTGGTGACCATTCTGAAGAAACCCATTCACACAGCCCCTGCACGATTACAGAGAATGATGCTCAGGTTACAGTGCTACGACATCAATCTGGTGTACAAGAAGGGTAAGCACATGTATCTTGCGGACACCCTATCTCGAGCTCCAAACACACAAGTCCCTCCAGACGCTGAAAATGACACATTTGAGGTCATGTCTGTCAGTTACATCTCCACTGCTCGACTGGAGGAACTCAGAAAGCAAACAGCGGAGGATGAGGTGCTACAGGCTCTCAGCACTGTGATTCAATGAGGTTGGCCAAATAAAGAACATAGCTTGTGACCCGCTCTGCGTCCATACTTTCCCTACAGAGATGAACTAGCCCTGGAAGATGGAATAGTGATGAAAGGCCATAAAACAGTCATTCCTCGCTCATTACAGAGAGAATACATCGACATAGTCCACAGAGGACACCCTGATTTGGACGCTACCAAGCACAGAGCAAGAGGAATCATTTTCTGGCCAACAATGACGGCTGTTATCACAGAGGAACTTCTCGCATGCTCAGTTTGTAATAGCACAAAGCCACACCAACAGAAAGAATCACTAAAACCATATCCAGTTCCAGACCTGCCTTAGTCTACTGTGGCAACAGATATGTTAGAGTGGCGTGGCCAAAACTACCTGGTGCTTGTGGACTCATATTCGGGTTGGTATGAGATTGACGTTCTCCATGACACGACATCCTCAGCTGTGATTAGGAAATTGAAGAGACATTTCTCCTTGCATGGCACACCGCACACACTCATCTCTGATAACGCCAGACAGTACACAAGTCAACAATTCAGAGATTTTGCCAAACAGTGAGACTTAATCCATGTCACCAGTAGTCCAGAGTTCCCACAGTCAAACGGCCTGGCAGAAAGAGCGGTCCACAGTGCCAAACAGCTGATGGAGAAATCTCACAGAGATGGGACAGATGTATTCCTCAATCTCCTAAATCTGAGAAACATTCCCCGTGACCCGACGTTAGGTTCCCCTGCACAACGCCTGTTGTCACGACAGACACGGTCAACCATTCCCGTTAACTCCAAGCTGTTAGAGCCAGCTCCTAAACATGCTCAGCAAGTCACTGCACAGCTCCTCCATAAGAGGATGACCCAAAAGCGATACTATGATGCTTCAAGTCATCCACTGCAACCATTGGCAGAGGGACAGGTTGTCAGAATGCAAACCCCGAAAGTATACGACCACCTTGGCACAATAAAGGAGGTGAACATGGAGCCTCGGTCTTACACTATCCAATGCAATGGGAGAACATACAGGAGGAACCGACGCCACATCCTTCCCGTTGCAGAGCGCCCTCCATCACGGTTCACCCCCGAGGACATTGACTCTCAAAATACCGCCACACATACACAGGACTGTGCTCCCCCTGCACCACACTCACCACAAATACACCTCCCACAACCAGAATCCACACCTACTGACTGACCAAAGCACACAGAACAGTCCTCTACTAAGGTCGGCAGTGCACCTTACAGAACACGATCAGGTCATATTTGAAAGCCTAACCCAAGATATGAACAGGGAGTTCTTAGTTCTTATTTTGAATACCTTCTGAATGTGTTTATTATGGATATTTCTATATTGCCAATAGCATTTTGTTGATGTGTTTTCTTAATGCATACAGAGATCATCTTAAGATTTGTGTCTGCAATGGTTCAGTTATTTACTGCAATGGTTACATTGTTATAAAGGAAGTCATTCATATTCTCAGTTTTTGACCAAGTTAATGTCATGCCGCAGATCTGTTCATTGTTTTCTTTCTTTCCATAAGAGGTTTCAGCTAAAGGAAGGGTATATAGATCATTGTGATAAATGATCTGTTCAGAAATACAAAGTGATTGTATATTCTAATGTGTTGCACTTTAAATGTGTTGGGCTCTTTAAGAACGGGCTCTCCCTCATTGGATATATATACGAGGAACACAGGAGTGCTGGTCAGTGTGTGATATGACGTGTTTGTGACATGAGCTCTGTTAATAAAATATCGCATTGACATGTGGCAGTCACGGTGTTAATTCTTGGGACATAGTCCACAACAGGTGTAATATTTGCATCCCCTGCTGTAAAACCAGCCTAAGCTGGTTGGCAGGTCTTGGCTGGTCTCCCAGCTTGGCCATAGCTGGTTTACCAGGCTGGTTTTAGAGGTGTTTTGACCACTTTTTTTTTTTTTTTAGCTGGTTAGGCTGCTCAATGTGGAGTTCTGTGAGGTCCGTGTGACCAGGTAGAGGTGCATCAGAAAATTCCCCTGGCAATCTGTGCTCTCTGGTATGGTGAGCGGTGGTCTCCACAGGGAACCAGTGTGAATTTGGCTGCACTTTTGAAACTTATCTTCGGTCCCAGCTCCTCCCTCTCGGGAACCACAGTCACCAGAGCCACTGGAACCACCTCTCTCCGCGGTTTGAGGAGGTTGAGGTGGTATATTTGATGTGCATCACCTCTATCTGTTCGATTGACCTCATAGTCACATTCTACGACTCGCTGTGTGACCTCAAAGGGTTCTTGCCACTTTGCAAGTAATTTAGAGCTCGACATGGCTAGTAAAACAAGCACTAGCTGAGTACCCCTGTAATACAGTCAGGACTGACATTCTTGGGCCTGATGCAAATTCTCCTGTGTTAGCTGACCTTAAGGTGTGGAGATTTGCTCAAAATCCAGAATGTACTCAAATTAATTTTTGCTGTTGGAAAGTCCCTGTGGAGGCGGGGGCGTGGTTGAGCACCAGTTTGTGAATGGAGGGCGGAGCTGGAGAAAGCGACTGGTAAGGTTTACACACCTGTAGGAAATGAGACTAACAAGTGTTCTGTGTTGCACTGAGGGGAAGAAGTGAAAAGGAGGACAGACGCGCCTCGAGAGAGGGGGAAAGAGACGCCGGCACAGAGCCACATGTGTGCGTGCGTGTGTGTGTGTGTGTGTGGGAGAAATAAATAAAAAACAAACTGAAAAGAAAAGGAAAAATAAAAGCGTGCAAGTGGATTAAGCCTGCCTCCCTTATGGTTCCTCCTGTACCCGAACATTAAGTGTGTTACACTGGTGCCAAAACCAGTGACCAGGAGAAGCGGTTTAAGGACCTCCTGGATGCCCAGGCCGAGGACCACTGGGGGATCCAGGGCCTGGTGCAGCAGGCCAGGATTCCAGCCGCCGCCCCCGCGGCACCCTCAGCAGCTGCGCCCGCTGCTCTGCCCCACGTCACGCTGATGAAGATGGGACCACAGGACGACCCAGAGGCGTTAATGGAGCTGTATGAGGCCTTGGGGCTGGCCTGAGGGTCAGTGGGCGGCCCGCCTGGTGCCGCTCCTGTCGGGCAAGGCATAGCTCGTGGCCCAGCAGCTGCCCATTGCTAGCATGCTGGAATACCCGGACTTGAAGCGGGCAATTCTGCAGCGGGTCGGGCGGACCCCCGAACAGCACCGTCAGCGCTTCAGAGCACTGACCTTCACCCAGAAGCTCCGGGACACCTGCAGGAGGTGGTTGTTGGCTGAGGAGCGCGATGCGGAGAAAGTGATTGACCTGGTGGTGCTGGAGCAGTTCATCAGTCGGGTTCCCGATGGGACGGCGAAGTGAGTCCAGTGCCATCGTCCCACATCACTGCATGAGGCGGTTCAGCTGGCAGAGAATCACCTGGCGGCATATCCAGGGTCAGGCGAGCCCCACCCTTCTTCCTCTCTTTTTCTCTCTCTCCCTCAACCTCGTGCTTCTCCTCGTCCTTTTCCTGTCCCTACCCCCCGGAAACACGGGCTGGGTCCGCCCCAACCCATGCCCTGCACCCGTTCCTTTCCCCCTCCCTCCGCTCTCCTTGTTTCTGTCTCTTCTGCTCCTCAGGTGGGTGAATTTGGAGCTGCCGGTGCAGGAGGGATGCCTGGGTCGGCGTGCTAGCGTTGCGGGGAGCCGGATCATTTCCAGAACCAGTGCCCCATCATGGAGGTGGGAGCGATGGTCCGGCTCCCTGACGCGCCGCAAGCCACCCCCAATCGAGCAGGGACATACCGCATTCCGGTGAGAGTTCAGGGGGGTACATACCAAGCCTTGGTGGATTCTGGATGCAATCAGACCTCAATTCATCAAGGCTTGGATCAAGGGGAGGCATTGGAAAATGCACATTTGGTGAAGGTGAGGTGTGTGCATGGGGATGTTCACGAGTACCCACTAGTGGCCATTATCATCCAATTTTGAGGGAAAAAAAATATAGTGGAGGCGGCAGTTAGTCCCCGTCACCCATCCACTAATGTTGGGAACTAATTGGCCGGGGTTTTGATTATTAGCTAGAGAAATGTTTGTGGCTTGGTCCTGCATTAGGGAGAGGCGGTGTAGAATGTGCGCAGCCTTGGCGGGAGAGGCAGTGCCAGGGCCATCGACGACAGCTCCACATCAGTGTATCAATGAGAGCGGGGGGAGTGGCTCTCCCCCCCTCTTAGCAGTGATTCCCCTCAGGGATTTTCCCTTGGAGCAGTCGCGCAACGAGACCCTGAAGCACGCCTTTGATCAAGTGAGAGTAATCAATGGTCAGCCGATCCAGCCCAATGTTGCGCTCTCCCACCCATACTTTGCGATTATTAAAGATAGGATTTATAGAGTGACGCAGGACACTCAGACGCAGGAAAATATGACCCAATTGTTGGCTCCGAAGAACCGTCGGGAATTATTATTCCAGGCGGCTCATTATATCCCTATGGCGGGGCACTTAGGGCAGGCGAAAACATTAGGTCAGCTCATGGCTCGCTTCTACTGGCCGGGCATTCATGGTGACGTTCGCCACCCCAAAAGTGCCATTGCGCCCACTCCCGTTAATCGAGGTCCCCTTCGAGCGAATTGGCATGGACCTCGTCGAGCCATTATACCGATCTGCACGAGGGTATCGCTGTGTGTTAGTATTAGTGGACTACGCAAAGCGGTACCCGGAAGCGGTGCCTCTACGCAATATCTCCGCGAGGAATGTTGCGGATGCACTCTTCCGCGTTATCTCCCGGGTTGGGATCCCAAAAGAGATACTAACTGATCAGGGCACATATTTTATGTCACGCACCCTGCGCGAGCTGTACGAATTGTTGGGGATTAAAGCAATTTGCACCAGCATTTATCATCCACAAATGGATGGGCTGGTGGAGCGCTTTAATCAAACGCTTAAAAATATTATTCGTAAGTTTGTCCAGGAAGATACACGAAATTGGGATAAGTGGCTAGAGCCCCTGTTATTTGCAGTACGAGAGGTCCCGCAAGTCTCCACGGGGTTCTCTCCATTTGAATTATTGTATGGACGCAAGCTGTGCGGCGTACATGACGTCATACAGGAATATTGGGAGGAGGGGCCTTCAACCAGCAAGAATGAAATTCTGTACATTTTGGACCTGAGAGCAAAACTCCACACATTAAGTCACATAACTCAGGAGAACTTTCTACAGGCACAAGAATGTCAATCCCAGCTGTATAACAGGGGTGCACGGCTACACGAGTTCACGCCAGGAGATAAAGTGCTCGTGTTACTACCCACGAGCATCTCCTCATGTTCGATCTCGTCTTCCTGACCAATTAATTGATATTAATGGTGTCCTGGTCAGACACTCCTCTACTGTCCGCAACCTTGGTATTGTCTTTGACTCCACACTTTCTTTTAATTCGCACATCTCCTCTCTCACGAAAACAGCTTTCTATCATCTTCGCAATATCGCTAGACTTCGCCCCATTCTTAACACCAAAGATGCCGAAACCCTTGTCCATGCCTTCATCAGTTCTCGGCTTAATTATTGTAATGCTCTCTTTTCTGGCATTCCCGCTAAAACAATAAATAAATTGCAATACATCCAGAATTCAGCAGACAGGGTTCTCTCTCATTCTAAGAAATCATCACACATCACTCTGGTCCTGCGCACGTTAGACTGGTTACCTGCTCATATAATGTCCAATATAAAGTTCTCAGTATCACTTTCAAAGCCTTACATGGTCTTGCCCCCTCATACATTGCTGATCTTACCCGTCTCTACACTCCATCACGCTCTCTCAGGTCATCTAATACTGGCCTGTTATTCACTCCATGTTACAAGCTGTCCTCACTCGGTGGTAGGGCTTTCTGCATAGTAGCCCCTACACTGTGGAGCTCTATCCCACAATCCCTCCGTAATATTACCTGTGTACAAGAGTTTAAAAATCAACTCAAAACCTATCTCTTTGCCCAATATTTCTGTGACTTTTAATGTTTCTGTGTTAATGTTTATGTTAATGATTCTTAATGTTTTTTTCCCCCTTGCTGTGTTGTGCTGTGTTGTAAAGCGACCTTGAGTGTGTAGAAAGGTGCTATAAAAAATAAACTTATTATTATTATTATAGATTGTTAATTAATATTATGATTGTTGCTTCTTTCCAGCAGGGTGGGATATTAACTGACTTCCAAACATCATTAAAATTTTCCAGGAGGATGGATAGGGTGCGTTGAGGTAAGTGTTTTAAAATTGATAATGGACTTTGTTCGGTCAAACTGCAGTATCATGACAGCCCCTTAAGGAATTTAGGAGTTCTTCCATAGAGAAAGGTTGGTTATATAGTTCTATATTTTGGTGTGAAATTTTAATTCACTCATTTCTTGCTTCACCCGAATTCTCTGAAATTCCGGGTGGTAGTTTTCTACTGAAGAATTCCTTTCAAAGGTTATTGCTAATATGTTTGCTATTTTACTTGTAGTCCACCTTCCTTGCCTTCCATTCTCTGGATCACATTCCATATTTTCTTTGTTGATGTATTTGTTGTCAGACTTGATACAAACTTTTTCCAGCTTTGTGTTTTTGCCTCATTTATATATCTCTTTGCCTGTGCTCAGCAGATTTTTACTTTAGTAAGATTTTCAGTTGTTGGCTGTTTATTGAACCTTCTTACTGCTTTTTTCCCGTGCCTCAGTTGATTTGTCATCAAACCATGGATTTTGTCTTTTTAATTGTTTTGTTTATGTTTTTGGAACAGTCTCATCAGCTATTGTATTCAGGTTGTTGGTGAACCATTTTATGAGATCCTCTTGATCCTGAGGTTTCTTGTTGAAGCTCTCATCGCAAAGGGTTTGGAATGCATGCCTGTTACGTTCCCACAGAAAGTAAGGTCTAGGGTGAGTGTAAGAACAATAACAATTAAAATTGCGGGTTGTTTGGATTATGGTGATGGTGGATATGAGTAGGACAGGAGGGTGGAGGTAGGGTTATCACTTTATTTCCTGACATATAACAGGACTGGCATTTACAGACAGGCACAGGACAACCACAAAACAAGGACAAAAGGGGAACTAGTCTCACCCGAGAGAGAGAACATGGACGGTGCCAAAGAAATAAACATAGTAAAAAAAGACTACACTAGGCTGTATTTCAAGTAGCTAACCTGACTGCAAATAACATAACACAAAACTAACTAACTACATTAGGCTAAGCTAACAAGAAATACAAAGGTGGCACCCGCCCTCTAGCCTAAGGTGTCTAGACATTCAACACACCTGCGTGGTGGGATGCAGGTGTGCGCACAATCTTACCTGTTCTCAAACCAAGGGAGCTAGTATGAGGGTAGCAGGGGAACAAAGCGACAAACAAGCCAACAATCAAAAACAACAGGCTAACAGGCTAACAGTGAGCCAAGAGGCTAACAGGCTAACAGTGAGCCAAGAGGCTAACACAAGGGCTTCAATGTGCTGCTTTAAAAATGGACAGCTCTGCCTCTTTTGGCCGGGCTCCTGCCTTCCATTGGTCAGGTTTTGTGAAACAGTTAATGGTGATTGCCACAGGGCTCCACCTATGAGAAGATAGCTAGAGACAGAAGACTCTCAAACAGTGGAAAAAACAGGAGCAGAGAGGGAGCAGATAAATGACACTGACACGTAGCAATGCCAATTTTTTTTTTTTTTTTTTGAGTTTCGATTTTTGGGGTCATTGTTGTGTGTCTACTTCTGTTGAGGTTATAATCAGTGGAAGTGGACACTTCCACACAGATCATCCCAGACATGCCATGAAAAGTCGATCAATAGTTCAGGGTCACAGAGAGTTAAGTCAATGGCAGAGAACGTTCCATTACCCGGATGCAGATAGGTATTTGTCTAGATAGATATAGACAGTGTATCTTTTACACTGATAAGATTTTCTGTCCTCTTTCCCTTAGTATCAAGAGGTTTTCCTCCTCACAGTGGACTGTGATGGTTTTGTTGATGGTGGGGTAGCTGGTGGCCTTTGTCCCAGGGAGCCCTCATGTCTGTGTTACCTTCTGGCTCTCCCTTTTAGTCATGCTGTCATAGCTAGTCTTGCCGGAGTACCTGCTTTCACTCACGCAAAGTACACTGTCCTTAACCATTATGGGACAATAAGCATACCTAATTCTTTCTCGCTTCCTCTCACTCTCTCTCGCCCTCTCTCTCTCTCTCTCTCTCTCTGAGTGCATGCTGGGAGTGGGTGTGGTGAGTGCTGCTGAGAGCGTGGTGAAGCTTGCGAGTTTTCTGATTCTTCTTTCTAAAATTCTTGTTTCTGTGTTAATGTGTTGTGGAGGTGTTTACAGAAACAGTGTTTGGTGGGATTTGTTTGTTTGTTGTGTGAAGGCGGCGGCTGCCGCCGGCGTGGCTGGTCAGCATGGCTGCCGGGGAACAGTTTAACATGAACAAACTAACACGCCGACACGCAATTAAACTGTCTGCACCTGGCGGGTGTTCGGTTGAAGATTGTAGTCTAGCGGTAGGTGAGCTTGTTGGATATGAGAGTATTAAATCGGCTTCTAGAATGAATAGTGCCGTCGTGATGTTTCTAGACAGTCTGGAGAAAGTAAATGAGCTACTTGTGAGTGGAGTAGTGATCCAAGGTACCTACACATCAGTGTTGTCCTTAGTAAGCCCTGTTAAAAAGGTCATTATTTCGAATATACCCCCGTTTCTAAAAAATTAGCTCCTAGAAAAAGAACTGGCGAGACACGGAAAATTAGTGTCCCCGATAAAGATGATTCCCATCAGCTGTAAGTCTCCTCATCTTAAACATGTTATGTCTTTTAGAAGACAAGTTCAAATGATTCTGAAAAAGAGTGACGAAGAATTGAACCTAGTGTTAAAATTTAAAGTTGATTATTTTGATTATACTGTGCACGCAACATCGGAAACGATGAAGTGTTTTGGGTGCGGAACTGTAGGGCATGTGATTCGCTCGTGCCCGGAGAGAGTAGGTGAGAACCGGCCGGCTGCTAACGCAGCGGAACCGGCGCCCGGTGGAGCCGAAGGCGGAGCCGCTTTACCGGACGAACCGCAGGGAAGCCTGCAGGTTTCACAGGAGGAAAACCGAGATGATAGCGATCAGGAGAATGAGGTAAAAAACAAACTTAGCGAGTGATCAAAAAGCACAGGACGACTTAAAAACGGACTTAAATGTTGGTTACACTGCGACAAGAGTAGCGGAGTCAGTGTTGTTTAACGAGGAAGAGGTTTTAATGGACGCTGATCTGTCCACATTGTCAACCAAGAGGAAAAAAACAGAAAAAAAATCAAATACCGAACAAGTTACAAAAGTGTCAAAAACAAATCCAGTGACCTGTCCATCTCAGTCAGAGGACAGTTTGATAAACACACAGGAGAGTGAAAGTGATGAAGGTGAAGACACACAGATGGATGTGGAGAATGCTTACCCTTTCACCAAAATCCAATCCTTTTTACAAAGGACAAAAGGTGCCAGATCAGTTAGAGTTGATGATTACTTTCCAGATTTAAAGCTGTTCATTGACTCAGTTAGAATGTTTATGAAAAACACAGAACATACCGGCCAACCGACCTTTACTGAAAAAGAAATCTATCGTCTCAGAAAATTGGTGCCAAAACTTAAAGAGCAAATAGCAAATGATGGTTAAGTGTCTCCCCCTTTTCTTATTCTTTTTTGGTGTTAACATCTCTGTTTTGTTTAATTGCAGCTTTACATTTAATATGTGTGACATAAAGCTGGGTTCATTAAACATTAATGGTGCCAGAGAGGATGGGAAGAGAGCTTCCCTTTTCAGTTTATTTAAAGCTAAGAAATTAAATGTTATATTTTTACAAGAAACACACAGCACAGCTGATAATGAAACTGCATGGAAGAAGGAGTGGGATGGGGAAATTTATCTCAGTCATAAGAGCAGTAACAGTGGTGGAGTTAGTATTTTGTTTTCTAGAGATTTTTTACCTATCTCTTGTGTTCCCGAGGAAATTATTGAGGGTCGCTTGTTAAAAATACAAGCTATATTTGAAAATGTGAAAATGACTTTCATTAATGTATACGCTCCAACTGTAGGCACAGAAAGGGTGGTCTTTTTAAACACTCTAAACACTGTAATCAGTAACTGCAGTGATGATGGATACATGTTTCTGGGTGGTGATTTTAATTGCACTGCTAACGCAACTTTAGATAGAAATCACCCAGAACCTCATGGAGCCAGCAAGAAATGTCTTGTGAAACTAATTGAGGCGAATGATCTATGTGATGTTTGGAGGCTTTTCCACTCTACTCAACGTCAATATACCTGGACTCATACAAAAGACAATTCTTTATCTTTGGCTAGGCTTGACAGATTCTACTGCTTCAACCATCAGAGTAACGTACTTAAAAGTTGCTTAATACACCCAGTTGGTGTTTCAGATCATTCCCTTGTACAAGTGTCTATCTTTGTTAAAAATGTGAAATGCAATGCAATAGTGCCTACTGGCATTTTAATACAACCCTGCTTTCTGATAATGTTTTTAAAGAAGCTTTCAGATATTTCTGGGATGGTTATACAAAAACAAAATCTAAATATACTTCTTTACAACAGTGGTGGGATATAGGAAAGAGCAAGATTAAACAGCTGTGCCTACAGTATACTCTCAATGTCACAAGAGACATGACTAGATCTATGAAAGCTTTGGAGAGTGAAATAATGAAGCTGCAAGATTTAGCAGACTCCACAAGAGACAGAGAACATTTTAAAGTTCTCAAAAAAAAAAAGACAGCTCTATCTAACCTGCTGGGTTTTTCTGCTCAAGGAGCTCTGGTCCGCTCTCGTTATCAAAATATCGCAAAAATGGATGCACCCTCTCACTTTTTTTTCGGCCTTGAACGCAGGAATGGACAAAGGAGACTTATGCACTCTCTGCGGTTCAGCACCGGGCAACTCCTGCAGGAGTCTGAGGAGATCCGCAAATGTGCAGTCGCTTTCTACGAGAAGCTCTTCAAGAAGGAGTTCCAAGAGAGACCAGAAGTGGCACAGGCCTTCTATGAGGACTTACCCAAGGTATCCGAAGAGGCTAATGTGGAGATGGAAACACAAATCTCTGCTGATGAGCTACAGTCTGCATTACAGAGCCTAGAGAGTGGCAAAGCTCCAGGCATTGATGGTCTTCCAGTGGACTTTTATAAAGCTTTCTGGCCTGAGATTGGGAAAGATCTGCTGCTTGTTCTCAGAAACAGTTTGAGCAAAGGACTCTTACCATTGAGCTGCAGGAGAGCAATCCTCACTCTTCTCCCTAAAAAGGGAGATTTACAAGAGATCAAAAACTGGCGGCCAGTGGCTCTGCTCTGCACTGATTACAAACTTTTGTCAAAGGTGCTGGCCATGAGGCTGAGAAAAGTGATGGAGCATACCATTCATGTCGACCAGACTTACTGTATACCCAATAGGTTGATATCTGACAACATTATCTTAATTCGTGATGTTTTGGACCTCTCCAACTCATTAGGCTGTGAAATTTGCCTGATTTCTATAGATCAAGAAAAGGCTTTTGACAGAGTCGAACATCAGTATTTGTGGCAAACACTAGAAGCTTTTGGGTTCAGCTCTGGTTTTATAAAAATGATCTGAGTCCTGTACAGCGACATTGAGAGTATTTTAAAAATCAACGGTGGTTTAAGTGCTCCCTTTAAGGTTCAGAGGGGAGTCAGACAAGGCTGCTCATTATCTGGCATGTTGTACTCCCTGGCCATAGAGCCTCTCCTACATAAATTAAGACAGTCTCTTTCAGGTGTGCGCCTTCCTGGATGTGAGACAGTTTTTAAACTATCTGCTTATGCCGACGATGTTGTTGTCATTGTCAAGAAACAGGAAGATATTGACACCCTTGTAGGAAATATTAATGACTTTGGGTTATTATCCTCTGCTAAGACTAACTGGGGAAAAAGTGAAGCGGTAACAATTAGCGATGAGTTAAGCAAGAAACTCGTTTTACCTGCCGGGTTAATCTGGAACAAGGGTGGCTTCAAATATCTTGGTGTGTATCTTGGTAATGATACTTTTGTGTGTAAAAATTGGGACAATGTTTTAGAAAAAGTTGAAGGACGTCTTAAGAAATGGAAATGGATCTTACCACACATGTCTTTTAGGGGTCGTACACTAGTGATCAACAACTTGGTGTCATCTATGCTGTGGCACCGCTTATCATGTGTAGACCCACCTGCACAACTGCTGGGCAGGATACAGGCGGTGTTGGTGGACTTTTTCTGGGACCGTCTGCATTGGATCC
Organism: Cranoglanis bouderius; assembly: GCA_023630585.1. Taxonomy (NCBI): domain Eukaryota; kingdom Metazoa; phylum Chordata; class Actinopteri; order Siluriformes; family Cranoglanididae; genus Cranoglanis; species Cranoglanis bouderius. The sequence continues at coordinate 22,142,325 of CM042547.1, forward strand.
CACAGAGCGTACTGTTCTTACCAAAAGAGGAAGGAGGGCAGGGTCTCATTCATCTCGCCAGCAGGGGTGCTACTTTCCGACTCCAGTTCATTCAGAGGCTCCTGGTTGGGCCCATAGACCTTGTCTGGAGACCCTTAGCCCGAACCATACTGACCTGAGGACGAAATTTGGGTCTTGCTGAGTCCTTGTTTCTGATGGACTTGAGTGCTCATAAACTGTACAATCTCCCAAAGTTCTACCAAGGACTGTTCAATGTGTGGGGGATGTTCCATAAACAAAGAGCAACAAGCTGTGAGTCCCTATCAGGGCTGCTGAAAGAGCCAGTAGTGCATGGGACCCGCTTCAATGTAGAGCATATAGCAGGACCCTCTGTGATGCAGTCTTTCTGTTTGGCTGGGATCGTCACACTGGGACAGGTGGTGGATCGATGTGGACCTAAATTGACCGACACTGCAAGTCTAGCCTCTCAGGTAGGAGTTAGATCTACCAGGGTCATAAGTCGACTACTCAACATTTGGAAGAGTGAACTCACAAAGACTGAACTCTCTTTGTTAAATGATTACTGTACCGGACGCCGTCGACCAAGTATTGATGATTCTTTTCCTAAATTGACTATCTTTCCTGATTTTAGAGAATGCACTGGTCAACTGTTAGAGTCCAGAGAGACTCTCACAAACGGGTTGGATGTCATGAGAGGAAAAATCATGTATAAACTGTTTGTAAAAATTCTAAACAAAGGTAAATTAAATGGTAAGGCTGACACTCCTTGGAGAGCTCATCTAGGGCTTGATACTGAGGTCAGACCTGAGTGGAGAGCTTTATACAAACCACCGTTGACAAAAAGGGTTGGAGATTTGCAGTGGAGAATCCTACATGGTATTGTGGCTGTTAATGCTTTCATTTCTGTTATTAATCCCAATGTAAGTGATAATTGTCCTTTTTGTTTGCAGAGGGAAACAGTGTATCACTGCTTTTTGGAGTGTGACAGACTACGTTCTTTTTTTCAGCTGTTACAACAAATGTTTATAATGTTTGTAGAAAAATTTTCCAAGCAGGTGTTTATTCTTGGTTTTAGATACAGTCAGAAATGTAGAGTGAAATGTCAGCTATTCAATTTTGTATTAGGTCAAGCAAAAATGGCTATATACTTCAGCAGAAGAAATAAAATAGAAAACTCCTTAGATTTTGATGCAAACACTGTTTTTGTCAGAATGATGAAAGCCAGATTAAAAGTTGATTTTGATTTTTATAGAACTACAAATAATATAGAGGAGTTCACAAATATATGGTGTTTAAAAAACGTTTTATGTTCGGTTGTAGAAAATGTTCTTTTTTTTGGGACTGTGCTAATTTAAATCTTTATTTTTCTTATTTTAATTCTATCTCTGGTTTGAGCACAGAGTTTTTGTGTTTTACATAAATTGAATAAATAAAGAGGTATTGAAATCTCAAAAAAAAAAAAAAAGAAATCTCTCTCTCTCTCTCTCTCTCTCTCTCTCTCTCTCTCTCTCTCTCTCTCTCTCTCTCTCTCTCTCTCTCCCCCTCCCTCTCCCCTTCTGTCGAGCTACACATGATACTCCTGAGATGTCAGTGATCCCGACCCCAGGTCCTCTCTGGACCTGCCTTATCCATCCTGATGCCCTACTTCTGGTTGGAGATCTCATCAATTGGAAGTGACATGCTGCTGCTGAGGATGGCCCCACACGATGCAGCCTAAAGATCATTGAGATTACTGAGGATGGTACCACTTAAATACCAAAGATGGCTTTGGACCTCAATTCGTATGAACAGTTATGCTATGATGGCTATGACTGCAATTGCCACAAACAGTTTGGCACTCAAGTCTCCATCAGTGAACAGTGGAGAAGTTCAACAAACAGACTTCATATAAAAACTGTAATGAATTTTCATGGTTTCACAACTGCTATTTGACCATGTAGTATTAGTACATTTGTAGAAGGGATTTATTTATTTATAATTGCACTATCCGGTGTTACCCAGATGAGAATGGGTTCCCTTTTGAGTCTGGTTCCTCTCAAGGTTTCTTCCTCATATCATCTCAGGGAGTTTTTCCTTGCCACCGCTGCCTCTGGCTTGCTCATTGGGGATAAATTCATGAATTTAAAATCTATGTCCTGAATTTATATATTTCTGTAAAGCTGCTTTGGGACAATGTCCATTGTTAAAAGCGCTATACAAATAAACTGAACTTGAACTTGAACTGTGGCTGTTGAAGTCACCAATGAGAATATATGGCAGTGGTAACTGTCCTACAAGTTTATAACTCTTGGTATGTTACAGCAAAATTAGGAGGTATGTAAACAGAACACAGGGTAATAGTTTTGTGCAATGCAAGTCGAACTGTTACTGCTTGTACGTTGGTATCTATTGCAATGTGACTGTGGATAACATCAGGGGCGTTGAATATTTGGACTATAAGCATTTAAAAAAGTGAACTGTTTCAGGGACACTTTGCAATTTGTGGTAAGGTGGGTCTCCTGTAGCCAAAAAGCCAGAGGATTAAGAGCCGCAGCTAAACGTTGTAGTTCTGAAAAATTGGCCTTGAGACTCAGTTTCGGTGGGTGGAACAAGGCGGTGCAACGTTTGGAGATGGGCTACAGCTACGTGAGCACATGTCCTCTGTCATTTGGTATATTTTGGGTGTCAATCTTCTTGTCTTTACTTTATTGACTTATTTTTACTTTTTGTGCGGTTGACTTCTAATGACTCTTACTACTTGATTGGTTTATGTCAGCTAATGGAGTTTCACTCTGATTTTCCTGGATCTGAAGCAGCATTGTATGACTTTGATTATTTATGGGCTTGCTTTTGTTTGGATTTGCAGATCTGGTATCTTCAATGATCTGTGATTTGTCACTTATCCACGTCAATTCTGTCTGGACCTCAATAGTTTGTAGGTGAGGTTTTGCAACAACTGCAAAGGTTTTCCCTAGGTTAAAGGTATGGAAACCTTCAACTAGTTTTCGGGTCTTCAACTAGTTGTTCACGTTCTTGGCACATTTCATCTTTTAGATTTCTTTCTCTTTAAGCCACACAGGGCAGGCTTTTGATGTGGCTGGGTGGCTCCCTGTACAGTTATTGAATTTTAACGGTCTTTTACAGTCTTCTCCATGCCATTCCCCTCCACAGTTACAACAGATTTTATTTTTGCAGCTAGCAGATCCATGTCCAAACTTCTGGCAATTGAAACAACTGAGCGGGCTAGGTATGTACGTATCAATAGGGACACTTAAATATCCTATTTGATTTTTTTCTGGATGCTGGGGTCTGTTGAAGGTTAGGATGCAAGTTCCTGTTTTGATAATGCGGTCTTCCTTCTTAATTGTAATCCTCTTCATATTTATCACATCTTGTGACATCAATTCAGCAGTTATTTCATTTTCCTCCATGTTCTCTAATTCTCGAGTACGGATTACTCCTTTACTATTATTTAGAGATGGGTGATGGAAATTTTGATCTGGGTGATGTATTTTTTTTTTTTGAACATTCCACCCAGATCTGGCCAGACCTTAGCTGCTTGACATTCTGCTATTCCATATCCCTGCTATTGTTAGGTTTCCTCTTCTCCAGCCCTCATTACACTGCAAAGAGTGATGAGTGGCGTGCTTCCGCATTCCACTGTGCACTTTCCAGCGCTATTCAAAAACTCTCCGGTGGACATTTCATTCTTGAACTCACGTTTTGTTTATGTTCTCCCATGTGCTCTTGTTTTGATTCACGTCATGTCTCCGCCTCCAATGTTCCCCCATGTGCGTTTGTTTTGGTTTGTGTCATGTCTCCGCCTCCTCATTTGTTTATGGAGGGGGTTCAGCTGTTTTGGATTTGGACAAGTAATTGATATGTGTTTAAATACGCCACTCCGTCTCCGCTTCGGGGCGGAGTATTAGGATAGTTTTGCGTTAGTTCCAGGTAGATGTGTGTAACCGTGCGATTTGTTTCCAGTGATTTCCAGATCACCCTTCTAGTATTGGTATAGTATAGTTTGTTCCGGATATTTCCAGATCACCTTTCGAGCGTTAGTTTAACCTTGATGTGTTTAACTGTGCGATTTGTCCCTGTGATTTCCAGATCACCTTTTGAGCGTTAGTCTAACTTTGATGTGTTTGATGTGACCTCAGGACATTTTTGGGGCAGGATCGTCTGGGCGACCGACCTAGTAAAACATTCCTGGAGTACTACAAGAGTACACGGGCTAATGTGGCGGCCTATACCTCTCGTCCCCAAACCCAGGAGTGTGCCACCGTGGGATGCACCCGACCAGCCATCCTGCAGTGTCCCACCTGCAGGAACCAGGGAGTCAGGAGCAGCTACTTCTGCTCCCAAGGCTGCTTCAAGGGCAGCTGGCAGATGCATAAGTGGCTCCACAGGAGGGCTCCCTCAGAGCTCCAGCCGGAGACCCAGCAGGAAGTCTCCTCCACGGAGCTACCACAGGAGGTTACTGTGGCGACCTCCAGCCCCGAGCTCCAGCAGGAGGCCCAGCAGGAGGTCTTCTCAAGGGAGCTGTTCAAGGAGGTTAACATGGTGACCTCCAGCCCCGAGCTCCAGCCAGAGGCCCAGCAGAAGGTCTTCTCAAGGGAGCTGCTCAAGGAGGTTAACGTGGCGACCTCCAGCCCCGAGCTCCAGTTGGAGGCCCAGCAGAAGGTCTCCACAGCGGAGCTGCTCAAGGAGGTTAAAGTGGTGACCTCCAGCCCCGAGCTCCAGCAGGAGGCCCAGCAGGAGGTCTTCTCAAGGGAGCTGCTCAAGGAGGTTAACGTGGCGACCTCCAGCCCCGAGCTCCAGCCGGAGGCCCAGCAGAAGGTCTCCACAGTGGAGCTGCTCAGGGAGGTTAACGTGATGACCTCCAGCCCCGAGCTCCAGCCGGAGGCCCAGCAGAAGGTCTCCAAAGCGGAGCTGCTCAAGGAGGTTCACGTGGCGACCTCCAGCCCCGAGCTCCAGCCAGAGGCCCAGCAGAAGGTCTCTACAGCGGAGCTGCTCAGGGAGGTTAATGTGGCGACCTCCAGCCCCGAGCTCCAGCCTGAGGCCCAGCAGATCTCCACAGCGGAGCTGCTCAGGGAGGTTAACAAGGCGACCTCCAACCCCAAGCAGCAGCCAGAGATTCAAGAGGAAACTTCCTCTCCTGGCCTGCTTACACCAGAGGTTCGAGAAGAAACCTCCACTCCTGCCCTGTCCATGTCTAAGGTCCATGGGAGGACCTCTTCTCAATCTAGTCCATGTCCAATTCCAAGTCCAGGTTCCTGCTCTAATCCTAGTCCATGTCCAATTCCATGTCCAGGTTCCTGCTCTAATCCCAGTCCATGTCCAAGTCCATGTCCAGGTTCCTGCTCTAATCCCAGTCCATGTCCAAATCCATGTCCAGGTTCCTGCCCTAATCCCAGTCCATGTCCTAGTCCATGTCCAGGTTCCTGCCCTAATCCCAGTCCATGTCCTAGTCCATGTCCAGGTTCCTGCTCTAATCCAAGGCCAATCTCTGAGCCAGTTCTCAGGCAGGTTCCCAATCCTGTTCTCAGTCTGGTTCCCAGTCCCAGTTCCAGTCTAGTTCCTCATCCAGTTCCAGGTTCTGACCCTGTTCCTAGTCCAGTTCCTAGTTCAGTTCCTAGTCCAGTTCCAAGTCCAAGTCCAGGTTCTGAACCTGTTCCTAGTCCAGTTCCAAGTCCAGTTCCTAGTCCAGTTCCAAGTCCTAGTCCAGGTTCCGACCCTGTTCCTAGCCCAGTTCCTAGTTCAGTTCCAAGTCCAGTTCCAAGTCCAGTTCCTGATTTCGATGCTAGCTACATAGGTTTGATTTCTGGATGGGTGTTTGCTCTCCTTCTCAGTTCAGAGGCTGATTTAACTCCCAGCTCCGCCTCCAGCACTGTCTCCTCCCCTGTCTCCAGCCCTGTCTCCTCCTCTGTCTCCAGCCCTGTCTCCTCCTCTGTCTCCAGCACTGTCTCCTCCTCTGTCTCCAGCCCTGTCTCCTCCTCTGTCTCCAGCCCTGTCTCCTCCTCTGTCCCTTCCTCTGTCTCCAGCCCAATCTCCAATGCTGTCTCCAACCAAGTTTTTGATTTTGTCTATGGTTTTGTGTCTAACCTAGATCTCTGTCCAGTCTTGAAGTCTGTTTCCATGTCTTTCTCGAAGTCTGTTTCCACGTCTTTCTCGAAGTCTGTTTCCATGTCTGTCTCAAAGTCTGTTTCCACGTCTGTTTCCACGTCTGTTTCCACGTCTGTTTCCAAGTCTGTTTCCAAGTCTGTTTCCACGTCTGTTTCCAGGTCTGTCTTGAAGTCTGTCTCGAAGTCTGTTTCCAAACCTTTCTTCGACTCTGTTTCCAAGCAGTTCCGAGTCTGTTTCCAAGCCTGTCTCGAAGTCTGTTTCCACGTCTGTCTCGAAGTCTGTTTCCAAACCTTTCTCCGACTCTGTTTCCAAACGTTTCTCTGACTCTGTTTCCAAGCCTTTCTCCGAGTCTGTTTCCAAGCCTGTCTCTGATCCAGGTGCCAGAGCTGACTCCGATCCTGGTTCCAGAGCTGACTCCGATCCTGGTTCAAGGTCGAGCTCCGGGTCAAGCACCAGGTCGAACTCCGGGTCAAGCACCAGGTCGAGCTCCGGGTCAAGCACCAGGTCACGCGCAGCTCTGAGATCCAGGCCCAGCACCAGGTCACGCACAGCCCCGAGATCCAGGCCCAGCACCAGGTCACGTGCAGCTCCGAAATCCAGACCAGACATTCGTCCAAGTTCTCATCCAAGTTCTCGTCCATGTTCTCAAGGAAAACCCGACACGTTCTGCTCGGGTTACGGGACACTGGACATAACCAGTCTCAGGTCCTGGAGGGCAGAGGTTAGGATCCTGCCCAGGGGCCCAGGTCCACCAAAGTGGATAGAACTTGCGGCGCTTCGGGAGCCGGGCCTTAGGGGGGGGGGCTCTGTTAGGTTTCCTCTTCTCCAGCCCTCGTTACGCTGCAAAGAGTGACAAGTGGCGTGCTTCCGCATTCCACTGCACACTTTCCAGCGCTATTCAAAAACTCTCCAATGGACATTTCATTCTTGAACTCATGTTTTGTTTATGTTCTCCCATGTGCTCTTGTTTTGATTCACGTCATGTCTCCGCCTCCAATGTTCCCCCATGTGCATATGTTTTGGTTTGTGTCATGTCTCCACCTCCTCATTTGTTTATGGAGGGGGTTCAGCTGTTTTGGATTTGGACAAGTAATTGATATGTGTTTAAATACGCCACTCTGTCTCCGCTTCGGGACGGAGTATTAGGATAGTTTTGCGTTAGTTCCAGGTAGATGTGTGTAACCGTGCGATTTGTTTCCAGTGATTTCCAGATCACCCTTCTAGTATTGGTATAGTATAGTTTGTTCCGGATATTTCCAGATCACCTTTCGAGCGTGATCGAAAGAGGTATAAAATTCTGCTGAACACTGATGAAGTAAACAGACCAAAACACAATGGTATCAAGATAAAAAAAGTAATGTCCATGCAGTTCTAAGGACATACAAGTTCATTATATGTGCATTCCTAGCAGTTCCGATGAATTACTTAAAGCACAATGAATTACTGCTCTGAGAACATCCAAAGATGCTGTGAAAATTCTAACGCTGCATTAACATTCTGTAACATTCTGTTTAACCATGTGCCTTTTTTTTCCCCTTCCTGCTTATACATTTATGTTTATTATTATTATCAAGTGTGCCTAATAAACTATACACTTTCCCCTGCAAGTGCATCCTGCTCATCTCCTTCACTCTACGGGTCGTAACAGCTATTCCTGAAATACCTTTCTTTATAGCAAACAGGGACAGCTTAGAAAGTTGTAGCTTTACATAAGGTAGCTCCACGTAAAAGAAAAATAATTAGAGAGAAAAAGCTAGCACCCTGGTATAATGATCACACATGCACCTTAAAACAGATCACTCCACAATTAGAACGTAAATGGCGTCAAACCAAATTGGTAGTATTTCAAACAGCATGGAAGGAGAGCCTCCTGAACTATAGGAAATCTCTTAGTGCTGCTAGATCAGTCTATCTCTCTACCTTAATTGAAGATAACAAAAATAATCCTAGATTCTTCTTTAATACTATAGCAAAATTAACTAGGAATAAAATCACCACAGAAACAGGAACACAGTCATTATATAGCAGCAATGATTTCATGAGTTTTTTTATTGGCAAAATTGAAAATATTAGACAAGAAATTCAGACTATTAATTTAAAACCAGACAATCTTACTAACCCTGTATATAATAATATAGCAATATCAGATCAACGATTAGAGTGCTTTACTCCCCTTAGAGAGACCGAACTAATTTCATTAATTTCTTCTTCAAAATCATCAACTTGTATACTAGAACCCCTACCTACATGTTTCTTCAAACAGATTACTCCAGAAATAATCAAACCCCTTCTAAAAATAATCAACTCTTCCCTTAGCACTGGCTATGTACCTAAATCATTTAAATTAGCAGTTATCAAACCCCTGATTAAAAAACCTGACCTCGACCCCTGTCAATTGTCCAGCTATAGGCCAATATCAAATCTCCCCTTTATCTCCAAGATCTTAGAAAAGGTTTTAGCAAAGCAGCTATACTTGTACCTAAATAGGAATAACATTCATGAAAGATATCAGTCAGGATTTAGGCCTCATCATAGCACAGAGACAGCACTGGTTAAAGTGGTAAATGACTTACTGATGGCCTCTGATCAGGGTTGTGTCTCCATGCTTGTGTTGCTTGACCTTAGTGCAGCTTTTGATACAATTGATCATACTATTCTCCTCGGTAGACTAGAAAATGTTGTTGGCATTAAGGGAACGGCCCTCTCCTGGCTCAGGTCTTATTTGACTGATTGTCATCAGTTCGTAGATGTAAATGGTGAATTCTCTATGCATACTGAGGTAAAGTTTGGTGTTCCGCAAGGTTCTGTTTTAGGCCCACTGCTCTTTTCTTTATATATGTTACCTCTGGGTCAAATTATTCGTAAACATGGAATTAGCTTCCATTGTTATGCTGATGACACACAGTTGTATGTTTCAGCAAAGCCAGATGACAGACACCAGTTTAATAAAGTCGAGGAATGTGTAAAGAACATTAGACAGTGGATGCTCATTAACTTCCTCTTACTAAATTCTGACAAGACAGAAGTACTTATACTAGGACCACATGCAGTTAGAAGTAAGTTTTCTGATTATATAGTAACGCTGGATGGCCTTTCTGTTTCATCATGTGCAGCAGTAAAAGACCTTGGTGTGATCATTGATTCCAGTCTTTCCTTTGATGCCCATGTAGGTAATATTACTAGGATAGCCTTCTTTCACCACAGAAATATTTCTAAGATAAGAAATATATTGTCACTACATGATGTAGAAAAATTAGTCCATGCTTTCGTCACCTCTAGGTTGGATTATTGTAATGCCTTACTGTCTGGATGTTCCAGTAGGAGCATAAACAAACTCCAGTTAGTCCAGAATGCAGCTGCAAGAGTCCTTACAAGAACTAGAAGATATGACCACATCACCCCTATCTTATCCACACTGCATTGGCTCCCAGTGAAATCCCGCATTGATTATAAAATACTACTATTGACTTATAAAGCGCTAAATGGCTTCGCGCCACAGTACCTAAGTGAACTTTTGGTCTTTTATGATCCGCCACGCCTACTTCGATCAAAAGGCGCCGGCTATTTGTCAGTACCTCGAATAGTGAAGGCTACAGCAGGGGGAAGAGCTTTCTCTTACAAAGCCCCATAGTTATGGAACAGCCTTCCAATTAGTGTTCGGGACTCAGACACAGTCTCACTGTTTAAGTCCAGGCTGAAAACATATTTGTTTAATCAAGCCTTTCGTGAATAGTTTTTTTCCTTGGGTAAAGGAGCAGATCTAGAGGTCTCACGGGCATAGTGTGTTGTGGTCAACTGGGATGTCTGGATGCTGTCACCACCCTCACCTTCAAGGTTTGTTGGTGGTGGGGTGGCTGGCCGCCTTGTCCCAGGGAGCCCTCATGTCTGTGTTACCTTCTGGCTCTCCCTTTTAGTACATTGTCTTTAACCATTACAGTACAATAATCATACCTAATGATCTCTCTCTCTCACTCTCTCTCGCTCTCTCGCTCTCTCTCCCTCCCCTTCTGTCGAGCTTCACATGATACTCCTGAGATATGCCAGTGATCCCGACCCCTTCTGCTCTCTGGACCTGCCCGATCCATCCTGATGCCCTACTTCTGGTTGGAGACCTCATCAACTTAAGTCACATGATGCTGCTGAGGATGGCCCCACACGGTGCAGCCTAAAGATCATTGAGATTACAGTGGTGAAGTTCAACAAAACAGACTTCATATAAAAACTGTAATGAATTTTTCATGGTCTCACAACTGCTATCTGACCGTGTTGTACTGGTACATTTATAGAAGGGATTTATTTATTTATTTATAATTGCACTATCCGGTGTTACCCAGATGAGGATGGGTTCCCTTTTGAGTCTGGTTCCTCTCAAGGTTTCTTCCTTATATCATCTCAGGGAGTTTTTCCTTGCCACCGTCGCCACTGGCTTGCTCATTGGGGATAAATTCATAAATTTAAAATCTATTTCCTGAATTTATATACTTCTGTAAAGCTGCTTTGGGACAATGTCCATTGTTAAAAGCGCTATACAAATAATCTGAACTTGAACATGAACTTGAACATAGAAAGTGGCATATCAGGGAGTAAGGTCTCCAGGAGGATAAATCTCTGCCAGTTATCACTTTTGGAAAAAATGCTGTAATTACAGTGGGTATAGAAAAGAATCAACCCCCTTTAAAATAATCACATTTTGTTGCTTTTCAGCCTGAAATGAAAATGGACAGTTTTTTTTAAAAATCCAGCTGTATTTACTCAGTGCAACCTATAACATCCAAGTGAAAGATATAACACCAACATTAACACCAAAAATTGAAAAATTAATGAACAGAATCACTGAGTTGGAAAAAGGATCACCCCCTTGTGTCAGTATTTTGTTGAACCACCTTTTGCTTTAATTACAGCCTTTAGTCTGTTGGGATATGTCTCTACTAACATTGCACATTTAGACTTTGCAATATTTGCCCTTCTTTGCAGAACTGCTCAAGTTCAGTTAAATTTGATGTTGACCGTTTGTGGACTGCAGTCATTTGTCGCGTCTTACAACACAGGATGCGTGGAGGTCTCTACTCAAAACACGTTCTAAGTTCAATAAATACTCATAAAGAATGATACTCACAACCCAGTGGATAAGAGAAGCAAAAGTCAGGTTTATTGCCCAAAATCAACAATCAATATGAGATCCATTCAATGAGACGTCCCAGGAATGATCTGATCTGCTCTAAATTTTACTCCGGTATTTGTACCCTTCTTCCTGTACCTCCCACCTTTTTTTTTTCTTTTTCCTCCTTCTTTCCACCCATAGTTGATTGTTTCCTTCAGTTACACTACCAAGGACTGAAAAATGCTCCAGGAAAGCTCTTTTCATGCTGAGCTAATCAAAATGACCACAGCTGATAACAGTAGAAAGTCAAATGGCTTTGTGTGCCATTGAGAAGGTGATTAGTTACACCTGATTGAGTTTACAAGTCATTGATCCTTTTTCCAACTCTGTGATTCTGTTATTTTTATCTTTTTTAATTTCTTCTGACATCTTGGTGTTATATCTTTCACTTGGATGTTATAAGTTGCACTGAGTAAATACAGCTGGATGAAACAAAAACTAAGTCCATCTTCATTTCAGGCTGTAAAACAACAAAATATGATTATTGTAAAGGGGTGTGATTCTTTTCTATACCCACTGTATGTCCTAGGTCACAGTCCAAATCTTGCTACAACAATCATTTTTTGTGGTTTGAATTTTTGCCATAGTGTATGTAGTTTCGTTTCATCATCCCTACTCTTCACCCACTTCGGAGCCCAACAAGGGGAGGCACAGAGCCGCGGACTTCCACCGGTTATGCGTCAAAAATATAGGAATGATGTACTTGAGCAAGCACATCAAGGATCTGCATTACCCGATCGGCCCTCAGCCAACACCTTCTGGAAATCTGCATGTTGTTCTACACTGCTATTAAAATCCCAGGGCATGCCTTGACTAGCCAGTTGGTTGGAGCTGGGACAGCTGCAGCATGTCTCATTCCTCAAATACCAGGATCTGCTCTTCCACTGACATGGGTCGCAACTCACGGCCTAACAAGTTGCCCCATTTGTCACCTCTTACGATCAGCAAGAGGGTGCTAGGGATCTATTCTGTCCCTACAGGGGTGTGCCCATAGCATGAAACAGTCTGAGTAGACCGAGATAGATATGGGCTGCCTGCTTTTCCCCTAACAGCTATAGGAAGGTGCCACTGAGACACTACCTTACCCAGTTCATAAAGGATACCCAATGACATGCGTTGTAAGCTAATTGGTGTGTGTGTGAGATTGTGCCCTGCGATGGGTTGGCACCCTGCCTTGTGCACAGAGTCCCCTGGGATAGGCTCTGTGTAACCCTGTGTAGGATAAGCAGTACAGAAAATGGATGGATAGTTGGATAAATTGTGGCACGTGAAAAAGTTGACACCATCTTTGCAACTATCACAGTTTGCAAACAATTTATAGCCAGCTAGAAGTCATTCTCTTCTTATTTATTGATTTTTCATCCACTCTCCTTGCAGACTGCTTCTAGGTCCAAGATATTCCTGGGCCATTTTTCATGTACTACATGTTTAATATCTACCTGCATATTTTCAAGTCAAGGGACTATTCCAAAACCTTCAGCTTGCATTTTCTTTAAATGGTAGATTTTAACTTACATTTGGGGTCCTGTTGAAGAATCCAATCTTTTTTCAACTTCAATTTCTTGACTGTCACAGTTGCTTCCAGAATATGTTGATATTTAATAGAATCCATTCTTCCATCTACCTGTGTAATTTTTTCTGAGACCACCATGCTTAACAGTTGGCAAGGTTTTCTTTCCATCAAATGCTGCTCCTTTTTCCAAACATACCTTTAGTGATTGTGGCCATAGAGTTAATCTTTTAGTTCATCAGTCAACATGCACTCCAAAATGCCTCTGGCTTATCAAAATATCGTTTTGCATATTTCAGATATTCACATTTTTGATGAGCTTGCAGGTAAGGTTTCCTTGTGATTGAAAGTGCAAGCAACACTGCAGAGTAGAATGGTAGACCACAATTCCTGTCAACTAAACCTTTCTTTAAGTCCTTAGTTTCATTTAGGGATTTTGCTTTTCCTTTCTGCCTAGTATACAGGCCACAATTACTATTTGTAGCGAATCAGATGAATCTGAAATGTTTAAAATATATTCTCCACCAATTTATGTAACGCATTAAAAGATGTTTAACACGTTTAAATGTATTCTCCACCAACTTATGTAACGATTTAGCTCAAATGGCTTGAAATATATCTATATATGTGTAGCGAATCTAGCTAAAATGGGTGAAATATATCTATAGCTCTAATCGAAGCGTGTTCTGATTAAGTATGGATATAAATCGACCATGAAAGGGAATGTTATATTAATTACTGTAATCTAGCTTTAGAATTAAATGTGAATCAGCTTGATCTGTTTGTCCACCAAACTTACCAGGGCAATCTTCGTATTACTCTAAAAGAATAAATTATTCTTCTGGCCACGAAGCATAGTTTATTCTAAGTTAACAGAAATACAGCGTGTAGCAAAGAGCAACGTTAAAAGTGAACCTTGTCATGAGTAAAAACAGAGACGATCCAGCGGGGTAACCATGGATTTTAATAACTATGTAAAAACTACTGATATACACAACTAGGTACAAACAAATAATACATATATACAGGGTAAGTGAAAGAAACAAAGGGAAAATGATGAAAGTAACAATGGCAGAACACACAACAGTTTAACCTCGAGAATCAGGTTAGATTTAGCGAGGAGTTTGCTGAATCTTCCGCGTCGGTAGAGTAGGGGTGAACGGAGTTGGGTCTCGCCAAGGAATAAAGAATATGGTAATTGCCACGTGGTTTAACGAGACAAAGGAGAGTCCGGAGGAATGCCGGAAACGGAAGGCGGAAGAGAGCAAGTCCGTGAGAGAGAGAGAGAGAGAGAGAAGTGAAGTCAAAGTAGAGAGAAAGGAGAGGAAGAAGAATAAGGAGTGAAAAGGAAGAAGCAAAGGCGAAAAGCAAAGCAGAAGCAAGAAAAAGCAAGAAAAAGCATAGAGGGACGTGTGTCGCGGTCTTTTATGGACAATGCCAATGTACACACCTCTCTGAGCTGCTGGCGAATGCAGAGAGAGATGAGAAAGTTTTGGGGGAAAACGTTCTTGGTCTGTCCCAGAGCGAGTCGCATGTCAAGGTGGGGTTTGTATTAAGTTTGGATTAGGATAAAATATGGAAAAGTATGGAATGATACATCCCATCGTCCTATAGTATGCATCATTAATTGGCATATTACGAGACAATGATTTTGGTACCAAACTTCAAGGAAATTATGATATCTTGGACAGTGTAGGATCATTAGACATGGTTACAGACAACTTAAAAATTAGCTTCTCGCTCAAACTATCTAGAATCACTATAACTAGGTTATCTAGACACACAACACATGCATATACGAATGCATTATAACTATGTAGAAATATGATTATATGTTACATTCAAGAGACATTTTCACCGTGTGTGCGAGTGTGTGTATGTCCAGAAGAGGGGGCTGGCGTTCTTCTAATGTCCCACCGGTCCTTGGTCACCTCAGGGTGACCTTTAGGGAGGACGTTTTCCTTGCTAGACCGGTGGGCTCCGATGTTAATCTATGTGGTTGTAAACAGAGATTAGATCAGAGATTTACAGGCCCTTGGTCGGAGTTTTGGTGGACCCCTGCTGATGAAATAATCGTGAAGTTTCCAGACGTTCACACCCGTTAAGTCATCAAAGGTTTCTTTTATTGCAGGGGTAAGTCCTGTGTGGGTTTCAAAGAGTCTTTTGCATTCCAAAGGGGCATCTGGTCAAAGGAGGCCTCTCGGGGTTACTCTAGGTCACCTGAGTGGTGAAACTTTCTATGTTCCGTTTGGGTTAATTCAGAAATCAGTTTGGGCACCGTCATACGTTACATATGTAATCAACGCGTGTTATGACCAGTTATAAATATACATCAGCCATGAAAGGGAATTAATGTATGTGCACATATACATATAGATAATTAACTACAACGGATTATAATGAATTATGACTATATATGTGGTCTAGATCAGCTTTTAGGATTAGCTGTAGTCTAGTTTTAGAATTATGAACTCTAAAGAGGGAGTTTATCCTTCTGGCCAGGAAGGATTCTCTGTTTTGTTATTAAAATAGAACATGTAGCGAGACTCACAGCGTTTAAGGGACTCTGTGTGACCAAAACAGAGACAATCAAGCGTGGTGATAATAGATTTTAATAACTAAGTGTAACTATGGATACACACAACTAACTCTAAGCAAACAATACATATGTACATCTATATACAAGAAAAGAAAAGGTATATAAAGAAAGTAATGAAATAAAAAGGGAATGGCAGACAAAAACACAAACAATTAGCCTTTTTCAAAACCAGCAAGAACTTAAATCTCCTTTAAACAGGGGTACAACTTTTACGCATATATAGATCCATTAAACTATACTTGCATGGCTTAGGTGTTGTCGGTTTCAAAGTTTTGTGCGTGGTCCCATAGGAGTTCGCGTTGAGTTCGGTGGTTCGTTATTTGAAAAGGCGTGGGCCGTGAGGCGGTTGCATCTTTTGTCTGGGAGAGAGAGAGAGGCAGTAGCCGGCCTTAGGGCAGGGCACGAGCTGGAACCGAAGGCAAGGGTGCCGGAAACAGTAAAAGCTGGAAGAGTGCTGGGAGAGAGCAAGAGCAATGCGTGTCGTTGTTTTTAAAGACAACACCAACGCACACGCATCTCTGGGCTATTGGCCAATCAGGAAGTTGGATTTATTGGCGGGATGAACTCTCTTTGTCTGGTCTCAGACCTGAATTTGCATGTCCTGGGAGGAGCTGGTTTAAACTGTATTATATATGCAATTAAGAAAAAGCATGAAATAATGTATCCCATTGTAATATGATATGCATAATCAATCAGAGCATCAAGAGACGATTAACTACATACCAAATTTGATGGACTTATAAAAATATTACAGGTAAAACATGGTTACAGACATTTAAAATCATATTCTAAATTAACCTATTCAAAATCATCCTAGCTTGGTTACATATGCACACAATACATGCAAATAAGAAAACATTAAACTATTTGGACATTGAATAATTACATATAATTATGTTACATTCAAGAGAGATTTTTCCATTGTGTGTGGAAGGTTAGCTTGTGTGTGTGCGTGCGTGCGCGTGTAGGTAAGCTTTGTGTGTGTGTGTGTGTGTGTGTGTGCGTGTGTGCGCGTGTGTGTGTGAGCGAAGGGGGGGAAGGTTGGTCGTTAGAATTCCAGAGGTATCTGGTCAAAGGAAAAGGGGGGGTCGGTCAGACATCCCCGTCAGACTGGAGCCAGTCCAGGTTGATTCAGAAATCAGTTTGATACCGTCAGACGTTACATATTTTATTTATTTAAGTTCATCAAATATAAAGTACCTATATAATAACATTTGTAGAATTTTTAATCGTCTGCTGCAGTGGTTGGTGTTAACACTTTTCACATTAAAAAAAATCAATAAAACATGTCATTTGAACAGGGGTGCTCAAACATTTGCACACAACTGTAAATTCAAATTATAAATGCTGTAGTCCATCAGGTATAAACCTGTTTTTCCCAGAACTCTCAGCGGCCCACGAACATGGCCGTCACCGACTCACACGCACTCACCCCACACTACACATCCCAGCAAGCTTGGCGGCCTACAGAGATGGCCGCCAGGGACTACAACACCCAGAACACTCACACATTTCCACGGTCACAGTCACCTTCATTTTAATTACACACACCTGTTTTCTATGGCACTTCACTCTATTTAAGGACTTTTGTTTTTCAGGCACGATGCGAAGTATTAGTTTGTTTCTTTTGATCCAACATTACCAAGCACTCTTCTCTGGACTGATTTTCTGACTATTGACCCAAGCTAAGTATTTTGGATTACAATTTTGCCTAAGCCCTTGAATAACTGTATTTTGTGATATTTTGGTGCACATCTCATACTGTGTGTTCACTGCAACTAGCCTAAGTTGTTTGAAAAAACTGACTGTCTAGGTAATTGCACCCTGCGGGGTTTTTTGGATTTGCCCTAAACACTGCTGTTGTCCTGTTTTCCTTCTTTGCATGTGTTCTGAATAAAGTGACGGATTTATTCACCGCAACTACATCCAGCTCTCATTTGGTGTCGTAACAAAACCACACTACCTTGGGTTTAGAAAATAATTTAAGGGCAAAACCTAACAGTGCCTTGTACATTGGGATCACGGTGACTAATGTTTAAACTTGCATGAATCCATGGTGGACTGATTTCTCTATAAGATAATTAATTTTACAATTCAGATACAACCACAGTCCTTCAGGATATTTCAGTTAATTTTTAAGAACTGTAAGGAACAAGGCCTAAGACATTCCCTGCTAGTGATGGAAAACAGAATCTACAATTCTGATACAGCTTTGTTAACACTGCTTGTGGAATTGATTCAACTGATGGTGGTGTGCTTGTTGTTAAAAGCGGTTTCCCTAAAACATATCTAATAAGGAAAAAAAAAAATTTGTCTTTTCTGCTTTTCCAGAAAATCCCTCTTGGTTGGCTTAAAGAAGAGCAAGACACTTTTTTTTTTTTAATAGTGAAAAAGTCTTTATTTCAACAAAAGCAGTGATGAAGTATACTGCAAGTGAAAAACACCACAAAATCAGTGAAGTCAGGCTGAACCAAGAGAATCTTTTTTAATGCAGCATAAATCTATGCCTGGTGGTGGGCTGTGCATTATGGGAAATGGCAGTGATGCTGACTTGACAGGCTGGAATATTTATCATTAGTAAACTGAATCATTCCCAGACACAGTGACCAGCACCTAAACTTCCCAGGAGAAACTCTGATATATTCACAGCATACAGTAAATACGTTTATCCACACTACCGTTTAAAAGTTTGGAATCATGTAAAAATGTTGCAAAATGAATAGAAAACAGTTAACACACAAAGTTAGACATTATTATTTCTGATTGCGAACAATTTAGTGCTTCAAACTTTGCTTTCATCAAAGAAAACCATTGGCATTCAGTTTGTTGAGGTCATCTGCATCAGTTTCACTCCATGATTCCTAAAGCACCTCCCACAAGCTGGACTGGTTTGATGGCCACTTTTTTTGCTCAAGCTGCTCCCTCGGCAGCTCAATAGGGTTGAGATCCGGTGATTGTGCTGGCCAATCCATTAGACAGAATGCCACTGACAGCTTCTTCCCTAAATAGGTTTTGCATAATTTGGAGCAGTGATATTGGTCATTTTCCTGTTGTAGGATGAAATTGGCTCCAACAAGCACCGTCAACAGGGTATGGAGTGATAACCTTCCTTGTTGAAGATTCCTTTCACCTTTTACAAATGTCCCACTTGACCAGCACCAAAGCACCCTCAGACAGTCTTCTTCCATTTTGCCAACTGATCAGTATTCAAAAAATGCCGAGAAATCATTTAACTTCACGACACTTGACCCTACAAGAGTGATTATTGATAGGCTGTCTGTCACCTGCAGAAAAACAGTCATGTTTTAGAGAAGAAAAAAATATCATCCACAGATTTTTAAAGCTGCTACACAGTAACGACTTTCGACTCAAAGACCTTGATAGAAATGTAGTGGAGTGAAAAGTACAACGTTTGTCTTTCAAATGTAGTGAAGTTAAAGTCACAGGTTTCCAGAAAAATTAATACTCAAATAAAGTAGAGATACTCAAAAAGTGTACTTAAGTAAAGTACTCAAGTAAATGTACTTTGTTACTGTCCACTTCAGTCTTTATCTATACACATCTTCCTACAGTATGACCACTTGTAGGTTTTTGTTCCCTCCTTAGTGAATGCGTTGGTGTTGCTGAGTTCTGATGAGTTCTTTGTTGGGAGCAGTGATCTGAGCATTGATACGGCTTTTCTCCTGTGTGAATGCGCTGGTGATCCTGTAGATGACCCTGTTGAATAAAGCGCTTTCCACACTCTGAGCAGTCATACGGCTTTTCTCCTGTGTGAATGCGCTGGTGTCTTTGTAGACTACTCTGTCGAATAAAGCTCTTCCCACATTCTGAGCAGTGATACGGCTTTTCTCCTGTGTGAATGCGCTGGTGTATTTGTAGTTCACGCCGTCGATTAAAGCCCTTCCCACATTCTGAGCAGTGATACAGCTTTTCTCCTGTGTGAAGGCGCTGGTGATCTTGTAGATGACCCTGCTGAATAAAGCTCTTTCCACACTCTAAGCAGTGATACGGCTTTTCTCCTGTGTGAATGCGCTGGTGATATTGTAGATGACACTGCTGAATAAAGCTCTTCCCACACTCTGAGCAGTGATACGGCTTTTCTGCTGTGTGAATGCGCTGGTGTCTTTGTAGACTACTCTGTCGAATAAAGTTCTTCCCACATTCTGAGCAGTGATACGGCTTTTCTCCTGTGTGAATGTGCTGGTGTATTTGTAGTTCACGCCGTCGATTAAAGCCCTTCCCACATTCTGAGCAGTGATACAGCTTTTCTCCTGTGTGAAGGCGCTGGTGATCTTGTAGATGACCCTGCTGAATAAAGCTCTTTCCACACTCTAAGCAGGAAAATGGCTTTACTCCTGTATGAATGCGCTGATGTCTTTGTAGACTACTCTGTTGAATAAAGCTCTTCCCACATTCTGAGCAGTGATAAGGCTTTTCTCCTGTGTGAATGCGCTGGTGTCTTTGTAGTTCATGACGTCGATTAAAGCCCTTCCCACACTGTGAGCAGGGATAGACTCCTTTCTGCATTTGTTTATTAGAGGAGTTACTGTTGAGTGTAACAGAGGCTGTTTGCTGAATACTGGAGCTTATTAACTCTCCTGATTGTTGCAGTCTCTCATATTCCTCACAGTGGTATCTTCTGATGTGTTTGTGGAGGTTAATTTGAGATGTATAGGAAAGTGAACACCAGGAGCAGGAGAAGACTTGTACCTGTACATCATCCATGTCTGGAGCAAAAATGAACAGTATTAGAAACTTGTGGTTTACAAAGCATGTAACACTGTTTCTCATTCACCCATTCATGCACACACTCACACACCACTGGCAGCAGAGCTACCATGCAAGGCACTTGCCTGCCATCGGGAGGAACTTGGGGTTCAGTGTCACATTCTTACACAACAGGTTTTTACAGTGGTGCCGAAACCCGGGAATCGAGGAAGACTCAAGGAAGCCTCCCCACTCAGCGAGATCAAATCCCTCGCTCTCCTCCACCAAACCCAACACCAAGCGCTCCTCGACCTGCGCAACAAGCAGAAGCTGTGCTTCAAAACACTCGTGCACAAGCAGGCCGAGAGTCAGAGGGTATTCCAAAAGCTGCATCAGCCCAGCACCCCTGCAACCATGCTGCTCACCAAAATGGCCTCCATAGATGATCTGGTGGCCTTCCTGGTGCTCTTCGAGCATGCATGGACACAGCTGGCATATTCCAGAATAAAGAGGGCAATTCTGCAGTGTATTGCAGCAGCTGAAGGACCCCTGTCGCTGGTGGTTAATGGCAGAGTAACAGAAACCAGAATAGTTCATCGAGCTGCTGGTACTGAAGCAATTCATCGCTCGACTCCCGACAGGAACGGCAGAGTGGGTAAAGTGCTACTGGCCCGCTTCCCTGGATGAAGTCATGCAGCTGGCGGAGGATCATTTGGTGGCGGTTCCTGATGCAGGAACTGCCACCAAGTGATCATCCGCCAGCTTGGTGGCAGTTCCTGATCCAGGTGTCCTTGGTCTTTCTCACCCTGCCTCTCTCTTCCCCTCCTATCCCCCAGAACCAGTACCCCAGACCCGGTTCCCACCTCCCCTTTCCTCCCCTGCCTTTTTAACGTCTCCCCAAACTCTGTCTTTCTCTCCGCAAGGGGGAATATCTCGTGCCCACCAAAGCTGGGAAAAAGCCTGGGCAGGTGTGTTGGCGCTGCTTGGAATTGGTGTGTTGCCACAAATTACCAGGATCAGTGTTCCCGCATGAAGGTGGGAACTCTGATCCGGATCCCTAATGTGCCTCAGGCCTCCCCTGATCGAGCAGTAACATACCACATACAGGTGAGTATACAGGGAAGTACACATTAGGCCTTGGTGCACTCGGGGTGTAATCAGACCTCAGTCCATCAAAGCCTGATTCAATGCGAGGCTTTGAGAAGTGCACGTTTGGTGAAGGTGAGGTGTGTGCATGGGGATATTCAAGAGTATCCGCTTGTGCCAGTCCTTATTAAATGCCGGGGACAAAAGCATAAATTGGAGGCTACAGTTAGTCCTCACCTCAACCATCCACTAATTCTTGGGACAGATTGGCCACGGTTTCAGGCATTAATGAGAGGAATGTTTGTGGATGGGTCCTGCAGTAGCGAGGCACGGTGTGGAATGTGTGCAACATTCCACATAAAGGGGACATGGAGGGTGAGGTGGGTGTTGAATGCCCTGCCCCTCCACCATTGGTGGGGATTCCCCCTTGGAGCAGTCATGCGACAAGACCCTGAGGCATGCCTTTGACCAAGTGGGAGTAACTGAAGGTCAAAAAATCCAGCCTAATGTTGTGCTCTCCCACCCATACTTTTCAAATACTAAGGGATAGGTTATATCAAGTGAGGCAGAACGTTCAAATGAAAGAAGAAACAACCCAGTTATTGGTACAAAAAAAGTAGGAAACTACTGTTCCATGTGGCTCACCATAATCCCATGGATGGGCACTTGGACCAGGATAAAACACTAAACTCGTTTTTATCGGCCTGGTATTCACCACGATGTTCACCGGTGGTACGGCACGTCACGAATGTCAGCTGGTGAATTCGATTACCCTTAATCGAGGTCCCCTTTGAAAGAATTGGCATGGACCTCGTAGAGTCATTAGAAAGGCACGGGCGAGGCAAGTGGCTCGAGCCCCACTTATTTGCAATAGGAGAAGTCCCACAAGCCTCCATGGTTTTTTTTCCCCGCATTCCAATTATTGAAATGGGCGCAAGTATAATGGCATCTTAAATGTCATTAGGGAAAATTGGGAGGAGGGACCTTCCAACAGCAAAAATTTATTTGAGTACATTCTGGACTTAGAGCAAAACTCCACACCTTAAGTCACCTAACACAGGAGAATTTGCATCAGGCCCAAGAACGTCAGTCCCGACTGTATTACAGGGGTACTCAGCTAGTGCTTGTTTTACTACCCATGTCGAGCTCTAAATTACTCGCAAAGTGGCAAGGACCCTTTGAGGTCACACAGCGAGTCGGAGAATCCGACTATGAGGTCAAGCGAACAGACAGAGGTGATGCACATCAAATATACTACCTCAACCTCCTGAAACCGCGGAGAGAGGTGGTTCCAGTGGCTCTGGTGACTGTGGTTCCCAAGAGGGAGGAGCTGGGACCGAAGATAAGTTTCAAAAGTACAGCCAAATTCACATTGGTCCCCTGTGGAAACCACCGCTCACCATCCCAGAGAGCACAGATTGCCAGGGGAATTTTCCGATGCACCTCTACCCGGTCACACGGACCTCACAGAACTCCACATTGAGACACCTCCAGGTGTGGTTGTATGCAGCCACCCATACCGGTTACCTGCACACAAACAAATATGGTTCTGGATGAACTCAAGGCTATGCTTGACATAAATTATCTAGGAGTACCATAGTGACTGGAGCAGCCCAGTGGTCCTGGTGCCAGGACAGATGGGTCAGTCCGTTTTTGTGTGGACTTCAGAAAAGCCAATGCGGTGTTTAAATTGACGTATACACGATACCTCACATTGACGAACTGCTCCATCGGTTAGGCGCGTGTCGCTTTTATTTAACACTGGACTTAACCAAGAGGTATTGGCAGACTCCCTTGACTCCAGTATCCCGAGAGAAAATGGTCTTTTTCACTCCATTTGGGTTACAACAATTTGTCACCATTCCATTTGGGTTATTTGGAGCCACAGCAACATTTCAACGTCTCATGGACAGAATCCTCTAACCGCACAAAGCATATAATGCTGCTTATTTGGATGACAATTTATCGTAACGATTGGCAGCTGCATTTACAAAATCTGAGGGTTGTCCTGAGACCCCTCAGACGGGCGGACTCGCAGCAAACCTGAAGAAGTGTACAATTGGACAGGTGGTACTACAAGTATTGTATCTGGACTTCCACTTGGGCCATGGGCAGGAGCGTCCCCAAAATGATAAGACAGCAATGATTGAGGCCTGCCTGAGATCCAAAACCAAAAAGATGGACGGTGCCATGTGAGCAGGATTTCTGCCAGGTAAACGCGGTTTTGGGGGGTTTTTGCAACGCTTTTGCATTCTCCTGACTTTTCTCTCCCTTTTGTTTTGCAGACTGACAAAAGAGTGTCTGGCCATCAAGTGGGCAGTCCTCACCATCCGATACTATCTACTGGGGTGCCCTTTTACCATCTGTTTCGATCACGGCCAGCTCCAATGGCTCCACCGCATGAAGGATGCCAACACACGGATCACTCATTGGTGTCTGGCACATAAGCCTTTCAAGTTCGAGGTGGTCCGCAGACCTATGTGCCAGTGGGGGCATGGTCGAGCATCAGCAATGGATGGAGAGGAGATGGGCAGAACCACCAGGTAACCCGTGATTATTATCAGCTGTCTTATTAGTGCCAGTTTATTTATTTGTGTCTCTTTGGGCTTTCAGTAACTGCCGTAAACAGAGAGAGCGATATTGCTGGCGAAGCTTGCGAGACACGCATACACCCCAAGAAGAACTCAAACCTGACAGAGCAAAAGCTGCAAGTACGGACAAACCTATTTCTGGTCATTGTGCTGTTTTTGTTGATAGAGTGCACTGAAAAGTGCAGGCTGAATAAACGTAAGCCCGGAGCTGGACTAAATGTTCCGCCTGCCTCCCAAGTCTTCCTCCACACTCTCACACAATGGAGTTTTACAATCATTTTTCTTAATTACTGCATATAGGATAGACTGACAGGGATATTATTTAGATTTATAAAACTACAAAAAGACATTTATAAAATGGACACAATCATTTATGAATTATAAAACAAATCTTTCAATAATCATAACCTTCAGTCTAAAATCTCTGTGAATTGATGGAATATTATCAGCATGATTAGGCTAATTTGCACTTAAATAATTAGGTGAGTTTTATAGTCTAATATAACACTTAGCCCGATGAGACCCAACTTTTTAGCAATCTTGGCTACTAGTTTACACAATATAATACTTAGCCTGATGTTAGCTAGCTTGATAGTACCCCTGTTAGCCTAGTTAGCCTAAGGGCAAAATTACGTTAGCTAATATTTTTAGTAAATCATATTTATATTCAGGACCATATCCCATCTCACATTTAGACCTGTACTTCAACAGTCTCGTGTTTCATGGGCGAACTAGTGTTGGAAGACCATTTTTTAAGAACCGGACGACTGAGTCCCCACAACCAGGGAAACAATGATGTGCGCGCTGTATGAGATTGCATGTCAACATCATTCTCTGCCCCATAACATGATTTTGAGTTTCTCCACTATTTCGCTGCACAGGATATGGTCTTGAATTGCATTTTGGGCTTAACTGCGTTTCGTCATGCTTTAGATATCCGAACTGGAAACAGTGTGGTCTAACTCTGGAGCAATGTCATCAAGAGCAGATGACCCAATGCCATCTTCACTTTCACTCTCAGACCTCTCTATGTTCGCCATATTTCTGTAGCTTGCTACTGTTGTTGGTTTGAGGCGATTCCCTCAATATGTGCAGGCAATTCAGTGTGCAGCTTGATTGGCTGTTGTGCAGGCTTTATGCCAACCCTACATGCCACGTAATCAGACTACAGCTGTTAGCTCTTTCAGGAAGACGAGGAAAAAAGAAATGAAAGTTGATCACATTTGAATACCCTAAGCTTAAGATTGTTATTGGGGAAAACTTTATTGCCATACAAATCAATAACGTTTTATTGCCCACCAAGTAAAACCCACCTAAACTGTGTGCTGTATCACACAGATACGGCCCAGCCCAAGTAACATTAGGTTATAGATATAAAACCCTTTTCTCTGAAAGAAAGAAACAATGTATCACACAAATAATATGGGTTACCACATCTTTATGCACCTGGCTGAATACACATCTATTCATGCCTGTAAGGAAGAGGACTCTTGGCAACATAAAGGGTAATATAAGCTATAGAGTAGGGATGAGTAGTTTAAATACTTTTTCATAACTGACACTAGTGATTATCAATGTAATTATACAGTATCAATGTTTTATACACTAGAAACACACTTTCACTCAAAAAAAGTAAAGCATGGTACAATGCAGTCTGTGCAAGGCAGTGAGGCCTTTCATAGCAGTACATCAATAATGCATGGGCAATGAAGATAAAAGTTACAAAAAACTCTTGCTTAGTAAGTGAAATATAATAAATGGTTGATGTTATAGCATCATTATTATATTTCATTTTATTTATTTTTTTTGGCTGTATTAGTAAGACATGTAAAGCAATTCCATAGCTTGATGAGGCCAGTTAATATTAGCCTGGTTAAATTGTTGCCTGCAAAAAAAATAATAATAATAATGATGAACATCTATGTAATTTAGCAGAGCTTGACAAGTAATTCATGGAGATTGCCCAAACACTTTTCTGAGAATGTGCTTTCTGGGGAAGTAAGTATTCTTGTATGAGAGAAAGTTAATGTCCCCTTACTTAAGGAAACTTTTCCTTTCCTTTGGCACCACTGCAACACCTGCCACTTAAAGTAGAAAGAAGTTTTAAATAGTGCCTATAAAAGCTGGTACGTCTTTAGATTTCATGTTTGACCTATCAGCAGGTAAACCTGCTAACTCTTGTGCGGACCAGAAGACGGAAAAACCTTGCAGTGCTGCAGCAGGACATTCCATATCAAGCTTTTGGGCTGCACCATCAAAAAGCAGAAGGAATTCTCTATCTCATGCTGCATGCACTCGGCTGCATGCATTCAACTGGCTAGCCTGCATATCCACTCTGCAAGTCTCTTTATTTGAAAGGCCACGCTCTAGAATAACGAGATTGAACACTTCCTCGTTATCATAAGCTGTGAGTGCAGCAGCTGAAGAGAATGTGTCTGCTCTGGTTTGCACATTTCAGTGAACTGCTCCACCTGTTTGGCCCAGGTGGTGCTACACTCATCTATATCTTCCATGTTCCACCCAAGTCCCTCTGGGGCGGCTTGGCAAGCTAAAAAGAAACAAAATCGCCCTACTGTTCCACCATCATGATGTGATCTGTGGTGTATTCTCAAAGAAGTGAAAAGTGTAAAAACTGAAAGACAGTGGTGAATACAGCTGTATAGCTCACATGACCCTATGTCACCATACCTCACCTTCCTTACAAGCATGAAAACATCATCTCTTCAGCAGGGTGGTGGAAGCTTGGTATCCCATACATCATGTCATACCAAGTGAACTGACTGAAAGGCAACAATAAACTGATGCTAGCTGTCTGACTGCCTCACAGCTACCACTGTTGCTGAAGGTCATCTGGATGTGAAGGACACTTGAATTCACACATGATACAGGAGGTCTTTCCTGATTGGGAGCTTGCATGACAATAAATGTTAATATTAATAAATTGCATAATATAGTAAGCGTTTGAATTAGAATAAAAGTGCCAGTGTTACTCAACCCCAGTCTGTACTTGGATGGAACTTCTCTTCATCTTCAGACTCTTCCTCTTTTACATGCTTCCTTTCAAATCCTCCATTATTTTGGTCTACATCTTCCACAGACTTTGATGTCCCAGCACCTGAAATTCCAAGATTTATATTTAAATACTGTCAACTCAAGTAAAGCTATGAAGAACAAGAGGGAAACCAGTGCTGAAGGACTGGTCCAGTCACAAATAAAGCTTAGTTAAGACTTCAAAAAGTTATTCATAGGGGTGTAATGATACACGATTCGAGTGAATTCATGATACTGGGTTCATGTTCTGATAATTTCAGAATATTTTAAAACAAAATTTGAATGAAGAAATATTATAACTGAAAAGAGTACTTTATTTCTGAATCATAAACATTGCAAAACAATGTGCACTTTTTGGTTTATTAATAGAATGCTGATATCACACATTTCATGCATTTTCATGTCATGTATTGTTACACCCCTAGTTATTGAGTTCTAGTCTGGACCATAATACATCCTGTTGTCTTACAGAGATAGTCTTTATCTTCAGCTTCTTCCTTTTTCATACAATTCTGTTGGTCCACAGTTGTGATGTGTCCCACAGAGACTGGTGTCGCTTTAAAAAAAGTGATGTACAAATATAAATGGGAAAAAGTCAGTGATGTGGTTCATTCACAAATTAGACTAAAAATTATTACTGAATGTTAGATTGGACTGTAATGTGACATGTTTACTTACAGAGGTATTCTTCATCTACAGTTTCTTCCTTTTTTACATGTTTCTGAAGGTTCACACAGGTGATGTGTTCTACAGAGCCTGATGTCCCTCCATCTGAAGACGTATATTTTTCTGCCTGCACAACCCCACAAAGCTAATAAACAAAGAGTAATAATACTTATTTACAAAAGAAAGTCGATTAAGCAATATTGCATGCACAAGTGCGCTGTTACACAGAATATCGACTGTGATTCGGCCGTAAGCACGAGGCCGCAGGTGATCACAGCAGTGCTGATATTCAGTACAGCAGCACAATTACGAGTGTGATCTTGCTTTTATGTCACAGTTTTCTTAATGAGAAATTAATATCAAGTAACTAACATTTCAGACACAATATGGCCAAATATTTGCCTTATTTTTGCTGTCAATGGAAACAGTTCCCAAAACAGCCACAGCTAGATAGAGCTTTACATGCTGCCATGCAACACACAGACTAACTGACAGCCTGTAGTAAGTGTAGTAACAGTTTCAGTGTAATGATCAAATACTAGATTTGTAATTTCTGCAGTAAACACAGATAAGTGGAGTGATACACACAGTGAAATGTCCCAGTGCCGTTATACTAAATATCAGCACTCTTGGAATGTCACTTGACCAATCAAATTAGTGGACTGAAACTAATGGTGGTATAACACAACATATAGTCCATGAGGATACTGAAGAGACGATAATATCATGGTTTACTTGATTAGTAGGAGAGCATGCAACCTACCAAGGATGGAAGCTGATTAAGTGAAGAACATTCACACAGTCAGGTGAATCTCTTAGTTATTAAAAATGTTATGTTTAATTGCACACATATAGCTAACTGTTACCTGTGAGTCAGTGGGACCAGGAGTGTGTGGAGGTTTTCTAGAAGAGCACGGTCGTATCTCTGCTGATTCCATTATAAGGTCTTATTATGAGGTCTAAATGGTGTTTCTGGAAAAGGAGGCTCCAATCATAAGAATAACTGCAGAACCCACTGTAAACTAATACACTTCATGCAAATTATGAATCTTTCATTTAAAACAGAACCGGGAGAATGAACAATGATTTAATAAGCCACTTTATCATTCTCTCTGTATTGCACTTCGAAGGTTTGGGATTCAGTCACTAACTATTAGCCGAGCAGCTCAGCTAGTTAAACTTACCTCAGGTTTTAAAGTAGAACATAGTGAACATCCTCAAATACAGACACAGTAACAAGTTTGTTTTTAAATCGATCCAATCTGTTATTATATATAAACCAGTCAGGAATATTTTCATGTAGAAATGATTACCTCACTGAGAAAAATAAACCGTTCACTCGGGGGTGAAAAATCGTATATCATCTGCTTCTGTTGTGAATAAACAGCTGCTTCTTCCGCCTTCTTTTTCTTCTTCTTAAGGTTTATTAGCGGCAAAGCAGCTTTTTAGTGCAATACCGCCACCAACTGGATAGGGGAATATATTTCAAACTTAAATCCTGGTATACAAACCTGTTAATCTTAGATAATTGAATCATGCAGTAAATGAACGTCATAAATATTATCAATTCATAAATTATTAATTAACCATATAAATTAATGTAACCAAAGAAAAAAACCTTATTCTTCAAAAAGTACAAGTGCCTCATCATCTTCTTCATCATGTTGCTGCTGTGGAGCCTGTCTCTGGTTCTGCTGCTAAAAATGAAAAGTATATTTTAGTTTTACAGCAATTAACTACACATTAGGGTAGATACTACACTGATAACTTTTTTTATGGAGCACTTGTGCTCCTAATTACAAAAACCTATGAGCAAACTCAAAATTACTTCCGTATTGCGACGTATTTACAAAAACTGCTGTGCGGGACTTGCTTTTCTCCATCGGTTGTTGATTGGATGGTAGAAAGTGGCTGTGTTTACAAACACGTTTTATGACAGGGCGCTTAATGGTTTTGTATTTGTTACGATTCCCCCTCTCTTTGATCACCGATGCGAGCAACACGCGCTTCCAGGTTCAGTGACATTGACTCTGTTTCCAAGCTATACATGTGTTTTGTTTTGGTTTCTGTCCTGTCTCCGCCCCTGTTCTGTTATTGGTTGTCCCTTATGTCTCAGCTGTTCTGTGTTATCTCCGTTGATTATGTTTAGTATTTAAACCCCTTGTGTTTCCGTATTCGGGGCGAAGTATTAGCTTAATATGTTTGGGAAAAAAATGACAAAATGCTGATGAATAAATGCTATAAATTTGTTGCTGATTGTTGCTTGATGTTACTTGAGGCACAGGTGTCTCTTATGAGTCCGTTTTGACATGATGGGTCGACTAGAAATTCCACAACAAATACCATTATAATTTAATTGTTTTAATTGCTTCCATCAAAACCAATACAATTTCCATTAAAAACATTTGAATTTGAAGGCAGGGAATGAAAGTCAGTCCTATATGGGTTTCAAAGTAAACAAATTTGCTTGCTGTCCATAAAGGAATGGCTCAAGAATTGCATATCCACCCCTGACCAAAGGAGTGAGATATGTTATAAATAAAGGTGGAGCTGAGGCTGAAGAATTGTCATGGGAGAGAGGTAAGCAGCCGCTTATATACAGGTGCATCTCAATAAATTAGAATGTTGTGGAAAAGTTCATTTATTTCAGTGATTCAACTCAAATTGTGAAACTCGTGTATTAAATAAATTCAGTGCACACAGACTGAAGTAGTTTAAGTCTTTGGTTCTTTGAATTGTGATGATTTTGGCTCATATTTAACAAAAACCCACCAATTCACTATCTCAACAAATTAGAATATGGTGACATGCCAATCAGCTAATCAACTCAAAACACCTGCAAAGGTTTCCTGAGCCTTCAAAATGGTCTCTCAGTTTGGTTCACTAGGTAAGCCACAAACATTCATTGCCAAAGAAGCTGGCTGTTCACAGAGTGCTGTATCCAAGCATGTTAACAGAAAGTTGAGTGGAAGGGAAAAAGTGTGGAAGAAAAAGATGCACAACCAACCGAGAGAACCGCAGCCTTATGAGGATTGTCAAGCAAAATCGATTCAAGAATTTGAGTGAACTTCACAAGAAATGGACTGAGGCTGGGGTCAAGGCATCAAGAGCCACCACACACAGACGTGTCAAGGAATTTGGCTACAGTTGTCGTATTCCTCTTGTTAAGCCACTCCTGAACCACAGACACCGTCAGAGGCGTCTTACCTGGGCTAAGGAGAAGAAGAACTGGACTGTTGCCCAGTGGTCCAAAGTCCTCTTTTCAGATGAGAGCAATTTTGTATTTCATTTGGAAACCAAGGTCCTAGAGTCTGGAGGAAGGGTGGAGAAGCTCATAGCCCAAGTTGCTTGAAGTCCAGTGTTCAGTTTCCACAGTCTGTGATGATTTGGGGTGCAATGTCATCTGCTGGTGTTGGTCCATTGTGTTTTTTGAAAACCAAAGTCACTGCACCCGTTTACCAAGAAATTTTGGAGCACTTCATGCTTCCTTCTGCTGACCAGCTTTTTGAAGATGCTGATTTCATTTTCCAGCAGGATTTGGCACCTGCCCACACTGCCAAAAGATGGTTAAATGACCATGGTGTTGGTGTGCTTGACTGGCCAGCAAACGCACCACACCTGAACCCTGTCAAACTGTCAAAGAAACCTGGGCTTCCATACCACCTCAGCAGTGCCACAAACTGATCACCTCCATGCCATGCCGAATTGAGGCAGTAATTAAAGCAAAAGGAGCCCCTACCAAGTACTGAGTACATGTACAGTAAATGAACATACTTTCCAGAAGGCCAACAATTCACTAAAAATGTTTTTTTTTTATTGGTCTTATGAAGTATTCTAATTTGTTGAGATAGTGAATTGGTGGGTTTTTGTTAAAAGTGAGCCAAAATCATCACAATTAAAAGAACTAAAGACTTAAACTACTTCAGTCTGTGTGCACTGAATTTATTTAATACATGAGTTTCACAATTTGAGTTGAATTACTGAAATAAATGAACTTTTCCATGACATTCTAATTTATTGAGATGCACCTGTATTCTTGAGCTGTGATTGAAAGGATTAAATGATCAGACTCCCAACTAAGGTCGTTGGGATGTACTCGCTACGTTCCTGCAACGTACTATAAGCTATACGTCGCCACGACGAATATGGGAATCACAAGGTTACATGGCTGGAACATTATTTGGTATGTCGCTGTGACTAAAATGGTCCGGTCCGGTTACATCTTCACAACGTAACTGTGTTAGCTGGGACTGACCAGAAGTAAATCTGGACTTCGAATGACGCGTTTCGGGCAGGTCTGTAGCAGATAAAATAAATCCCTTTGGGGGAGACTATGAGTTTTGGGACTTTGCAGAGCTTATACATGCACAAACAGATTCATTACACACCCAAACAAAAGGAAAACATTAAAAATCATATGACCCCTTTAAGTTTGAAATATATTCCCCTATTCAGTTGGTGGCGGTAATGCACAAAAAGCTGCTTTGCCGCTAATAAACCTTAAGAAGAAGAAAAAGAAGTAGAAAAAGAAAGAGGAGGAGGAGGCGCTGTTTATTCACAACAGAAGCAGATGATATTCGGTTTTTCACCCCCGAGTGAACGGTTTATTTTTCTCAGTGAGGTAATCATTTCTACATGAAAATATTCCTGACTGGTTTATATACAATAACAGATTGGATCGATTTAAAAACAAACTTGTTACTGTGTCTGTATTTGAGGATGTTCACTATGTTCTACTTTAAAACCTGAGGTAAGTTTAACTAGCTGAGCTGCTCGGCTAATAGTTAGTGACTGAATCCCGAACCTTCGAAGTGCAATACAGAGAGAATGATACAGTGGCTTATTAAATCATTGTTCATTCTCCCAGTTCTCTTTTAAATGAAAGCTTCATAGTTTGCATGAAGTGTATTAGATTACAGTGGGTTCTGCAGTTATTCTTATGATCGGAGCCTCCTTTTCCAGAAACACCATTTAGACCTCATAATAAGACCTTATAATGGAATCAGCAGAGATACGACCGTGCTCTTCTAGAAAACCTCCACACACTCCTGGTCCCACTGACTCACAGGTAACAGTTAGCTATATGTGTGCAATTAAACATAACATTTTTAATAACTAAGAGATTCACCTGACTGTGTGAATGTTCTTCACTTAATCAGCTTCCATCCTTGGTAGGTTGCATGCTCTCCTACTAATCAAGTAAACCATGATATTATCGTCTCTTCAGTATCCTCATGGACTATATTTTGTGTTATACCACCGTTAGTTTCAGTCCACTAATTTGATTAGTCAAGTGACATTCCAAGAGTGCTGATATTTAGTATAACGGCACTGGGACATTTCACTGTGTGTATCACTCCACTTATCTGTGTTTGCTGCAGAAATTACAAATCTAGTATTAGATCATTACATTGAAACTGTTACTACACTTACTACAGGCTGTCAGTTAGTCTGTGTGTTGCATGGCAGCATGTAAAGCTCTATCTAGCTGTGGCTGTTTTGGGAACTGTTTCCATTGACAGCAAAAATAAGCCAAATATTTGTCCATATTGTGTCTGAAATGTTAGTTACTTGATATTAATTTCTCATTAAGAAAACTGTCACATAAAAGCAAGATCACACCCGTAATTGTGCTGCTGTACTGAATATCAGCACTGCTGTGATCACCTGCGGCCTCGTGCTTACGGCCGAATCACAGTCGATATTCTGTGTAACAGCGCACTTGTGCATGCAATATTGCTTAATCGACTTTCTTTTGTAAATAAGTATTATTACTCTTTGTTCATTAGCTTTGTGGGGTTGTGCAGGCAGAAAAGTATATGTCTTCAGATGGAGGGACATCAGGCTCTGTAGAACACATCACCTGTGTGAACCTTCAGAAACATGTAAAAAAGGAAGAAACTGTAGATGAAGAATACCTCTGTAAGTAAACATGGCACATTACAGTCCAGTCTAACATTCAGTAATAATTTTTAGTCGAATCTAATTTGTGAATGAACCACATCACTGACTTTTCCCTATTTATATGTGTACTTCACTTTAAGTTAAATTAAAACATTTAAATTCAGTTAATGGAATTTCAGGTGAAGCGACACCAGTCTCTGTGGGACACATCACACCTGTGGACCAACAGAATCATGTGGAAAAGGAAGAAGCTGAAGATAAAGACTATCTCTGTAAGACAACAGGGTGTATTATGGTCCAGACTGGAACTCAATAACTAGGGGTGTAACAATACATGACACTTGACACAATGCATCAGGATGGAAAAATGTGATGTGCTGTGTGGAAATGTGTGATATCAGCATTCTATTAATTATGGCTCATGCAATTGCAGTGTTTGAATTGATGAAAATGCAATTGTACAAAATTGTTTTTCACAGGGATTTCTTTTTGGTAAATGAGACCTTTTAGCTGTACTCATGTTCGACCCTCATGAATCAAAGAGAGCTTTGGCTGAATACGTGTTGTGATGATGTCACAATAACGCATCTTTGCCCAAATCTACAGAAAAGCTTCAGTAATTTAAAAAAATTGCAAGCTCCTCTGAATATTGCTGAGTTTGCTTTATTTTGTGTTAATTCTGAAATCACAAAATTCTGGAGTGACTGGTTTATGTAATCAAATTTTTGGGAGAATTTATACATTTATGTATTTAGTTTTAAGGTATAGTGAATCTGTAGTACATTTGTTTTAAAATATTAAACCTTTATTTGTAAGACAAAAATGCACATTGTTTCGGAATGTTTATGATTCAGAAATAAAAAAGTACTCTTTTCAGTCATAGTATTTCTTCATTAAAATTTTCTTTTAAAATATTCTGAAAATATCAGAACGTGAACCTAGTATCATGAATTGAATTGTGTATTGTTACACCCCTATAAATACATTTACGGCATTTGGCAGACGCCCTTATCCAGAGCGACTTTCATTTATGTCATTTATACAACTGAGCAGTTGAGGGTTAAGGGCCTTGCTCAAGGGCCCACAGTGGCAGTTTGGTGGTGCTGGGGTTTGAACTCACAGCCTTCTGATCAGTAGTCCAAAGTCTTAACCACTGAGCTACCATTGTTTTTTGAAGTCTTAACTAGGCTTTATTTGTGACTGGACCAGTCCTTCAGCACTGGTTTCCTTCTTGTTCTTCTTAGTTTTACTTGAGTTGAAAATATTTAAATATAAATCTTGGAATTTCAGGTGCTGGGACATCAAACTCTGTGGAAGATGTAGACCAAAATAATGGAGGATTTGAAAGGAAGCATGTAAAAGAGGAAGTTTCTGAAGCTGAAGGCAACCTCCGTACAAGGACAGACTGGGGTTGAGTAACACTGGCACTTTAATTCTCATTCAAACTCTTGCTATGTTATACAATTATTAATATTAACATTTATTGTCATGCAAGCCCCCAATCAGCAAAGACCTCCTGTATCATGTGTGAATTCAAGTGTCCTTCACATCCAGATGACCTTCAACAACAGTGGTAGCTGTGAGGCAGTCAGACAGCTGGCATCAGTTTATTGTTGCCTTTCAGTCAGTTCAATTGGTATAACACAGAATGTATGTGATACCAAGCTTTCACCGCCCTGCTGAAGAGAAGACATGTTTTCATGCTTGTAAGGAAGGTGAGGCGTGGTGATGTAGAAGAAGAAGAAGAGGAAGTTTTATTTATATAGT
The DNA here is from genome assembly GCA_023630585.1 of Cranoglanis bouderius. NCBI lineage: Eukaryota > Metazoa > Chordata > Actinopteri > Siluriformes > Cranoglanididae > Cranoglanis > Cranoglanis bouderius. The sequence goes on from CM042547.1 coordinate 22,177,472, forward strand.
GCCTTTCCAAAGCTCAAGGTCGCTTTACATATTATATATCCAATACATTAAATACATACAATACGTTTTTAGCTGGGTCTTGAAACTAGGCAGAGAAGTGATGTTATGGAGAGTAAGAGGTAGTGAGTTCCACAGATTTGGAGCAGCAACACAGAATGACCTTCCACTTGTAGTGGCCAGCTGAAATCTGGGTATGAACAAGAGGCCAAGTTCTCCTGATCTAAGAGACTGAGTAGAGCAGTATGGGTGAAGTAAGTCAGACAAGTAAGGAGGGGCAAGACCATTTAGTGCCTTGAATGTTAAAAGTAGTATCTTAAATTGAATATATATATATGATACCACAGGTAGACAGTGGAGATCATGCAGAAGTGTGATATGAGCAGAGTGCCTGGTGGAGGTGAGAACCCTTGCAGCTGAATTTTGAACATACTGTAATCTTGAAATGTGTTTTTTGGGCAAACCAATAAATGGGCATTACAGTAATCCAAACGTGAAGTGATTAAGATTGGCATGACCTAAGATTTCAGCATCCGTCCGAGTGAGAGAGGATCGAAGACGCACAATATTACGAAGGTGGTAAAAAGAGTTTTTCTATAGCGTTAATATGGGAATCAAAAGAGAGAGTTGTGTCAAATACAACACCAAGTTTACGGGCAGAGGAAGAAGATTTAACAGGAACCCCATCAAATATCAAATGACACATCCATCCTTTTGCCTGAAGTAGTCAAACAATATTTCGGTTTTATTATCATTCAGTTTTAAAAAGTTCAGGGACATCCAGTGTTTGATGTCCCTAATACATGCAGTGAGTGAATCAGAGAAAGATGGCTTAGCAGAACTGGTGGTAAGGATGTCATCAGCATAACAATGAAATTGAAATCCATGCATGAATATGATGTCACCAAGTGGATACATATAAATGATAAACAGTAGTGGCCCAAGAACAGAACCTTGAGGAACACCCTGTGTCAGAGGAGCAGTGGCGGATTTGTACTCTTCAATAGTGATATAATACTTTCTGTCATTGAGGTAGGAGGTGAGCCAGGAGAGAGCTGGACCAGTGATGCCGATTTCAGAGAGACGAGAGATACAAGTATATCATCATCAGAATAAGTATATCATGACAGACAGTTTCAAATGCAGAGCTTAGATTGAGAAGAATTAAAATGTTTATTAACCCAGAATCAATGGACAGGAGAATGTCATTAACCACATGAAGAAGAGCAGTTTCAGTGCTGTGAGATGGACGAGATCCAGACTGGAATGGTTCAAAGACACCATTTGCATCTAAATAAGACCTTAATTGTGAGGCCACTACTTTTTCCGAAATCTTACTTAAAAATAGTAAGTTTGAGATTAGTCTGTAATTGTTCATATTTTGATGATCAAGGCCAGATTTCTTAAGAGAGGAAGAGGTAGAGGGTCAAAGCTATACAGCTGTCATCACCACTGTCTTTCAGTTTTTACTCTTTTCTCCTCCCTGAGAACACATCACTTCTGTTTGAGGTATTGTACCCAGTCCATTTGGCTATTTTTGATACTTTCTCTATTGGTTTAGAATGATAAAATATTTTGTTGAGTAGTTTTATGATGTGCTTAAGAACTTTTTGCTAGTTTTTGAGCCTACTGTGACAAGCCTCTAAACTAGCTTCTGTTTAGCTTGCCAACAGGTGCCTAACATGAGCTTGTGTTATCATCAAACCTTGGCTTCAAAGAAGATTGGTATTTGTCCTTTTTTTGAGAACTGTACCTCTTCTCTACACAGGAAGATGATGTGATACCTACCTGGTTTGCCTGGGTATAGTAAAGGACACTTCTGATGCAGCCTGATGTGTGAATGTTTTCCTCCAGTTGGGTCACATTTGTTGAAAAAACATTCTCTAACATAGAATTCCTTCTGCTGTTTGATGGTGCAGCTCAAAAACTGGATATGGAATGTCATGTTGCAGCACTGCAGGGTTTTTCTTTCTTCTGTTCCCCACAAGAGTTAACAGGTTTACCTGCTGAAAGGTCAAACATGAAGTCTAAAGGCCTACCAGCTTTCACTGGCACTATTTAGAACTTCTTACTACTTTAAGTGGCAGGTGTTGGAGTGGTACCAAAGGAAAGGAAAAATTCTAGAACTTAAGTAAGGGGACATTAACTTTCTCTCATACAAGAATACTTACTTCCCTAGAAAGCACATTCTCAGAAACGTGTTTTGGGCAATCTCCATGAATTACTTGTCAATCGCTACTAAATTACATAAATGTTCTTTTTTTTTTTTTTTTTTTAAACAAGCAAAAATTAACCAGGTTAATATTAACTGGGCTTAAATGAAATTGCTTTACATGTCTTACTAATACATCCAAAAAATATATAAAATGAAATATAATAACGATGCTACAACATTAATCATTTATTATATTTCACTTACTAAGCAAGAGTTTTTGGTTACTTTTATTTTCAATGCCCACACATTATTGATGTACTGCTATGACAGGCCTCACTGCCTTGCACAGACTGCTTTTACTTTTTTGAGTGAAAGTGTGTTGTGTATATAAAAAATTATTTAAACTAACCAGCCCTACTCTATAGCTGATAGGACCCTTTATGTTGCCAAGAGTCCTCTTCCTTACAGGCTTGAATAGATGTGTCTTCAGCCATGTGCATAAAGCTGTGGTAACCAATATTATTTTTGTGATACATTGTTTATTTCTTTATTTCAGAGAAAAGGGTTTTCTATCCATAACCTAATGTTACTTGGGCTGGGCCGTATCTGTGTGCTAAGCACAGTTTAAGTGGGTTTTACTTGGTGGGCAATAAAACGTTATTGATTTGTATGGCGATAAAGTTTTTCCCAATAACGATCTTAAGCGTAGGTTATACAAATGTGATAAACTTTCATTTATATTTTCCTCGTATTGCTGATAGAGCTAATCAGGCTACAGCTGTTACATGGCATGTAGGGTTGGCGTAAAGCCAGCACAACAGCCAATCAAGCTGCACACTGAATTGCTTGCACATATTGAGGGAATCGCCTCTAAAAAACAACAGTAGCAAGCTACAGAAATATGGTGAGCATAGAGAGGTCTGAGGGTGAAAGTGAAGATGACGCTGGGTCATCTGCTCTTGATGACATTGTTCCAGAGAAAGACCATACTGTTTCCAGTTCGGATATCTAAAGCGTGACGAAACTCAGTTAAGCCCAAAATGCAATTCAAGATCATATCCTGTACAGAGAAATAGTGGAGAAATCATTGTTATGGGGCAGAGAATGTTACTGTACTTCCACCTGTCCAATTGATGAGTCCTGCCCGTCTCACTTGATCTCAGGACAGCCCTCAGATGTTGTAAATGCCGCTGCCAATCATTAATGTAAATTATTGTCATCTGTCATCAACCTTGTGCGATTGGAGGATTCTGTCCATGAGACGTTGAAATGTAGCTGGGGCTCCAAACAACCCAAATGGAATGGTGACACAAATTGGTGTAACCCGAATGGAGTGGATAAGGTCATTTTCTCAGGATATTGGAGTCAAGGGAATCTGCCAATACCCCTCGGTTAATTCCACTGTCAAACAAAAGCGAGTCACGGTTAACCGATCGAGCGAGGTATCGCGTGTGCGTCAAATTTAGACACCGCATTGACTTTTTCTGAAGTCCACACGAAAACAGACTGACCCGTCAGTCTTGGGCACCAAGACCACTGGGCTGCTCCAGTCACTATTGTGCTCCTCGATTACTTATGTCAAGCATAGCCTTGAGTTCAGGTAACCAGTATGGGCAGCTGCATACAATCACACCTGGAAGTGTCCCAATGTGGAGTGCTATGAGGTCCGTGTGACCGGGTAGATCCGAAAGCACATCGGAAAATTCACCTGGCAACCTGTGCTCTCTGGGACAGTGAGAGGTGGTCTCCACAGGGGACCGGGGTGACTTTGACCACACTTTTGGAACTTACCTCTGGTCCCAGCTCCTCCCTCTTGGGAGCCTGAGGAACCACCTCTTTCCCAGGTTTCAGGAGGTTGACCTAATAGTCAACTTCTATGACTTGCCGTGTGACCTCAAAGGGTTCTTGCCACTTTGCGATTAATTTAGAGCTCAATGTGGGTAGTAAAATGAGCACTTTATCTCCTGGTGCAAATTCCCATAGCCAAGTACCCCTGTCATACAGATGGCGTTCTTGACGTTCTTGGGCCTGATGCAAATTCTCCTGTGTTAGGTGACCTTAAGGTGTGGAGTTTTGCTCTCAGGTCCAGAACGTACTGAATTTCATTTTTGCTGTTGGAAGGTCCCTCCTCCCAATTTTCCCTAATGACATTTAAGATGCCATGAGGCTTGCGCCCGTACAATAATTAGAATGCGGAAAACCCCGTGGAGGCTTGTGGGACCTCTCATACTGCAAATAAGAGGGGCTCGAGCCACTTATCCCAATTCCAAGCATCATCACAAACAGACTTACGAATAATATTTTGAAGCATTTGATCAAACCGTTTGACCAGCTCATCCATCTGTGGATGGTAAACACTGGTGCAAATCAATTTAATCCCCAATAATTCGTAAAGTTCATGAAGCGTGCATGACATAAAGGATGTGCCCTGGTCAGTCATGATCTCTTTCGGGATCCTGGCTCAGGAGCTAACACGGACTAGTGCCTCCGTAATGCTGTGTGCTGAGATGTTGCTCAGAGGTGTGGCTTCTGGGTACCGTGTTGCATAATCCACCAGGACTAACACAAAGCGCTATCCTCACAAGCACCTTTGTAATGACTCTATGAGGTCCATGCCAATTCTTTGAAAGGGGACCTCAATTAAGGGTAATGGATGCAATGGTGCTTTTGGGATGGCCAGCGGATTCACCAGCTGACATTTGCGACATGCCGTACCACCAGCAAACATTACAGCGAATGCCCGGCCAATTAAAAACGAGCCATTAGGCGGTTTAGTGTTTTTTCCTGGCCCAAGTGCCCAGCCATGGGATTATGGTGAGCCCCATGGAACAGTAGTTCCCTACAGCTTTATTGTGCCAATAACTGGGTCGTTTCTTCTTTAGTTTGAGCTTCCTGCGTCACTCGATATAACCTATCCCTTAATTATTGAAAAGTATGGGTGGGAGAGTGCAACATTAGGCTGGATTTTTTTGACCATGGGTTACACTCACTTGATCATAGGCGTGCCTCAGGGTCTCGTCGCATGACTGCTCTAAGGGGAAATCCCTGAGGGGAATCCCCACCAAGGGTGGAGGAGCGGGGCCCTCCCCACCCTCTTCACCCTCCATGTCCCCCTGATGTGGAGCTGACTTCAACGGCCCTGGCACTGCTTCCCCAGCCAGTGTTGCACACATTCCACACCATGCCTCTCTACTGCAGGACCCATCCACAAACATTTCTCTCACTAATGCCTGAAACCCTGGCCAATCTGTCCCAAGAATTAGTGGATGGGTGAGGTGAGGAGTAACCACAGCCTCCACTTTATGCTTTTGCCCCCGGCATTTAATAAGGACTGGCACAAGCTGATACTCTTGAATATCCCCATGCACACACCTCACCTTCACCAAATGTGCACTTCCCAAAGCCTTGCATTGAATCAGGCGTTGATGGACTGAGGTCTGATTACACCCCAAGTCCACCAAGGCCTAATGTTTATTCCCTTGTATACTCACCAGTATGCGGTACGTTCCTGCTCGATAAGGGGAAGTCTGAGGCTCATCAGGGATCTGGATCAGAGGTCCCACCTCCATGCAGGAACACCGATCCTGGAAATTCACGGCTTCCACGCAGCGCCAACACACCTGCCCGGGCTTTGCCCCAGCTTTGGTGGGCACGAGATATTCCCTGTGCGGAGAGAAAGACAGCGGTACTGGTTCTGGGGGATAGGAGGAGAAGAGAGAGACAGGGTGAGAAAGACCAAGGACACCTGGATCAGGAACTGCCACCAAGTGATCCTCCGCCAGCTGCATGGCTTCATCCAGGGTTGCGGGCCAGTAGCACTGGACCCACTCCGCTGTTCCTGTCAGGAGTCGAGCGATGAATTCCTTCAGTATCACCAGCTCGATGAACGGTTCTGCCTTTCGCTCCTCTGCCATCAAGCGCCAGCAACAGGAGTCCCTCAGCTGCTGCGATGCACTGCAGGACTGCCCTCTTTATGCTGGAATACTCCAGCTGTGTCCATGCACACTAAAAGAGCTCCAAGAAGGTCTCCAGATCGTCTATAGAGGCCATCTTGGTGAGCAGCATGGTGGCAGGGGTGCTGGGCTGCTGCAGCTTCTGGAGTGCCCTCTTTCTCTCGGCCAGCTCGTGCGCGAGTGCTTCGAAGCGAAGCTGCTGCTCGTTGTGCAGGTGGAGGAGTGCTTGGTGTTGAGTTTGGTGAAGGAGGGTGAGAGATTTGACGATCTCGCCGAGTGGGGAAGCTTACTTGAGTCTTCCTCAATTCCCGGGTTTCAGCACCACTGTAAAACCCTGTTGTGTAAGAGTGTGTAGGAAGACCTTGGAGGCAGAAGGAAATTAACGTAAGCCCGGAGCTCAGATATATTCAGTCTGTGATTTTCAGCGTTCTTTCAAAAACAGCACAATTACCGGAAATGGATTCATCCGGTCTCACAACTTTCGCTCCATCAGGTTCACGTTCACACTTCTTGTGTGTGTGTCACAAGCTCCATGAGCTATATCGCTGTCTTGCTGTCTTTGGTTACAGCAGTTACTTAAAGCACAAAGAGACACACATAAATAAACTGGCGGCAATAAGACACAGGTAAGAATCATCACACATTATCGGTTCAGCCCGTCTCCATTCCGTCTGCAGCTGACGCTTGACCACGCCCCTGCTGCCACGATGGTATATTTAAGATTTTTTGCTTAAAAATAAAACAAGGTCAACCTATCCTTTTTTTCTCTTCTATTAAATAATCCATACAATGTCAAATTTAACTTTTGTATGATTATATCTGTTGTTGACATAATACAATAATAAATCCAAAGAAGCAGTAAAATTGTTCAAAAGCAACAAAAAAAATTATTATATTTTTAAACTGGGGATTGGGGTTGTCCCTGTTTTACCACATGAAAGGTCGTAACCTTTAATCTATTTCATGGCTAAATGGTGGTAGTGGTATGATGCCACTAAATCTAGTGGAGAAAGAAGGATTCTTCCATGTAGATTTATATAATATTTAATATACTGTGTGGATGTATATATGTGCTGAATATTTAAAAATTTTGAACAGTAATGGACATTTGCTCAGTCTTCATTATTTAGAAAGATATTCTTTAAAAGCTGTCAGTATTATGAAATTCTATATTGTTATCATTTTTCAGATCGATCAGTATAGAAGACTTTATCATGATAACATTTATGGCAGTATAGCCCAGCTCTAGTTTTAATTTTGTACATCTGGGCAGCAACTTTTGATCAACCAACACATTATCCCCGGTGTATAGCATCATGTGCCATAGTTAGCCTAGTAGGGCTACCAGAACTTACCTCAACCTTAATCTATGTAAATCTATTTTTTTTTTTTTTCTTGTGGCCTTGTTGGGATCCCTTAGTATCTACTAAAAAAAAAAAAAAAGATTATAAGAGGATGTCTTGCCTTTAATGTTTACATTTTAGTTTTGCTCTGTGTGACTTGGTTAGCCATTCTCTGTACATCTTCACCAGAAGTTATATTTGTCATTGCCTCATTTATAATCTATAGAACACTGGTTACATTCATTCTTTTTTCTAAAAATAGTTTAACTATTTTCACAGTGAGTTTCTAATACTGTTGGTTTTCTGCTCCAGACATGGATGATGCCCAGGTACAAGTCTTCTCCTGCTCTTGGTGTTCACGTTCCTTTACATCTCAAATTAACCTCCAAAAACACATCAGAAGACACCACTGTGAGGAATATGAGAGACTGCTACAATCAAGAGAGTTAAAAGACGTGAACCATATCACCATAATAAGCTCCGATATTCAGCAAACAGCCTCTGTTACACTCAACAGTAACTCCTCTAATAAACAAATGCAGAAAGGAGTGTATCCCTGCTCACAGTGTGGGAAGAGTTTTACTGACCGGAGTAATCTCAGAGAAGATTACTCACAGGAGAAAAGCCGTATCACTGCTCAGAATGTGGGAAGAGCTTTAATCGACAGAGTAATCTACAAAGACACCAGCGCATTCACACAGGAGAAAAGCCATTTTCCTGCTTAGAGTGTGGAAAGAGTTTTGTTGAACGGAGTGAACTACAAATACACCAGCGCATTCACACAGGAGAAAAACCGTATCACTGCTCAGAATGTGGGAAGAGCATTAATCGAAAGAATGATCTACAAAGACACCAGCGCATTCACACAGGAGAAAAGCCGTATCACTGCTCAGAGTGTGGTAAGAGTTTTTCCCAACAAAGAAATCTTCTGTTGCTGAAAATTCAGTGCATTCACTAGGGAGGAAATAAACATACAAGTGCTCATACTGTAGGAAGATGTTTACAGATAAAGATAATCTCAAAGTATATCAGCGTATTCACACAGGAGAAAAGCTGTAAAATAACATTAGAACAGAAATACAGTCTAGACATTGTTAATGTTGTAAATGGTTATTATAGTTGGAAACAGCTGATTTCAATAGAATATCTACACACCATAGGCATACCAAAGCCCATTTTGGCAATGGTCATGTCTGTGTTCTAATCTCCATTGTATTAGCTAAGTTATCATGTAAAAAGGCTAATTCATCATTAGAAAACCATTGTGCAATTATTTTAATTGTGCCTTACTCTATGTAAATCCTATTTTTTCTTGTGGCCTTGTTGGTATCCCTTAGTATCTACTAAAGAAGATTATAAGAGGATATCTTACCTCTAATGTTTACGTTTTAATTTTAGACTGTGTGACTGACTTGGTTAGCCATTCTCTGTACATCTTCACCAGAAGTTATATTTGTCATTGCCTCATTTGTAATCTATAGAACATTGGTTACATTCATTATTTTTTCTAAAAACAGTTTAACTATTTTCACAATGATTTTCTAATACATTCATTTTCTCCTCCAGATGTGGATGATGCCCAGGTACAAGTCTTCTCCTGCTCCTGGTGTTCACTTTCCTTTACATCTCAAATCAACCTCCAATAACACATCAGAAGATACCACTGTGAGGAATATGAGAGACTGCTACAATCAGGAGAGTTAAAAGACCTCAACCATAGCACCACAATAAGCTCCAGTATTCAGCAAACAGCCTCTGTTACACTCAACAGTAACTCTTCTAATGAACAAATGCAGAAAGGAGTCTATCCCTGCTCACAGTGTGGGAAGAGTTTTACTGACCGGAGTAATCTCAGACAACACCAGCTCATTCACACAGGACAAACGCCGCATCACTGCTCAGAATGTGGGAAGAGTTTTTCCCAGCAAAGAAATCTTCAGCAGCACCAATGCATTCGCTAAGGAGAAAAAAACATGCAAGTGCTCATACTGTAGGAAGTTGTGTACAGATAAAGATAATCTCAAAGTATATCGGTGGATTCACACAGGAGTAAAGTATGGGAAGAGTTTTAATCAGAAGAATAATTTCATGCAACACCAACAACTTCACACAGCATAGTAACTGATTTGAGATTTACTTTTTCAGGTGCCTTTAACACCTGAGTGCTCTAGCATGGCGTCAGAAGCCTGTGATGTATGTGATCTCTAAATAAAGGCCAGTTTATTCAATGTTTTTATTTATTTATTTATTTTTAACAGTTACCATGATTTGTGTAAGGTATGTACACTACCATGGTTCAGCTTGTCTCCACTGATTTTGTTGTGTTTTTCACTTATAGCATACTTCATTACTGCTTTTAGTGAAATAAAGACTTTTTCACCATTAACAAAAAGTCTCTTGTTCTCTTTTTCACATAATTGCTAAGCCAGCCAAGAGGGATTTTTTGGAAAGGCATGAAAGACAAATGTTTTTTCTTATCAGATACGTTTTAGGGAAATTGCTTTTAACAAGTACACCACCATCAGTTGAATCAATTCCAAGCAGTGTGAACAAAGCTGTAGAATTGAGGATTATTTTTTCCTTCACTTAGCAGAAAGAAAACACACAAGTGCTCATACTGTAGGAAGATGTTTACAGATAAAGAAAATCTCAAAGTATATCAGCGCATTCACACAGGAGAAAAGCTGTAAAATAACATTAGAACAAAAATACAGTCTAGACATTATTAATGTTGTAAATGTTTATTATAGTTGGAAACATGATTTTAATGGAATATCTACATCGGCATACCAAAGCCCATTTTTGGCAACGATCATGTCTGTGTTCTAATCTCACTGTGTTAGTTATCATGTAAGTTATCATGTAAAAAGGCTAATTCATCATTAGAAAACCCTTATGCAATTATGTCAGCACAGCTGAAAACCATTGTGCTGTGTAAGGAAGCAATAAAACTGACCTTCTTTGGGCTACCTGGGTATCTGGAGCATCGGCATTTTGTCGGTTCGATTATGGTCTCAAAATGGCCAGAAAGAAAGAGCTTTCTTAAGAAACTCCTCAGTCTATTGTTGTTTTGGGAAATGAAGGCTATTCCATGTGAGAAATTGGCAAGAAATTGAAGTTATCTTATAAAGGTGTGTACTACTCCCTTCACAGAGCAGCACAAACGGGGATACTAGGATAGAAAAAGACGTTGTAGGTCCCGGTTCACAGCTGTGCACTAAGTGAGGTGTTTGGCTCATCGAGAAGAACATTTGTGAGGCTCAGAACAAATGAAAAGATGTCGGAGGAGTACTTGATGCCATCTGTCAAGGATGGGTGATGGAATGTGATGGTCTGGGGGTGCTTTGGTGCTGGTAAAGTGGGAAATTTGTAAAGGGTAAAAGGAATCTTGAAAAATCTCGATCAGTATAGAAGACTTTATCATGATAACATTTATGGCAGTATAGCCCAGCTTTAGTTTTAATGATGTACGTTTGGGCAGCAACTTTTGATCAACATACACATTATCCCAGGTGTATAGCATCATGTGGCATAGTTAGCCTAGTAGGGCTACCAGAACTTACTTCAACCTTAATCTATGTAAATCTATTTTTTTTTCTTGTGGCCTTGTTGGGATCCCTTAATATCTAATAAAAAAGATTATAAGAGGATGTCTTGCCTCTAATGTTTACATTTTAGTTTTACATTGTGTGACTGACTTGGTTAGCCATTCTCTGTACATCTTCACCAGAAGTTATATTTGTCATTGCCTCATTTATAATCTATAGAACATTGGTTACATTCATACTTTTTTCTAAAAACAGTTTAACTATTTTCACAATGATTTTCTAATACTGTTCATTTTCTCCTCCAGATATGGACGATGCCCAGGTACAAGTCTTCTCCTGCTCCTGGTGTTCACTTTCCTTTACATCTCAAATTAGCCTCCACAACCACATCAGAAGACACCACTGTGAGGAATATGAGAGACTGCTACAATCAGGAGAGTTAAAAGACGTGAACCATATCACCATAATAAGCTCAAGTATTCAGCAAACAGCCTCTGTTACACTCAACAGTAACTCCTCTAATAAACAAATGCAGAAAGGAGTCTATCCCTGCTCACAGTGTGGGAAGAGTTTTACTGACTGGAGTAATCTCAGACAACACCAGCGCATTCACACAGGAGAAAAGCCATATCACTGCTCAGAATGCGGGAAGAGTTTTACCGACCGGAGTAATCTCAGACACCACCAGCGCATTCACACAGGAGAAAAGCCATATCACTGCTCACAGTGTGGGAAGAGTTTTAATCAACGGAGTAATCTTCAAGCACATATGCATATTCACACAGGAGAAAAACCGTATCACTGCTCACAGTGTGGGAAGAGTTTTATTCAACAGAGTCATCTACAAAGACACCAGCGCCTTCACACAGGAGAAAAACCATATCACTGCTCAGAGTGTGGAAAGAGCTTTATTCAACAGAGTCATCTACAAGATCACCAGCGTATTCACACAGGAGAAAAGCCGTATTTCTGCTTAGAGTGTGGGAAGAGCTTTATTCGACGGGGAGAACTACAAAGACACCAGCGCATTCACACAGGAGAAAAGCCGTATCACTGCTCAGAATGTGGCAAGAGTTTTATTCAGCAGAGTAATCTACAAATACACCAGCACATTCACACAGGAGAAAAACCGTATCACTGCTCAGAATGTGGGAAGAGTTTTTCCCAACAAAGAAATCTTCAGCAACACCAATGCATTCGCTAAGGAGAAAAAAATGTGCTCATACTGTAGGAAGATGTGTACAGATAAAGATAATCTCAAAGTATATCGGTGGATTCACACAGGAGCAAAGTATGGGAAGAGTTTTAATCAGAAGAGTAATTTCATGCAACACCAACAAATTCACACAGCATAGTAACTGAGTTGAGATTTACTTTTTCAGGTGCCTTTAACATCTGAGTGCTCTAGCATGGAGTCAGAGGCCTGTGATGTATCTGATCTCTAAATGAAAAAAAAAAAACATTGAATAAACTGGCCTTTAACAGTTACCATGATTTGTGTAAGGTGTGTACACTACCATGCAAAAGTTTTTAATCACTCAGAAATTGCCTTGTTTTTAAAAGAAAATGACAGTCAATCACAATTTATTTTCAATTAAAATAACATTAGAACAGAAATACAGTCTAGACATTGTTAATGTTGTAAATGATTATTACAGTTGGAAACAGCTGCAACCATCACTCCTGTGTTCTAATACCATTGTATTAGCTAGTCTTCAGTTATCATGTAAAAAGGCTAATTAATCATTAGAAAACCCTTGTGCAATTATGATGGCACAGCTTATAATCATTGTGCTGTGCAATAAAACTGACATTCTTTGGGCTAATTGGGTATCAGCATTTTGTCGGTTCGATTATGGTCTCAAAATGGCCAGAAAGAAAGAGAAACTCCTCAGTCTATTGTTGATTTGAGAAATGAAGTCTATTCCATGTGAGAAACTGGCAAGAAATTAAAGTTATTTTATAAAGATGTGTACTACTCCCTTCACAGAACAGCGCAAACTGGCATTAACCAGGATTGAGATTTTGTAGGCTCCGGTGCACAACTGTGCAGAAAATGAGGTGTTTGGATCACCGAGAAGAACATTTGTGAGGCACCGAACAAATGAAAAGATGCTGGAGGAGTTCTTGACACCATCTATCAAGCATGGTGGAGGGAACGTGATGGTCTGGGGGTGCTTTGGTGCTGGTAAAGTGGGACATTTGAAAAGGGTGAAAGGAATCTTGAGCAAGGAAGGTTATCACTCCATGTACCATGCCATGCCATACCCTGTTGACAGTGCTTGATTGGAGCCAATTTCATCCTACAACAGGACAATGACCAATAGCACTGCTCCAAATTATTCAAAACCTATTTAGGGAATAAGCTGTCAGTAGAATTCTGTCTGTAATGGATTGGCCAGCTCAATCACCGGATCTCAACCCTATTGAGCTGCCGTGGGAGCAGCTTGAGCAGATGGTACGAAAAAAGTGGCCATCAAACCAATCCAGATTGTGCTTTAGGATTCATTGAGTGAATTAAACTGATGCAGACGACCTCAACAAACTGAATGCCAAAGGTTTACAAGGCTGTAATTGCTGCAAATAGAGGATTCTTTGATGAAAGCAAAGTTTGAAGCACTAAATTGTTCTCAGTCAGAAATAATTATTTCTAACTTTGCCAATATGTTAACTATTTTCTATTCATTTTGCAACATCTTCTAAATGATTCCAAACTTTTAAACGGTAGTGTGGATAAATGTATTTCTGTATGCTGTGAATATATCAGAGTTTCTCCTAGGAATTTTAGGTGCTGGTCACTGTGTCTGGGAATGATTCAGTTTACTAATGGCGAAGATTCCAGCCTGTCAAGTCAGCATCACTGCCACAAACCAGGCTTCATTTCCAATAATGTACAGCCCATAATGCACAGCCCACCATAGTTATGCTGCATTAAAAAAAGATGCTCTTGGTTCAGCCTGACTCCACTGATTTTGTTGTGTTTTTCACTTATAGTATGCATCGTTACTGTTTTTATTGAAATAAAGAGTTTTTTCCACCATTAACAAAAAGTCTCTTGCTCTCTTTTTTATATAATTGCTAAGCCAGCCAAGAGGGTGTAAAGGATTTAAAGGTCGGGCAAGGAGGAAACAGAGGGGAGGCAGACTTAATCCAACTCACACGCTTTATTTTTTCTTTTTCTTCCAATTCGTGTTTTATTTTCACTATTTCAAAATAGCCATCCGGCCTGCCGCTGACTCCCCCCCCTTGCCGAGAGAGGAAGTCCGCCACAGCCATCTGCGCCCCCGGTCTGTGGATCACCTCGAACTTAAAAGGCTGGAGCGCCAGGTACCAACGAGTGATCCGCTCACTGGCATCTTTCATGTGGCGGAGCCACTGGAGCGGGGCGTGGTCCGAACAGAGGATGAAGGCCCGCCCCAGCAGATAGTAGCGGAGGGTGAGGACCTCCCACTTGATGGCCAGGCACTCTTTCTCGATTGTGCTGTACTTTGTCTCTCATCCCGAGAGCTTGCGGCTGATGTACAGCACGGGGCGCTCCACCCCCTCCACCACTTGGGACAGCACGGCCCCCAACTCCCTGTCCGACGCATCTGTCTGCAAAACAAAAGGGAGGGAGAAGTCAGGAGAATGTAAAAGTGGTCTGCACGCCACACAGTGCAGATTTTACGTGAGAGAAAGCCTGTTGGCACGGCTCCGTCCACTGGACTGGGTCTGGTGCCCCCTTTTTAGTGAGATCAGACGTCTGAATAATTAGGCACGAACCTACGATAATAGCCAGCCAACCCCAGGAACCGTCTCACCTCCTTTTGGGTCTTGGGCCTTGGGCAGGACGCAATTGCTGCTGTCTTATCAATTTGGGGACGCACCTGTCCCTGGCCCAAGTGGAAGCCCAGATACCGTACTTCCACCCATCCAATCGGAAGAGAGCATCCGCAACATTCCTCGCGGAGATATTGTGTAGAGGCACCACTTCCGGGTATTGCGTTGCATAGTCCACTAATACTAACACAAAGCAATACCCTCGTGCAGATTGGTCTAATGGCCCGACGAGGTCCATGCCAATTCGCTCAAAGGGGACCTCGATTAATGGGAGTGGGCGCAACGGCGCTTTTGGGGTGGCCGGTGGATTCACCAGCTGGCATTTGCGGCACGCTGCGCACCACCGGCGAATGCCCGGCCAATAGAAGCAAGCCAAGAGCTGACCTAATGTTTTTGCCTGCCCTAAGTGCCCCGCCATAGGGTTATGAGAAGCTGCCTGGAATAATAATCCCCGACGGTTCTTCGGAACCAACAATTGGGTCACATTTTCTTGCGTCTGAGTGTCCTGTGTCACTCTATAAATCCTATCTTTAATAATCGCAAAGTATGGGTGGGAGAGCGCAACATTGGGCTGGATCGGCTGACCATTGATTACTCTCACTTGATCAAAGGCGTGCTTCAGGTTCTTGTCGCGCGACTGCTCCAAGGGAAAATCCCTGAGGGGAATCCCTGCTAAGAGGGGGGAGAACCACTCCCCCCGCTCTCATTGTCACGCTGATGTGGAGCTGTCATCGACGGCCCTGGCACCGCCTCTCCTGTCAAGGCTGCGCACATTCCACACCGCCTCTCCCTAATGCAGGACCCATCCACAAACATTTCTCTTGCTAATAATCGAAACCCCTGCCAATTAGTTCCCAAAATGAGTGGATGGGTGAGACGGGGACTAACCGCCGCCTCCACTATATTTTTTCGCCCACGAAATTTGATGACGATGGGCACTAGTGGGTACTTGTGAACATCCCCGTGCACACACCTCAACTTCACCAAACGTGCATTTTCCAATGCCTCCCCTTGAACCAAGTCTTTTTAAATTGAGGTCTGATTGCATCCTGAATCCACCAATGCCTGATATGTACCCCCCTGAACACTCACCGGAACGCGGTACATCCCATCTCGATCGGGGAGGCCTGCGGTGCGTCGGGGAGCCGGACCACTGCTACCACCTCCATTACAGAGCACTGGTCCTGGAAATGCCCCAGCTCCCCGCAGCGCCCGCACGTCAGCCCAAGCATCACTCCTGCACCTGCTGCTCTGGATTCACCCACGTGAGGATCAGAGGAGACCGGGCCAGAGAGAGAGGGGGCAGGTGGGGAAGGGGGAAAGGCACGGGTACGGGGCATGGATCGAGGGGGAAAAGGCCCCCGTCTTCGGGGTATAGGGACAGGGAAGGGGCGAGGAGATGCACAAGAGCGAGAGAGAGAGGGAGAGAAAGAGGAAGAGGAAGAAGCAGAAGGATGGGGCTCACCTGCCTCCGGATACGCCGGCCAGCTGAACCGCCTCATCCAGCGACCCAGGGCGATGGCACTGGACCCACTCCACCGTTCCTGCTGGAAGCCGCCCCACAAACTGCTCCAGAACCACCAGGTCGATGATTTCCTCGGCGTCGCATTCCTCGGCCAACAACCACCTCCGGCAGGTGTCCCAGAGCTGCTGAGCGAAGACAAACGGGTGGCCGAGCTCGGTGAAGGTGCTGCTCTGGGGTCCGACCCACCCATTGCAAAATCGCCCGTTTCAGGTCCGGGTATTCCAGCATGTTAGCGATGGGCAGCTGCTGGGCCGCGAGCTGGGCCTCGCAAGACAAGAGCGGCACAAGGCCCTCATGCCAGCCTCACGCCCGTGCGGAGCGCTCGTACAGCTCCAGGAACGCCTCCGGGTTGTCCTGCGGTCCTATCTTCGTGAGTGCGACATGGGGCAGAGCGACAGGCACGGCTAGGGCAGGAGCCGCTGGGGCGGCGGCTGGAATCCCGGCCTGCTGCACCAGGCCCTGTAGCTCCCGGCGGTCCTCGGCCTGGGCATCAAGGATGTCCTTAAACCGCTGCTCCTGGTCGTGTTGTAGCTGTAGGAGGGCCTGGTGTTGGGTCTGGTGGAGGTTGGCCATCTGGGTAATGAGGTGGTCCAGCGGTGAGCCTTCCATGGCGGTGATTTCCTCCCGAGCTTCCCGGGTTTTGGCACCAGTGTAAAGGATTTAAAGGTCGGGCAAGGAGGAAACAGAGGGGAGGAAGACTTAATCCAACTCACATGCTTTATTTTTTCTTTTTCTTTCGATTCGTGTTTTATTTTCACTATTTCACACACACACACACGCACACTTGTGACTCTGTGCCGGCGTCTCTTTCTCTCTCTCTCGAGGCATGTGTCTCTCCTCATTTTATCTTCTTCCCCTCACTGCAATGCAGAACAATCATTAGTCTCACTTCCTACAGGTGTGTAAACCTTACCACTCGCTTTCTCCGGCTCCGCCCTCCATTCACAAACTGGCGCTCGGCCACGCCCCCACCTCCACAGAGGGATTTTCTGGAAAAGCAGGAAAGACAAATATTTTTCTCTTCTTGTAAGTTTTAGGGAAACCGCTTTTAACAACAAGCACACCACCATCAGTTGAATCAATTCCACAAGCAGTGTTAACAAAGCTGTATACGAATTGAAGATTCTTTTTTCCATCACTAGCAGGGAGTGTCTTAGGCCTTGTTCCTTACAGTTCTTAAAAAATAACTGAAACATCCTGAGAGACTGTGGTTGTATCTGAATTGTAAAATTAATTATCTTGCAGAGAAATCAGTCCACCATGGATTTATGCAAGTTTAAACATTAGTCACCGTGATCCCAATGTACAAGGCACTGTTAGGTTTTGCCTTTAAATTATTTTCTAAACCCAAGGTAGTCTGGTTTATACCTGATGGACTACAGCATTTATAATTAGAATTTACAGTTGTGTGCAAACATTTGTGCACCCCTGTTCAAATGACATATTTTATTGATTTTTTTAAGTGAAAAGAGTTAACACCAACCACTGCAGCAGACGATTAAAAATTCTACAAATGTTAATATACAGGTACTTTATAATTGATTAACTTAAATAAACAAAATAGTAATTGTGGTCTGTATACTAGGCAGAAAGGAAAAGCAAAAGGGGAAAAAGGGAGCAGCATTTGATGGAAAGAAAACCTTGCCAACTGTTAAGCATGGTGGTGTCAGAAAAAATTACACAGGTAGATGGAAGAATGGATTCTATTAAGTATCAACAAATTCTGGAAGCAAATGTAACATAGTCAAGAAACTGAAGGTGAAAAAAGATTGGATTCTTCAACAGGTCAAGGACCCTAAATGTAATTCCCTGTAATTTAATTTAAAAAGTGGAACTTTCATTTATTCTAGATTCATTACACATAAAGTGAAATATTTCAAGCCTAAGTTTTAATCTTGATGATTACGGCTTACAGCTCATGGAAATGAGATACTGGAAAAATCCAGTATCTCAAAAATATTAGAATAAAGAATTTATAATACAGCAATGTGGACCTGAGAAGACTCTAATCAGCTAATTAACTCAAAACACCTTTTTACTCAAAACACCGTTGCTCAGTGGTCCAAAGTTCTTTTTTCAGATGAAAGTAAACTTTGCATTTTACTTGGAAATCAAGGTCCCAGAGTCTGGAGGAAGAGTGGAGAGGCACAGAATCCAAGTTGCTTGAAGTCCAGTGTGAAGTTTCCACAGTCAGTGATGATTTGGGGTGCCATGTCATCTGCTGGTGTTGGTCCACTGTGTTTTCTCGAGTCGAGAGTCGATGCAGCATCTACCAGGAGATTTTAGAGCACTTCATGCTTCCATCTGCTGACAAGCTTTATGGAGATGCTGATTTCCTTTTCCAGCAGGACTTGGCACCTGCCCACAGAGCCAAAACTACTAGTAACTGGTTTGGTGACCATGGTATTACTGTGCTTGATTGGCCAGCCGACTCACCTGACCTGAATTTTGTCAAGAGGAAGATGAGAGACACCAGACCCAACGATACAGACGAGCTGAAGGCTGCTATCAAAGCAACCTGGGCTTCCATAACACCTCAGCAGTGCCACAGGCTGATTGCCTCCATGCCACACCGCATTGATCCAGTAATTCGTGCAAAACAAGCCCCGACCGAGTACTGAGTGCATAAATTAACATACTTTTCAGAAGGTCGACATTTATGTATTATAAATTCTTTATTCTAATATTTTGAGATACTGGATTTTTGATTTCCATGAGCTGTAAGCCGTAATCATCAATATTAAAACAAAAAAGATTTCACTTTATGTGTAATGAATCTAGAATATATAATCTAGCAAAATCTAGCGTTCTGGATGCGGTTAGTCAGTATATTAGTTCGTAATTAATATTTGAGGTTTGGGGGTCTCTCAAGAGCGGCGTCGCTATCGTCATCATCAACGTCATCATCAACGTCATCATCAACGTCATCATCCTCCTCAGCTGGACACTCGAGCTGTCGAGCTGTCGAGCTGCCAAATCTCACTAGCCAATGAGAGTAAAGCTCTGTTAAGCCCCGCCCACACGTGAGGTTTGTGCCAGAATGGCGAATGTCAATTTGTTAAGTATAAACAAAAAGAAAAATTAAATTTGAAAAAAAAAATTGATTAAAAAAATAAAATAATTCGGGTCTTCCCATAAGTATGTGAATGCTATTGCTGTGACTTTGATATAATTCAAATCATTTGCCGTTTAATGCGCTGAAGAAAAAAAAAAAAAAACGTGTGGACGAGCCTTAAGATAAACAGGCTTGAATAACAGTATTTAAGTTTGAAATATATTCCCCTATCCAGTTGGTGGCGGTAATGCACTAAAAAGCTGCTTTGCCGCTAATAAACCTTAAAATAAGAAGAAGAAGAAGGAGGAGGCTCTGTTTATTCACAACAGAAGAAGAGGATATGCGGTTTTTCACCCCCCGAGTGAACGGTTTATTTTTTTCAGTGAGGTAATCATTTCTACATGAAAATATTCCTGACTGGTTTATATACAATAACAGATTGGATCGATTTAAAAACAAACTTGTTACTGTGTCTGTATTTGAGGATGTTCACTATGTTCTACTTTAAAACCTGAGGTAAGTTTAACTAGCTGAGCTGCTCGGCTAATAGTTAGTGACTGAATCCCAAACCTTCGAAGTGCAATACAGAGAGAATGATACAGTGGCTTATTAAATCATTGTTCATTCTCCCAGTTCTCTTTTAAATCAAAGATTCATAGTTTGCATAAAGTGTATTAGATTACAGTGGGTTCTGCAGTTATTCTTATGATCGGAGCCTCCTTTTCCAGAAACACCATTTAGACCTCATAATAAGACCTTATAATGGAATCAGCAGAGATACGACCGTGCTCTTCTAGAAAACCTCCACACACTCCTGGTCCCACTGACTCACAGGTAACAGTTAGCTATATGTGTGCAATTAAACATAACATTTTTAATAACTAAGATTCACCTGACTGTGTGAATGTTCTTCACTTAATCAGCTTCCATCCTTGGTAGGTTGCATGCTCTCCTACTAATCAAGTAAACCATGATATTATCGTCTCTTCAGTATCCTCATGGACTATATGTTGTGTTATACCACCGTTAGTTTCAGTCCACTAATTTGATTGGTCAAGTGACATTCCAAGAGTGCTGATATTTAGTATAACGGCACTGGGACATTTCACTGTGTGTATCACTCCACTTATCTGTGTTTACTGCAGAAATTACAAATCTAGTATTAGATCATTACATTGAAACTGTTACTACACTTACTACAGGCTGTCAGTTAGTCTGTGTGTTGCATGGCAGCATGTAAAGCTCTATCTAGCTGTGGCTGTTTTGGGAACTGTTTCCATTGACAGCAAAAATAAGCCAAATATTTGTCCATATTGTGTCTGAAATGTTAGTTACTTGATATTAATTTCTCATTAAGAAAACTGTCACATAAAAGCAAGATCACACTCGTAATTGTGCTGCTGTACTGAATATCAGCACTGCTGTGATCACCTGCGGCCTCGTGCTTACGGCCGAATCACAGTCGATATTCTGTGTAACAGCGCACTTATGCATGCAATATTGCTTAATCGACTTTCTTTTGTAAATAAGTATTATTACTCTTTGTTCATTAGCTTTGTGGGGTTGTGCAGGCAGAAAAATATACGTCTTCAGATGGAGGGACATCAGGCTCTGTAGAACACATCACCTGTGTGAACCTTCAGAAACATGTAAAAAAGGAAGAAACTGTAGATGAAGAATACCTCTGTAAGTAAACATGGTACATTACAGTCCAATCTAATATTCAGTAATAATTTTTAGTCTAATCTAATTTGTGAATGAACCACATCACTGACTTTTCCCCATTTATATTTGTACTTCACTTTAAGTTAAATTAAAACATTTAAATTCAGTTAATGGAATTTCAGGTG
Organism: Cranoglanis bouderius; assembly: GCA_023630585.1. Classification (NCBI taxonomy): domain Eukaryota; kingdom Metazoa; phylum Chordata; class Actinopteri; order Siluriformes; family Cranoglanididae; genus Cranoglanis; species Cranoglanis bouderius. The sequence goes on from CM042547.1 coordinate 22,198,717, forward strand.
AAGCGACACAAGTCTCTGTGGGACACATCACACCTGTGGACCAACTGAATTGTATGAAAAAGGAAGAACCTGAATATGAAGACTATATCTGTAAGACAACAGGGTGTATTATGGTCCAGACTAATATTGAACTCAATAACTAGGGGTGTAACAATACATGACACGATGCATCAGGATGTAAAAATGTGACGATGATTTCAGCATTCTATTAATTATGACTCATGCAATTGCAGTGTTTGAACACCAATCTGGTCCCAATCTGCGCAATCCATAGAGTTACAATAGGATATATAGAGAGCATGCTGGTCAAATGATCGTGTTCTTTCTTGGAGAGTCTGCACCATTACCAAGACGGGAATCATGTGCACTTGAAAAGTGATTGATGGTCCGCAATTACTGACTTAACTTGCCATGAAATCATAATTTTCATACCAAAATGGTATCCCTAGTTCAAACCCGTAATACCGGTATTAGCACTTTGTGGATGCTAGATGGGGTAATTGTGGGTTGTTGCATGCGTAATGTTGGTGTTTTATCATCTTTTATTTTAGCTGCTTTGGCAGGGTGATTAGTGTGGAGGTGTGCAAATAAATTAGATTTCTTCATGTAGTTTCTGCATATGGCTTCAGCTGTATTTTCAGATTATCCGTGTTCGTTGGGTGTAAAGCTGAAATGTTGCTACACGGAGATGCCACTCCTCTTTTAGGAATCAAGCCTTCTGTCATTTCGATACAGGTCTCCGTTTTGACTTCTAAATGCAGCTATGCTTTAAATTTAAAATTTAAAATTTCACTTAATTTAATTTATCATTAGGCGACTATACATAATTTAATGCTGTTCTCTTCATTAGGATATTAATGTAGGAAATGTTGTTATTAAGTAAGTTTAATTCGTAATGTTTCCCACTTTAAACCTGTGTAAAATTTCATACCGGTATACGACCCCTGGCAAAAATTATGTAACCACCACACTTAGATGTTCACCCAGTTTTTTATTTTTATTTTTTACTTTGTAGCAAATAAACAAATCACAGAAATGACAAAAATTTTTGCTTTATAGCTGAACATTCTAGCTTCGTGGACAAATTAAATTATTTTAATTAATGGCATTCCCCCCCCCCCAGATCAAGTAGAGGAAAATATTATGGAATCACCTTACATTTCTAAAACAAATACAATCTTCTTCTTTTCCTTTCGGCTGTTCCCTTCAGGGGTCGCCACAGCGAATCATCTGCCTCCATCTAGCCCTATCCCCTGCATCCTCTTCTCTCAGACCGACTACCTTCATGTCCTCCTTCACTACATCCATAAACCTCCTCTTTGGTCTTCCTCTCGGCCTCCTGCCTGGTAGCTCTAACCTCAGCATCCTTTTACCGATATATTCACTCTCCCTCCTCTGAACATGTCCAAACCATCTCAACCTGGCCTCTCTAACTTTGTCTCCAAAACATCTCACATGTGCTGTCCCTCTGATGTACTCATTCCTCATCCTATCCATCCTCGTCACTCCCAAAGAGAACCTCAACATCTTCAGCTCTGCTACCTCTAACTCTTCCTCCTGTCTTTTCCTCAGTGCAACTGTCTCCAAACCATACAACATCGCTGGTCTCACTACTAAAACAAATACAATAGAGTTGTCAATTGAAACTATGGAAAGGATTATAAAACTCCTTCAAGATGGAAATCCGACACGGAGTGCGGTAAAAGATGTCGGTTGTTTTCAGCCAGCTGTGTCTAAAATTGGGTGCAAGTATAAACAAAATGGGAAGATTATGAAAGGAAAACATACGGGTACACAGAGGAAGACGTCAAAGCATCAGGGTAGAAAACTCAAAGCAGTATGCCTTGAAAATAGAAAATGCAACGCAAAAGAAATGAAAAACAAATGGGCGGAAACAGGAGTCGACGTTAGTGACAGAACTGTAAGAAATTGGCTGAATGAAATGGGATGTATGTATAGAAAAGCCAAACGAAATCCAGGATCAGTTCATTCCTAAGCACATTTTTCTTGTGTTCAGGGGGCCGGTATGGACAGCTGCGTACAAGCACACCTGGAGGAGTTTCTATGTGGTGTTTTATGAGGTTGTTGCAACCAGGTAGAGGCGAAAACACATCGGAAAAATTCCTCCTGTAGTCTGGCTCCCTGTGCATTCAGAGATGGTAAGAAGTGGTCTCCACAGGGGACCGGGGTGAATTGGGCCACACTTTATAGACTTACCTCCGGTCCCAGTTCCTCCCTCTCAGGAACCACTGTCGCCAGAGCCACCGGAACTGCCTCTCATCATGGTTTTAGGAGATTGAGGTGGTATAGTTGAAGTGTGTCACCTCTATCCATTTGCCTAACCTCATAGTCGCTTTCTCCAACTCTCCGTGAGCCCTCAAAGGGTCTATGCCACTTCGTCAGTAATTTAGAGCTTCATGTGGGTAGTAAAATGAGCACTTTATCTCCCGGTGCAAATTCCCTTAGCTGAGTACCCAGTTATACTGCCGGGATTGACGTTCTTGTGCCTATAGCAAATTCTCCTGTGTTAATTGCCCCAATGTGTGGTGTTTTGCTCTCAGTTCAAGAACGTACTGAATTTCGATTTTTGCTATTAGGTCCTTCTTCTCAATTTTCCCTAATAATTCAAATGGGGAAACCCCATGGAGGCTTGCGTGACCTCTAGTACTGTGAAGAACAGGGGCTCAAGGCACTTATCCCAATTCTACATGTCATCATGAACAGACTTACGAATCATATTTTGAAGTGTCTGATTAAACTGTTCGACCAGCCCATCCATCTGCGGATGATAAACGCTGGTGCGAATCGATTTAATGCCCAATAATTCGTGAAGTCCATGAAGTGTTTGTGACACGAACGTAGTGCCCTGATCAACCCGGATCTCTCTTGGGATCCCGATTCGGGAGATAACATGGAAGAGCGCCTTTGCAACTCTATGTGCTGATATGTTGAGCAAACAATTGGGTTGTCTCTTCCTTAGTTTGAGTGTCCTTTGTAAGTAGGTATCGCCTATCTTTTAATAATAGCGAAGTAGAGGAAGGAGAGTGCAACGTTGGGCTCATCATGGGGCAGTGCCCTCCCCACCCTCCATGTCTTCCTGACGCAGAGCTGACATCGATGGCTCAGGCAAGACCTCCCCAGCCAAGCTGTGCACATCCCACCTTGTGCTTCACTACTGCAGGACCCATCCATAAATATTTCCCTTACTAATGTCTGAGAACCTGGCCAATTTGTCCCCAGAATTAATGGATGGGTGAGGTGAGGACTAACCGCCATCTCCCCTTTATGCTTTTGTTCCCTGAAATTTAATAATGACTGGCAGACACCTCACCATCACCAATCACTCATTTACCAATGCTACATGGAATCAGGTTTTGATGGACGGTGGTACTCCCTTGTATACTCACTGACATGCGGTATGTTCCTGCTTGATCACGGGAAGCCTGCAGCGCGTCAGGGATCCAGATCAGTGTTCTCGTTTCCATGAAGGAATGCTGATCCTGGACATGCCCGGCTTCCCTGCCCTGACGACAGACCTGCCCAGGCTTAGCCTCAGTTTTGGTGGGCGCGGATGGTTCTACCTGCATGGACAGAGTCAGAGTTAGGGGAGACATTTGAGCTGAAGGAGTGGAGGGAGGGGTAGGGGAAACCCCAGGATCGGGGAGCTGGTTTCATGGGAATTTGGGAGTTTCATGGGAACATGGGAGGGCAGGGAGAATGAGAGAGAGAGAAAAGAAGGGGGTTCACCTGCCCCCAGATATGCTGCCACATGGTCCTCTGCCAGCTGAATCGCCTCACCTAGCGACAGCGGACAGTGGCATGGACCCACCCCGCCGTCCCTGCTGTAGTCTGGTGACGAAGTGCTCCAGCAACATGAGGCTGACTGCTTTTTCGGCATCATGCCCCTCTGCCAGCAGCCATCTTTGGCAGGTGCCCCGGAGCTGCTGGGCTAATGTGAATGGATGGCCACGCTTGCGGAGTGCCAGTGAGCAGAAATGCTGATGGTGTTGTTCAGGGGTGCAGCCTACCCATCATAAACCAGGAGCTGTTGGGCCGCGAGCTGGACTTCCCTGGACAGGAGCGTCAGTAAACGGGCTGCCCACTGGGCATTGGGCCAGCCCCGCGCTTCCGTGGTCCGCTCGAACAACTCGAGTAGTGCTTCCAGGTCGTCCTGCGGTCCTATCTTTGTGAGAGTGATGGGGCTGCTGCTGGAGTTCTTGCCGGTCCTCCACCTGGGCTTCGAGCAGGACCTGGATGCACTTCTCCTGTTGTAGCTGGAGGAGGGCCTGATGCTGGGTCTGGTGGAGGCTGGAGAAGGACCTGATGATTTTGGCCAGTGCTGAGGACTCCATGAAGGTGCTCTTTCCTCAATCCCGGGTGTCAGCACCAGTGTAACACTTCCCAGCTTCAGGTAGAGAATGAGGAAGCTCGAGGCAGGGACAACTGAAAGCACATAGAGACACAAACAAATCAGCTTTTATTAATTACATGCAGGTGAGAATCATTACGCATTACCTGCCGGTTCAATGTGCCTCCTCTCCGTCCACAGCCGACAGTGGACCACACCCCCGCTGCCTCGTTGTACAGGTACAAAGAGCTCTTCAGTAGCTTTAAAATGACACCGGCCCCATGCCTCTGCGATCTGCAGTGCCTGAAAAAGAATTTAGGAATTTCAGCCAAATTTGGAGCTCTATTTCCAGCTAAAATGACACCTCATGCTATGCTGTGGAGCTAATTATGTTTCAGTTGATAATTTTCATGGTATCCCAGGCTATAGACTTTATCAGTCTGGACAAGACTTTTTTTTTTTAAAATTTGCAATGCAACTTGCAGAGATTTTTGTAGTTTTTTGTGGAAAACTACTTGAATTGGCAAAATTGCAATTGCACAAAATTGTTTTGCACGGACTTTCACAGTGATATTTGTTGGTAATCAAACATCATTTTAGCTGTTTCATGTACGACACACGTGAATCAAAGAGGATTTGGCTGAATGTGTGTTGTAATGTCGTCACATGATGCGTCTTGACCCAAATCTGCAGTAATTTTGAAAAATTGCAAGCTCCTCTGACTATTGTGGAGTTTGCTTTATTTTGTGTTCATTTATGCGATTGCAAAATCACAAAATCCTGGAGAGACTGGTTTATGCAATCAAATTTTTGGGAGAATTGATGCATATATGTATTTATTTTTAAGGTATAGTGAATCTATAGTACAATTTTTATACAGACAAAAATGCACATTGTTTTGCGTTGGTTATGATTCCAAAATAAAAAAGTACTCTTTTCACTCATAGTATTTCTTCATTCAAATTTTGAAAATATCAAAACGTGAACCCAGTATCATGAATTGGATTGAATTGTGAACGAAATGTATTGTTACACCCCTATGAATAACTTTTTGAAGTCTTAACTAGGCTTTATTTGTGACTGGACCAGTCTTTCAGCACTGGTTTCCCTCTTGTTCTTCATAGTTTTACTTGAGTTGAAAGTATTTAAATGTAAATCATGGAATTTCAGGTGCTGGGACATCAAACTCTGTGGAAGATGTAGACCAAAATAATGAAGGATTTGAAAGGAAGCATGTAAAAGAGGAAGAGTCTGAAGATGAAGACAACCTCTGTACAACGACAGACTGGGGTTGAGTAACACTGACACTTTAATTCTCATTCAAAGTCCTTGCTATACTATGCAATTTATTTATATCAACATTTATTGTCATGTGAGCTCCCAATCAGGAAAGACCTCCTGTATCATGTGTGAAATCAAGTGTCCTCCACATCCAGATGACCTTCAGCAACAGTGGTAGCTGTGAGGCAGTCAGACTACTGGCAGATTATTGTTGCCTTTCAGTCAGTTCACTTGGTATAACACAGGATGTATGGGATACCAAGATTTCACCACCCTGCTGAAGAGATGTTTTCATGCTTGTAAAGAAGTTGAGGTTTGTTGAGGTAGATGGTCAGCTATACAGCTGTCTTCACCACTGTCTTTCTGTGTTTACACTTTTCACCTCTTTGAGAACACTTCTGTTTGAGGTATTGTACCTAGTTCATTTGGCAATTTTTGATACTTGGTTTAGAATGATAACATACTTCAGTGAGTCGTTTTATCAAGGTGTGCTTAAGAATTTTTGCTAGATTTTGAGCCCACAGTGACAAGCCTCTAAACTAGCTTCTGCGGCATTTTGTGGTATCGTAATACCTTAGCTTCATAGAAGATGGACATTTGTTCTTGTCTTGAGGACTCTACCTCTTCTCTACACAGGTTTGCCTGGGTATAGTAAAGGACACTTCTGATGCAGCTTGATGTGGGTACGTTTTGCCCCTTGTAGCCCCTCTAGACTGCGGCGGGCTGAGCACAGACACACAGGAGATGAATTAGGTGAAAATAAGTGCTTTTATTTACAAAAGAATTGTCTTTAGGTGAGGAAAAGGGGAGTGGAGTGAGGTGCTCAGGTGCTGGGATCCTCGTGTCATGGTTCTGTGGCAGGCTGGAGTGGTCCTGAAGGGGTGCGGATCTGTGCACCACAGAGAGGTGGCCACAGAGAGCTGGTGAGGTTGCCAGGGAGCCTAGTCTTCCTCTGAGGCAGTTTTTTTGTGGGATACAGAAAGAAAAGCGTTAGCAGTGTTTTGGAAGCAATAGCTCACCTGGCTGTAGGGGGAGAGCAGAAGTGGTGCTGAAGCAGAGCTGTTCTTTCAGCACCATGGTGGCAGTTGTGAGAGGATTGATTTTCTTCCTTTGTGTGCTGGACTCTGGGCCCACAGCACATAACGTTGCGAGACGCCGTCTGTGTTCCCATGCTGGACTCCTGCTCGGTGTTGTACCTGGAAAGAGAAGTTTTGCTATGAAAGGAGCCATCGTGTTATTCTGGCGTTGGTGTCTTTTGCCTTCCATTGCAAGGGGGCAGATTCAGTCACCAGGATGAAGTGTCGGCCTGTCAGGTAGTACCGCAACTTTATTGCCAGGGATTCTCTCCACAGCAGCATGCTTCCTCTCTGCTGGGGACAGCTTTCAACTGATGTATAGGACCGGGTGTTCTTCTCCGTTGAAGGTCTGTGAGAGAACAGCGCCCAGCCCAGTCTCCGATACGTCTGTTTGGACTGCAATGGGTAGTGTGAATCCAGGTTGTGTAGCACCGGAGTGCTGATGAGTACCTCCTTCAGGGCTTTGAACGCCTTCTCCGCCTCAGCAGACCATCTCACCCAGTCCCGCTGTCCATTCCTAGTAAGATCTGAGAGGGGGGAGGCTAGAGAGCAGAAGTTGGGCGCAAATCTGCGGTAGTATCCTGCCAACCCCAGGAAGGTATGTACCTGTTTCTTTGATGTAGACTGGGGGTATTCTTTGACTGCATCCATCTTCTTTATTTGTGGTTGGTTTTAGGAGACCCCGGCCGATACGGTATCCCAAGTGCTGTGCCTCGGTCATCCCCAGGTGACACTTTTTCGGGTTGGCCATCAGCCCGGTCTTCCGGAGCGTCTTCAGGACCTCACCCAGGTAGAACAGGTGATCTGACCAAGTGGAGTGTATGACTGCGTCGTCCAGGTGGGTGGCTGCAAACGCACGATGAGGGTGTAAGATGACGTCCATTAGTCTTTGGAATGTCGCAGGCGCTCCATGTAGCCCAAAAGGGAGAATCTGGTACTGCCAGTGGCAGCTCGTAGTGCTAAAGGCGGTCTTTGGTTTTGACTCTGGAACCAGTGCTACTTGCCAGTAACATTTTGTGAGATCTAGTGTGGAAATAAATCGGGCTTTCCCCAATTGCTCCACTAGGTCATCCAGTCGGGGGAGGGGGTAGCTGTCAAAGTCTGATACCTGGTTCAGCTTCCAGAAGTCGTTGCAAAGCCGAATACTTCCGTCGGGCTTCAGCACAACCACGATGGGGTTGGAACAGGGGCTGGTGGATTCCTCAATGATTCCGTCTTGGAGCATTCTGCCAACTTCTTCCTCAATAGCCTTGCAACGGGCCTCCGGGACACGGTAGGGCCACTGTTTGACCACGATTCCCGGATGGGTCTTAATCTCGTGGTGGACCAGCTGCGTCATCCCAGGGGTGGTTGAGAACACGTCGGCAAACTGATCCACTAGCTCCATCAGCTCCTGTCCCTGTGTGGGAGTTAAGTTTTCTCCCCTGTGCCCAGGGTGGCAAAGGCAGACACCAATGGAGTAGGCTCGACCCATTTTTTTAGCAGGTTTATGTGGTATATCTGTGTGTCTGCTCGCTTACTGGGCTGTTGCAGGCGGTAGTTCACGGGACCCACCCTCTCGAGGACTGTGTGTGGGCCTTGCCATCAGGCCAGGAATTTACAAGAGGCATTGGGCAGTAGCACTCGATCGACCGCCTGGAACTCTTGAGGTCGAGCCCCCTGGTTGTATACCCTTTGTTGTTCTCTCTGAGTGGCTTCCATGTATTCCTGGACGATCGGGGCCACTCGGTCGATCCGTTCCTGCATACTTTGAAAGAACTCGATGACGGAGCGAAACGGCAAAGGCTGCTCCTCCCAGGCTTCCCCAGCCATGTCCAGCAGTCCTCAAGGTCTCTGTCCTTAGAGGAGCTTGAATGGTGTGAATCAGTGGATGCTTGTGGGCATTCTCGGATGGCGAAGAGGAGATGGGGTAGGAGGAGGTCACAATTCCCAGACATTAGTTTGGATGTGAAGGGCATACCTTAGTCAGTTAGTGTTTCCTTAGGGATCCCCACTCGGCTGAATAGGAGCACGAGTTCTTTGGCAGTGTTGCAGGAGGTGGCTTTCCGTAGCGATGACGGAGTGAAACGGCGAAGGCTGCTCCTCCCAGGCTTCCCCAGCCATGTCCAGCAGTCCTCAAGGTCTCTGTCCGAAGAGGAGCTTGAATGGTGTGAAGCCAGTGGATGCTTGTGGGCATTCTTGGAGGCAAAGAGGACATAGGGTAGGAGGAGGTCAAAGTTCCCAGACATTAGTTTGGATGTGAAGGGCGTACCGTAGTAAGTTAATGTTTCCTTAGGGATCCCCACTCAGCTGAATAGGAGCACAAGTTCTTTGGCAATGTTGCAAGAGGGTTTCCATAGCGGCACCACCTCGGGGTACCTGGTGGCATAGTCCATGATGACCAAGATGTATTCATGCCCCCGGGCGGATTTTTGGAGCGGCCCTACGAGGTCCATGCCAATCCTCTTGAAAGGGACGCCTATGATGGGGAGGGGAATGAGAGGTGCCGGCGGGGGTTTTCTTAGGGTGGTGCGTAGGCACTGGGGGCACTGCTGGCAGAAGACTTGAACCTCTGCATCCATTCCGGGTTAGAGAACACGATCTTTCAGTTTTTCCAACTTATTTTGTGCCCCCAAGTGACCGCCGAGTCACTGTCATGGTCCCTTTTTTCTTGGGTGTTTTTTCCAGGATTGTTGGCCTGGCCAGTGTCACCGTGCTACCAGAGTCCAATAGAGCCATGACTGGGTGTCCCTCTACTTTTACCATCAGAGTGGGTGTTCTGGGTGGGTTGTGTGTATGGAGGGCGCATCCTGCCAGCAAGGGTTTGTTGGCTTTTTTTGGTGTTGTCGGGTCCAACTCTTGTTGCATGGCCTTATCCCGGGGTGATCCATAGGCGGAGTGGCTTTAGCTGTTCCCTCTCTCACCGGTGTAGTTCCGCTCAGGGCGCCCTTCCCTGCCGAGTTCCAGGGTGGCCAGGGCTCATTCCAGTGCTGATATCATCTCTCTGGGAGCTGTTCTTTCAGCACCACGGCAGTAGTTGTGAGAGGAGTGCTTTTCTTCCTTTGTGCGCGGGCTGCTGGCCTGCCGTCACACCCCTGTATCTGTCACATTTGTCAGAACAAAATTTTCTGACATACACTGGTGGACGAGCAGGACCATTTTTTTTAGTTTGCTGAGCCATGCCAGAGGGACTCAAATGGCAACGTGGAAGATATACATGAGCGTAGCCCCACCTATGCCAATCAGGTGTGGAAGTTCTCATCAGCTGCTGCACTCATAGCTTATGATAATGAAGAATTGCACAACCTCATTATTAAAGAGCATGGCCTTTCAAATAAAGAAACAGAATATGCAGGATAGCCAGTCTGTCCCTTATGCCGATTATATGCAGCATGAGATGGATAATTCCTTCTGCTGTTTGATGGTGCAGCTCAAAAACTAGGTATGGAATGTCCTGCTGCAGCACTGCAAGGTTTTTCCTTCTTCTGGTCCCCACAAGGGTTAGCAGGTTTATCTGCTGAAAGGTCAAAAATGACGTCTAAAGGCCTACCAGCCTTCATTGGTATTATTTAGAATTTCTTAGTACTTTAAGTGGCAGGTGTTGCAGTGGTGCCAAAGGAAAGGAAAAGTTCTAGAGCTTAAGTAAGATGACATTAACTTTCTCTCATACAAGAAAGCACATATTCTCAGAAAAGTGTTTGGCCTTGGCTCCATCAATAGAGACCTATACACTCTTAGATTTCTCTGATTAAGTGAACGTGTTGATGTTTATAAACTTGTATAAAAAAAATTCCACACTGATGATCAGTATTGTCAGTTATGAAAAATTATTTCAACTAATTAGCCCTACTAGCTGACATGACCCTTAATACAAGTGTCACCTTTCTTACAGGCAAGGATGGTGCCCAGGTACAGTTCTTCTCCTGTTCCTGGTGTTCACTTTCCTTTACATCTCAAATTTACCTCCACAAACACATCAGAAGATACCATTATGAGGAATATGAGAGACTGCTACAATCAGGAGAGTTAAAACACGTAAACCATATCACCACAATAAGCTCCAGTATTCAGCAAACAGCCACTGTTACACTCAACAGTAACACCTCTAATAAGAAAATGCAGACAGAAGTCGATCCCTGCTCACAGTGTGGGAAGAGTTTTACTGACCGGCGACAGCTCAGACAACACCAGCGCATTCACACAGGAGAAAAGCCCTATCACTGCTCACACTGTGGAAAGAGTTTTAATCGACGGAGTAATCTACAAATACACCAGCGCATTCACACAGGAGAAAAACCGTATCACTGCTCAGAGTGTGGGAAAAGTTTTATTCGACAGAGTGAACTACAAAGACACCAGCGCGTTCACACAGGAGAAAAACCATATCTCTGCTCGGAGTGTGGGAAGAGTTTTATTCGACAGAGTGAACTACAAAGACACCAGCGCGTTCACACAGGAGAAAAACCATATCTCTGCTCGGAGTGTGGGAAGAGTTTTAATCGACGGAGTAATCTACAAATACACCAGCGCATTCACACAGGAGAAAAGCCGTATCACTGCTCAGAATGTGGGAAAAGTTTTAATCAATTGGGGAATCTTCAATCACACTTGCGTATTCACATAGGAGAAAAACCATATTCCTGCTTGGAGTGTGGAAAGAATTTTATTCGACAAAGTGTACTACAAATACACCAGCGCATTCACACAGGAGAAAAGCCGTATCACTGCTCAGATTGTGGGAAGAGTTTTATTCGACAGAGTGAACTACAAAGACACCAGCGCATTCACACAGGAGAAAAGCTGTAAGAGTGCTCAAGGTGTGGGAAGAGTTTTAATCAAAAGAGTAATTTCATACACCAACAAATTTGCATAGCATAGTAAATTATTTGAGATTTACTTTTTCAGGTGTCTTTAACACCGGAGTGCTCTAGCATGGAGTCGGAAGCCTGTGATGTATGATCTCTAAATTTAAAACAATATATAAACTGGCCTTGAACAGTTCCCATTATTTGTGTAGGTTTTGTGTTTTTCACTTTTTACAGTTTCACATGTTTTACAATATACTTCACTGCCTTTATTGAAATAAAGACTTTTTCCACCATTAAAAAAGTATCTTGCTCTCTTTTTAACAAATATATTTTCTAAGGCAGCCAAGAGCGATTTTCTGGATAAGCAGTAAAGACAACATATTTTTCTTATCAGATACGTTTTATTAACAAGGACAGCACCATCAATTGAATCAACTCCAAGCAGTGCAGAGTAAAGTAATTGCTGTATTAGAATTGTAGATCATTTTTTTCCATCATTAGCAGGGAGAGTCCTAGGCCTTATTCTTTACAGTTCTTAAAAAGTAACCAAAACATCCTAAAGGACTGTGGTATATCAGAATTATAAAACAAATTCTCTTATAGAGAATTCAGTCCAATGTGTAATTATGTAAGTTTAAAAATTTGTCACAGAGATCCCAATGTACAGAGGCACTGTTAGGTTTTGTCTTTAAAGTATATTCTAAACCCAAGGTAGTGTGGTTTATACCTGATTATCTTTAAGCTGAATGTACAGTTGTATGCAAAACTGCATCAAACTATTAAAATGTTTTTTTCTGTGAATGTTAATATACAGGTACATGTTTTATTAACTTAAATAAATAAAATAGTAATTGTGGCATGTGCAAAAGATTGCATCCACAAATAACTGTCTGTATGCTGGGCAGAAAGGAAAAGCAAAATCCCTAAATGAAATTAAGGACCCGAAGAAAGGTTTAGCTGACACAGGAATGGTGGTCTACCATTCGACTGTAGTATTGCTTGCACAATTATGGCATGCATGGAAGCGTCATCAGAAGGAAACATTACATGCAGCCTTATCACAAAAGTGCATCTGAAATATTCAAAACAATATCTCAATAAGCCAGAGGCATTTTGGAGTGCCTGCTGACTGATGAACTAAAAATGAATGCTATGGCCATAATTGCTAATGGTATGTTAGGTATGTTGAGGTATGTGGAGCAGCATTTGTCTGAGAGAAATCCTTGCCAACTGTTAAGCATAGTGATGGCAGAAAACTTTACACAGGCAGATGGAAGAATGGATTCCATTAAATATCAGCAAATTCTGGAAGCAAATGTGACAGTCAAAAAACTGAAGTTGAGAAAGATTGGCTTCTTCAACAGGACTATGACCCTTAAGGTAAGCTGAAATCTACAGAATGAACGAAATCTTAAAGAATATGCAAGCTGAAGCTTTTGGAATAGTCCCCTGTCCTGAAAATATGCAGGTAGATATTAAACATGTAGTACATGAAAAATGTCCCAAGAATATCTCTGAACTAGAAGCATCCTTCATGGAAAATGGATGAAAAATTAATAAACAAGAAGAGAATGATGCCTAGGTGACTGCAAAATGTGTTTGCAGACTGTTATACCTGCAAAGAGGGTGTCCAAACTTTTTCATGTGCCACAATTCATTTTGTTTTTTTACGTTCATCAAATATAAAGTACATGTGCATTAATAGTTGCAGAAAAAAATTATTTAGTATTTGCTGCAGAGGTTGTGTTTACTTCTTTTCACTTTAAAAATCAACAAAATGGGTAATTTGGCCACTGGTGTCCAAAATTTTGCATACAACTTTATCCAAAACTGTGACATTCAGGTTCAAATTATAATTCTGCTGAAGTTAATATTAGTGTCCAAAAAGTGGGAACACTGAATAGGTTATGTAACTTATGGTATCTGCTTTACACATAAATACTTTAAAATATAAATGGTGAATGGTGAATCACTCTTGTGCAAGCAGTTTAATAATAGATAACCTGATTCGACAATGATCCCAAATGACCAAAAAGTGATGAAAGGGAAAATTATACTCATTGATACTGAAGGAGATTATGCTCTGGCCCTACCCCACTGCTGCATGGTGCTGTAGCTCACAGCAGGTTATGGTCATGAACCGCTGAATGTCCAGGTGGTGCTCTGAAAATAATGTGGGCTTTATTGAGAATTGGAGTAGTTATAAGGGAAAGGCTGGCCTGTTAGGGCAGGATGGTATCCATCCCACTTGGGAAGGTGATACTCTCACTTCTTGCAGCATAGTCTCAGAACAGGCCTAGTTAATCAGTGACAATTCATAAACCTCAAGGAGAGTGTTGAGGTAGGGAGGTGCAGTTCCAGACAGGGTCTTGTACATGAGCATCAGGGCCTTGAATTTGATGCGGGCAGCTACAGGAAGCCAGTGGAGGGAGATGAAGAGGGGTGTGACATGGGTTCTTTTGGGCTGGTTGAAGATGAGGCGTGCTGCTGCATTTTGAATCATCTGAAGGGGTTTGATGGAGCTGGCTGGGAGGCCCAGGAGTAGTGCATTGCATTAGTCCAGTTTTGAGATAACAAGAGCCTGGACTAGTAGCTGTGTAGCCTGTTCGGTGAGATAGGGTCTGATTTTCTTGTTGTTGTACAGAATTAATCTACAGGACCATGCAGTTGTTGAAATGTGGTCTGTGAAGGTTAAGTTGTCATCAAGAGTCACCCCAAGGTTTCTGGCTGTCCTGGTTGTGGTCAACAGAGGATGCCATATCTACTACCATCCACCTTTCTCTGACCCATCTGGACAAAAAGGACAATTATGTGAGGAGGCTGATCATAGACTTCAGTTCAGCGTTTATCCCACAGAAATGGATAACAAAGCTGAGCCTGCTGGGTCTGACCACCTCCCTCTGCAACTGGATTTTGGACTGGATTCTGACTGGGAGACCCCAGTCCATTAAGTTCGGCAACTCCACCTCCAGCACCACCCACCTTGACCCCTTTCAGTTGTCTAACTATAGGCCAATATCAACTCTCCCTTTTTATCTCAAAGATAAGCAGTTAGGCTCATATTTGCATTGGAATAACATTCATGAAATGTATTGGTCAGGATTTAGGCCTCATCATAGCACAGCACTGGTTAAAGTGACAAATGACCTACTACTGGCCTTTGATTAGGATTGTGTGCCCTTACTTGTGTTGCTTGACCTTAGTGCAGCATTTGACACCACCGATCTTAGTATTCTCCTTGATAGACTAGAAAATGTTGTTGGCGTTAAATGAAGAGCCCTGTCCTGGCTCAGGTCTTATTTGACTGATCATTAACAGGTTGTAGATTTAAATGGTGACCACTCTATGCATACTAAAGTAAGGTTTGGTGTTCCCCAAGGCTCTGTTCTAGGCCACTGCTCTTTACTTTATATGCTACTTCTTGATACAAATATTCATAAACATAGTATTAACTTCTAATATTATGCTGATGACACAGTTATATGTTTCAACAAAGCCAGATAGCAGACACCAGCTTACTATAGTTGATGAATGTGTAAAGTATTATTATATATTATTATTATGAAATAGCAAATGGGGTAATTGCTATTGCTATTTTGATATGACAGGATCATAACTCATAAGACATGGGAAATGCAATTGCAAATGGACTTTGCGTTTCCATTTGAAATTTGGCAGACACTGTACGTTCATGTAAACGAAAATGCAAACGGTAACACACAATTTGCATTTTCCTTTGCATTATGTGACAAGGTATGCGTCCATAATTAGGAAACGCAGTTGCAATTTGCAGTGGCTTTTGAAAATTGTCTGCGAAATACTTCCATAGTGCAACATGTGCTCCTTCACTGTACAGCATATGAAAATTAAAGATCTGAATTTAAAGAAAAGTGAGTCAATATGGATGTAATCAACATTACAATGCAAAGTCTACTCAGAAGTGGTCCAGGGAAATTATATACTACATTATTCAATAATCTAAGATTAACAGGCTTGTATAACAGGATTTAAGCTTGAAATATACACTAGAGACCTGCACTCATGCGGGAGTACCGCAGGACCCGCGGGACCCGACGCAACCGAGTGCGGCGTGGGACAAGATTTGATGGGTTAATGCGGGTGCGGGCGGTAAGGTCCTCATGTGTGTGTGGGTTGCGGGAGAATAAAAATATCTGCGGGACTCCCGCAAAATGGAAATACCTTAAAATTAAATTATGAAAAACAAATAAACTATTAATTATCTACTGCACAAAAGCAACAAGAATGACTAAAAATAAAAAACGATTTACAGGTGCAAGGTCGGAAGCTAACTCTCGCGTGGTGTAGGCTATAGGCCCATACTGAGGCAAAATGTCTGAAGAGCATGACACAGGTGGATCACTTAGTGCTACAGATATTAGTTCATTATTAAAGAAAGGAACATACAAAACTACAAAGGCAAGCAAAGGAAAATCTGATATTTGGAAATGTTTTTCGATAGTATGCGACAGCGATGGAAAGCACCTTCCCTTTGCGAGCTGCGACAAATGCAGCAAAGTACTCACCTACAGTGGGCACAAGTCTGGAACTTCAGGTCTGAAGCGTCATGTGTGCACAGTTTTAAAAGGCCAAACTTCCCTGTTGTTTATGGCAAGTCAGTCGAAAGTGTCAAGTGCACTAAAAAATGAAATGGCAGAAAAATGCGTTGACTTTGTTTGTTCAGACCTAAGACCTTATGACACCGTCTCTGGCCAGGGTTTCTTTAAACTAGTACAGCACCTCGTTGACACAGCAGCCAAGATTGGAAAATTCGATGTGAAGGAAATTTTGCCACATCCAACGACATTGTCACGAAATCTGAGTGAAAGGGCACAAACACTAAGAAGAGCTGTGGTCACTGACATGACCGATACAGTTGTGAAATACGGTTGCACAGTGACAACAGGCTCTCAGTGACAATGGGCTCTCCCTCATTGGATATATATACGAGGAACACAGGAGTGCTGGTCAGTGTGTGATATGATGTGTTTGTGACTTGAGCTCTGTTAATAAAATATCGCATTAACATGTGGCAGTCACGGTGTTAATTCTTGGGACATAGTCTACAACATGGTGTCAGAAGACGGCACAGACTTTTTGCCTGTGAGTGAACCATTTTTGTAGAATACAGACTGCTCATAAAGTTTTTTTCGTAAGGCCGCATAGTGAGTGACTATGGCGGATTGTTTTCAGAGACCTGACCCCCTCTCATTCGAAGGGAACGTTGCCAATAACTGGCGAATCTTCGAGCAGGAATATGACATTTTCATCGCGGCAGCACACCACGATAAACCTGCCAAGACAAGGGCCTATATCCTCCTCAATCTCGCAGGACCGGAGGCCATAGAACGAGAGCATTCGTTCGTCTACGCAGCGGAGGTGCGTGCACCAGGTGAGAATAGTGCTGTTTTAACTCCCGCTGAATCAAGAGAGGATCCCAAATGCCTGAAAAGGAAGTTTCGTGAAATTTGCAACCCACAACAAAACAGAACCATGGAGAAACACAAGTTTCACTCCAGAAACCAGAAACAAGGTGAGACTATTGAGTCATTTATCAGTGATCTCAGGATCAAAGCAAAAGCATGCCATTTCGGAGAATTGACAGACGAGCTAATCTGTGACAGGATAGTATGCGGCATCAACAGTGAAAGCTTAAGGAAAGCACTGTTAAGGGACAGCGACTTAACTCTGACTAAAGCCATCTCAATATGTCGCATCCATGAAATGACTGAAGAAAATAATAAAACATTGGCGATGCCACAGACGCCAACTAACGTGGATGCAGTACATCCAATTTCCAGCAGGAGGCGCCAGTACACAAGACAAAAGCCTCAAATGGAACAAAATGATTCACCTACCATAACTAATTGTAAAAACTATGGAAACAATCATGTGGCAAAGAAAGAAAAATGCCCTGCTTTTGGACAGTTGTGCCACAACTGCAAGAAAATGAATCATTTCAAAAAATGTTGCAGATTACATTTTCAATTTGGACCAAAGAAAGCAAACTACAAAAAGACAGTACATGAACTTGATGTAGACAAGCCCCCTATATATGATGACACTTTCTATGTTGATGGCATTGAATTTGATATGTGTGTTGACACTGTTAACTCTTTCATGGCAGAGAAGGAAGAGGATTTGTCACTCTGCACATAAACAAAACTTCAATTGAGGTGAAAGTCGACACTGGGGCGAAGTGTAACGTAATGTCGCAAACAACATTTAAGCGAATTGCCAACAATTTACAACCAGTGAAGCAAGAGAGTACGCCTAACCTTGTGGCTTATGGTGGGGGTAGAATTGAAACAAAAGGTTTAGTTACACTGCTGTGTAGTTTAAAAGGACAAAGTCACTCACTCCCTTTTTTCTTGGTAGATCAAGATGTCCAACCGCTGTTAGGATTTCGTGCATGTTTAGACATGGGGATTGTCACGATGAGCCCACACGTTCATCTTGTCAGTATGGAGAGCAGTACTGAACAAATCCTCAAAGAATACAAAGACTTGTTCACTGATGAACTTGGAGAACTTCCAATCACATACTCCATGACAGTAGACTCAAGTGTGCAACCTGTAGTTTGCCCTGCACATCGCATTCCACTGGCAATGCAGGACCGCGTTAAAGCAGAGCTGAACCACATGCAGAGTTTAGGTGTCATAGCACTAGTCTCAGAGCCAACAGACTGGGTTTCGTCCATGGTCGTGACACATAAAAAGGACAGACAAAAAATCAGACTGTGCATAAATCCTAAAGATCTCAACACTGCCTTAAAGAGATCCCATCACCCAATGCGCAGCGTAGAGGAAGTAGCATCCCAGATGTCAGGGGCAACTGTATTCTCTGTGCTGGACGCAAAGAACTCCTTCTGGCAGATACATCTTGACAGCAAGTCCTCTATGATGACTACGTTCAGCACCCCATTTGGGCGCTATAGATTTCTTCGTATGCCTTTTGGCATAAACTCTGCAAGCGAAGTGTTCCAGCGCTCAATGGAGCAGCTGTTTTCAGGATACTCCTGTGCTATCATTGTCGACGACATCATCATCGGAGGCCGTGACGCCGCAGAACATGATGTTAATTTGAAAAGAGTGCTGAATCGAGCACGCGAGGTCAAGCTCAAACTAAACCCTGCCAAATGCAAATTTCGTCTGGACCAAGTCAACTATGTAGGCCATATCTTTACTAGTGAAGGCTTGAAGGCAGATACTTTAAAAACAAAAGCAATCTCTGAGATGCCAGCTCCCAAGGACGTTCCAGCATTGCAGCGCTTCCTTGGAATGGCAAATTACCTGGGGAAGTTTATCCCAAACTTTAGTGATGTTGCTGCACCTCTGAGGGAGTTGACACGCAAAGAAACTGCATGGCGCTGGTACCAGCAGCACCAACAAGCATTTGATACCCTCAAAGCATGTCTGACCACCCCGCCCATTTTGTCTTACTATGATGTAAAAAAGCCAGTCACATTAACCTGTGATGCCTCATGTTTTGGACTCGGTGCTGCATGTATGCAGGACGGCAGACCAGTTGCGTACGTGTCTCGCACACTCACAGACACAGAGACGCGATATGCACAGATTGAAAAGGAGCTGCTTGCTGTCGTATTTGCCTGTACCAAATTCAGGGATTATGTTTATGGGAAATCTACAATCGTCGAAACAGACCACCAGCCCCTGGTGACCATTCTAAAGAAACCCATTCACACAGCTCCTGCACGATTACAGAGAATGATGCTCAGGTTACAGTGCTACGACATCAATCTGGTGTACAAGAAGGGTAAACACATGTATCTTGCGGAGCTCCAAACACACAAGTCCCTCCAGATGCTAAAAATGACCCATTTGAGGTCGTGTCTGTCAGTTACATCTCCACTGCTCGACTGGAGGAACTCAGAAAGGAAACAGCAGAGGATGAGGTGCTACAGGCTCTCAGCACTGTGATTCAACGAGGTTGGCCAAATAAAGAACATAGCTTTTGCCCCGCTCTGCGTCCATACTTTCCCTGCAGAGATGAACTAGCCCTGGAAGATGGAATAGTGATGAAAGGCCATAAAACAGTCATTCCTCGCTCATTACAGAGAGAATACATCGGCATAGTCCACAGAGGACACCCTGGTTTGGACGCTACCAAGCACAGAGCAAGAGGAATCATTTTCTGGCCAACGATGATGGCTGATATCACAGAGGAACTTCTCGCATGCTCAGTTTGTAATGGCACAAAGCCACACCAACAGAAAGAACCACTAAAACCATATCCAGTTCCAGACCTGCCTTGGTCTACTGTGGCAACAGATATGTTAGAGTTGCATGGCCAAAGCTACCTGGTGCTTGTGGACTCATACTCGGGTTGGTATGAGATTGACTTTCTCTGTGACACGACATCCTCAGCTGTGATTACGAAATTGAAGAGACATTTCTCTGTGCATGGCACACCGCACACACTCATTTCTGATAACGCCAGACAGTACACAAGTCAACAATTCAAAGACTTTGCCAAACAGTGGGACTTTATCCATGTCACCAGTAGTCCAGAGTTCCCACAGTCAAACGGCCTGGCAGAAAGAGCGGTCCGCAGTGCCAAACAGCTGATGGAGAAATCTCACAGAGATGGGACAGATGTATTCCTCAATCTCCTAAATCTGAGAAACATTCCCCGTGACCCGACGTTAGGTTCCCCTGCACAACGCCTGTTGTCACGACAGACACGGTCAACCATTTCCGTTAACGCCAAGCCAGCTCCTAAACATGCTCAGCAAGTCACTGCACAGCTCCTCCATAAGAGGATGACCCAAAAGCGATACCATGATGCTTCAAGTCGTCCACTGCAACCATTGGCAGAGGGACAGGTTGTCAGAATGCAAACCCCGAAAGGATATGACCACCTTGGCACAGTAAAAGGAGGTGAACAAGGAGCCTCGGTCTTACACTATCCAATGCAATGGGAGAACATACAGGAGGAACCGACACCACATCCTTCCCATTGCAGAGCACCCTCCATCACGGTTCACCCCCGAGGACATTGACTCTCAAAATACCACCACACATACACAGGACTGTGCTCCCCCTGCACCACACTCACCACAAATACACCTCCCACAACCAGAATCCACACCTACTGACTTGCCAAAGCACACAGAACAGTCCTCTACTAAGGTCGGCAGTGCACCTTACAGAACACGATCAGGTCATATTTGTAAGCCTAACCCAAGATATGAACAGTGAGTTCTATTAATGGTAGATTTAATGGCACTTTAGTTCTTATTTTGAATACCTGCTTAATGTGTTTATTATGGCTATTTCTATATTGCCAATAGCATTTTGTTGATGTGCTTTCTTAATGCATACAGAGATCATCTTAAGATTTGTGTCTGCAATGGTTCAGTTATTTACTGCAATGGTTGCATTGTTATAAAGGAAGTCATTCATATTCTCAGTTGTTGACCAAGTTAATGTCATGCCGCAGATCTGTTCATTGTTTTCTTCCTTTCCATAAGAGGTTTCAGCTAAAGGAAGGGTATGTAGATCATTGTGCTAAATGATCTGTTCAGAAATACAAAGTGATTTGTATATTCTAACGTGTTGCGCTTTAAATGTGTTGGGCTCTTTAAGAACGGGCTCTCCCTCATTGGATATATATATATATATATATATATATATATATATATATATATATATATATATATATATATATATATATATATATATATATATATATATATATATATATATATATATATATATATATATATATATATATATATATATATATATATACGAGGAACACAGGAGTGCTGTGTCAGTGTGTGATATGTCGTGTTTGTGACATGAGCTCTGTTAATAAAATATCGCGTTAACATGTGGCAGTCACGGTGTTAATTCTTGGGACATAATCTACAACAGTCAAGTTGGACTGATCAGAAGCACACGGGCCCAAGGATGTCCTCCAGTGGTGGAAAAGACGATGTCAAGATTTTTCAGCTTCCAGCACACCATCGGAGAGAGCTTTCAGTATTTGCGGTCGCTTACTCGAGCAGAGACGCATTAATCTGAAGCCCTCATCAGTGAATGACATGATATTCCTGCATGGACACATTAAATAGGCCTACATTTGTTTTTTGTTTAGTTAACTCAGTTTATTTTTATTTATTTAGCTAAATATTGACCTATTTTTATTTTATTGAGAAATAAGGATAATTAATGTTAAATGCTTGGACAATGTTTGCAAAAGGCAAAAAAGGCTAACGCACATTCTTAAGCAGGATTAGGACAAATGCTTTTCTGTTTGACCACGTGAGAAATCCACGTTTATTATTATTTTGTTTCATTGCAAAATTATTAGCCTATTTTTTATTTTTTTTTATTAATTTTTTTTTTTTTTTTTTACTGTTCTGGTTGTATTTCTATGTTCTGAAAAGCTTCATGTCCATGTTCATCATTCCATTGAATTAAACTCTGATAAAACGAAACATATTTGTTTATTTTTTTATGTTTCTTTTTTTATTTATATTCAAAAGGGAAGCAAGTGAAACAAATAACAGAGTAGCGGGAAGAAGCAGTGAAAGTAAAACTACTTAGGCTATATGTATTTACCTGCGGGCTTTTGCGGGACTGAAAAATCCCTCTTTCTTTTTATTTATAACTACTGTCACTGCTACTATCCAGTTGGTGGCGGTAATGCACCAAAAAACTGGTTTGCCAACCGCTAATAAACTTTAAAAGAAGAAGAAGAAGAAGCAGCTGTTTATTCACAACAGAAGAAGAGGATATGCGGTTTTTCACCCCCCGAGTGAACGGTTTATTTTTCTCAGTGAGGTAATCATTTCTACATGAAAATATTCCTGACTGGTTTATATACAATAACAGATTGGATCGATTTAAAAACAAACTTGTTACTGTGTCTGTATTTGAGGATGTTCACTATGTTCTTCTTTAAAACCTGAGGTAAGTTTAACTAGCTGAGCTGCTCGGCTAATAGTTAGTGACTGAATCCCAATCCTTCGAAGTGCAATACAGAGAGAATGATACAGTGGCTTATTAAATCATTTTAATAAAACGAATAGACACCCATAGAAACCGTCTCTTTTAAATATACATTACAGTTTCGCAGCGCGGTAACATACAACAGTAAACCAGACTACAGTGCTAATTGTTTTGTTTTCGCTAGCTCACGTTACCCATTCTGTTACATGGTCAAATGTGGCGCTCAGACAGATGATGAAGCTCTTCCTCTTTCAATAAAGGCGGTTGATATCAAGCTGGAAGGTGCTTTAACGCCACCTAGTGGACTGGAGTGTAACTGAGTAATTACAGTGTGTTGTTACGTGTGTGTTGCTTGGCAACCATTCTGCTAAATGTTGCTGAAGAACATTATTTGGTGGAGGAATGATTATTTGTAATCAATAAATTATTGCATTTAATGTGTTTGTTTTATGAAGCCTTGCCAGGGATCTGTAGTAACCGTTTTATAAAAGCAATAAGCCCCACGAGGCCCTGGTTTACAGTGATTTTAGAATTCCTCTCCACGTCGTGCCTAAAAACGCCCCTTAGCTGTTCTAAAATCTCTGTAAACCACGGCTTCTTGGGGCTCATTGCTTTATTGTTCTCCCTGTTTTATTTTAACTTTACAGTGGGTTCTGCAGTTATTCTTATGATCGGAGCCTCCTTTTCCAGAAACACCATTTAGACCTCATAATAAGACCTTATAATGGAATCAGCAGAGATACGACCGTGCTCTTCTAGAAAACCTCCACACACTCCTGGTCCCACTGACTCACAGGTAACAGTTAGCTATATGTGTGCAATTAAACATAACATTTTTAATAACTAAGAGATTCACCTGACTGTGTGAATGTTCTTCACTTAATCAGCTTCCATCCTTGGTAGGTTGCATGCTCTCCTACTAATCAAGTAAACCATGATATTATCGTCTCTTCAGTATCCTCATGGACTATATGTTGTGTTATACCACCGTTAGTTTCAGTCCACTAATTTGATTGGTCAAGTGACATTCCAAGAGTGCTGATACTTAGTATAACGGCACTGGGACATTTCACTGTGTGTATCACTCCACTTATCTGTGTTTACTGCAGAAATTACAAATCTAGTATTAGATCATTACATTGAAACTGTTACTACACTTACTACAGGCTGTCAGTTAGTCTGTGTGTTGCATGGCAGCATGTAAAGCTCTATCTAGCTGTGGCTGTTTTGGGAACTGTTTCCATTGACAGCAAAAATAAGCCAAATATTTGTCCATATTGTGTCTGAAATGTTAGTTACTTGATATTAATTTCTCATTAAGAAAACTGTGACATAAAAGCAAGATCACACTCGTAATTGTGCTGCTGTACTGAATATCAGCACTGCTGTGATCACCTGCGGCCTCGTGCTTACGGCCGAATCACAGTCGATATTCTGTGTAACAGCGCACTTGTGCATGCAATATTGCTTAATCGACTTTCTTTTGTAAATAAGTATTATTATTCTTTGTTTATTATCTTTGTGGGGTTGTGCAGGCAGAAAAATATACGTCTTCAGATGGAGGGACATCAGGCTCTGTAGAACCCATCACCTGTGTGAACCTTCAGAAACATGTAAAAAAGGAAGAAACTGTAGATGAAGAATACCTCTGTAAGTAAACATGGCACATTACAGTCCAATCTAATATTCAGTAATAATTTTTAGTCTAATCTAATTTGTGAATGAACCACATCACTGACTTTTCCCCATTTATATTTGTACTTCACTTTAAGTTCAATTAAAACATTTAAATTCAGTTAATGGAATTTCAGGTGAAGCGACACCAGTCTCTGTGGGACACATCACACCTGTGGACCAACTGAATTGTATGAAAAAGGAAGAACCTGAAGATAAAGACTATCTCTGTAAGACAACAGGGTGTATTATGGTCCAGACTAGAACTCAATAACTAGGGGTGTAACAATACATGACATGTGACGATACATCAGGATGCAGAAATTGTGGTGATCTGCTGTGTGGAAATGTGTGATTTCAGCATTCTATTAATTATGACTAATGCAATTGCAGTGTTTGAACACCGGAGGTCCCAATCTGCACAATTCATAGAATTAAAATACTGTATATAGAGAGCAAACTGGTCACGTGATAACATTCTTTCTTGGAGAGTCTGCACCATTAATGTTTGCCATGAAGGGGTTGCATAATTTTGAGACTGGAGAAGTCATTATAAGGTGCATTTTCAGTTGAATTTGGGGAAACCACTTGAAGCATTCATTGTGTTGAACTATTTCAATTGCTTTTGTTTGATTTGTTCATCGATTGATTGATTGATTGATTGAACAAATATGGTGACAGGATGCAGCCTTGTCTGACACCCTGTGCAACCCCGAGCCAGTCCGTTTCTCCGTAGTCAGTTCTCACCGTCGCTTTTTGATCAGTGTACAGGTTCTTCATGAGGTTGATCAGGTGGCTTGGCATACTAATGTCTTTGAGTATATTTCACAATTTTCCATGGTCAACACAGTCGAAGGCCTTGGTGTAGTCTATAAAACAGAAATAAGCATCGTTCTGGAATTCTCTGGCCTTTTCAATTATCCACCTGATGCTGGAAATCTGATCACGTGCTCCTCTTCCCTTTCTAAATCCAGCTTGCTCATCCGGCAGTTCTCATTCCATGTACGGTTGTATTCTTCTTTGTATGATCTTGTTGGCATATGATATCAAGGCTATTGTGTGGTACTTTGAGCAGTCCTTTGCATCCCCTTCTTTGGAATGGGTACAATTATGGATCTCTTCCAGTCTTTTGGCCCCAGGTTGTTTTTTATCAGTTTGTACAGGATTTCTTGGTGTTTTTTTTTTTTTTTTTTGTGCGGCCAAAAATGCTTGATTGTGCTGTGGCTTTTTTTCAAAATTTGTGATGCAACTTCTGGAGATTTTGTACTGTTTTGTGGAAAACTACTTGAATTGGCGAAATTGCAACTGCATGAAAAATTAGGGAGATCCACAGGACGCCGACGCAGGTGTGCAGCGAGGTGAATCGAAAATGGTGGGGGGGGGGGAGACGAGGTCCACTAACCTCACCCTTAGTAAAATCCACAATCACACTGTGGATGTTAAGCAGTGTTAGGCGATCATAAACCAAAGTAGAGTTACATGATTAAAAAAGAAACAAACAAAAGATTGCAAATGCCAGAGACAGAGAGAACAGCAGACGGCAAGCCACAAACACAGGCGCCATATTTTTCTCTGGTCTTCCAACACGAGTTCACTCGTGAAACATGAGACTGTTGAAGTACAGGTCTAAATGTGAGCTGGGATATGGTCCTGAATATAAATATGATTTACTAAAAATATTAGTTGAAACATAATTAGGTCCTTAGGCTAACTAGGCTATCAGGGGCACTATCAAGCTAGCTAACATCAGGCTAAGTATTCTATTGTGTAAACTAGTAGCCAAGTTTGCCAAAAGGTTGGATATCATTGGGCTAACTATTATATTAGACTATATAACTGGCCTAATTAGTTAAGTGCAAATTAGCCAAATCATGGTGATAATATTCCATAAGTTCACAGAGATTTTAGACTGAAGGGTCTGATTATTGATGGATTTGCTTTATAATTCATAAATATGATTGTCCATTCTATAAATGTCTATTTATAGTTTAAAATATTTATATATAATAACCCTGTCACTCTATCCTACAGTGGGGGGGAAAAGTATTTGATCCCCTGCTGATTTTGTACGTTTGCCCACTGACAAAGAAATGATCAGTCTATAATTTTAATGGTAGGTGTATTTTAACAGTGAGAGACAGAATAATAACAAAAAAATCCAGAAAAACGCATTTCAAAAAAAGTTATAAATTGATTTGCATTTTAATGAGTGAAATAAGTATTTGACCCCTTCGACTTAGTACTTGGTGGCAAAACCCTTGTTGGCAATCACAGAGGTCAGACATTTCTTGTAGTTGGCCACCAGGTTTGCACACATCTCAGGAGGGATTTTGTCCCACTCCTCTTTGCAGATCCTCTCCAAATCATTAAGGTCATTTTCAATGCCCTGGCTGAGGGAAGGAGGTTCTCACCCAAGATTTGACGGTACATGGCCCCGTCCATCATCCCTTTGATGCGGTGCAGTTGTCCTGTCCCCTTAGCAATAAAACACCCCCAAAGCATAATGTTCCCACCTCCATGTTTGACGGTGGGGATGGTAATATGACTTGGGGTCATAGGCAGCATTCCTCCTCCTCCAAACATGGCGAGTTGAGTTGATGCCGAAGAGATCTGACCACACCTGTCTACAACACTTTCACCCAATTCTCCTCTGAATCATTCAGGCAAACTTTAGACGGGTCTGTACATGTGCTTTCTTGAGTAGGGGACCTGGGTATCTCAGTGGTTATGATATTGGACTACTGATCAGAAGGTCATGAGTTCAAATCCCAGCACTGCCAAGCTGCCACTGTTGGGCCCTTGAGCAAGGCCCTTAACCTTCAACTGCTCAGTTATATAAATGACATAAATGTAAGTCGCTCTGGATAAGGGCGTCTGCCAAATGCCATAAATATAAATGTATAAATGTCCTTTATCTCCCTCTCCCACTGATTAGACAAATCAGTGCCAGGTGTGCATACTCACAGCCTGGCCACTCCCTCCTCCTCGCCACACGCACCAACTGTTGTCACCTTCTCACCAAGCTACTTGGTGATGGTCTTGTAGCCCATTCCAGCCTTGTGTAGGTCTACAGTCTTGTCCCTGACATCCTTGGACAGCTCTTTGGTCTTGGCCATGGTGGAGAGTTTGGAATCTGATTGATTGATTGATTGCTTCTGTGGACAGGTGTCTTTTTACAGGTAACAAACTGAGATTAGGAGAACTCCCTTTAAGAGAGTGCTCCTAATCTCAGCTCATTACCTGTGTAAAAGACACCTGGGAGCCAGAAATCTTGCTGCTTGATAGGGGATCAAATACTTATTTCACTCATTAAAATGCAAATCAATTTATAACTTTTTTGAAATGCGTTTTTCTGGATTTTTTTGTTGTTATTCTGTCTCTCACTGTTAAAATACACCTACCATTAAAATTATAGACTGATCATTTCTTTGTCAGTGGGCAAACGTACAAAATCAGCAGGGGATCAAATACTTTTTTCCCCCACTGTATATAAAGTAATTGAGAAATATGATCGTAAAACTGAGTGTGTGGTGGAAGACTTGGGAGGCTGGCGGAACTTTAGCTGAGCTCCGGGCTTGCGTTTATTCAGCCTGCGCTTTTCAGCGCACTTTTAAAAACTCAACAAAAACAGCACAATGACCGGAAACGGGTCTGGCCGGACTTGCAACTTTCACTCTGTCAGGTTCAAGTTCTTCTTGGCGTATGTGCGTGTCTCGCAAGCTCCGCCAGCTTTATTGCTCTTTTTGGTTACAGCAGTTATTGAAAGCAAAAAGAGACACAAACAAATAAACTGGCAGTAATAAGACACAGTTGAGAATCATCACGTGTTACCTGCCAGTTCTGCCTGCCTCCACTTCGTCCACAGCTGAAGCTCGACCATCACCCCGCTGCTACATCGGTCTCTTGATCCTACCACAGTGTAAGGTACTGTGTCCCACTAAGTAGTATCGGATGGTGAGGACCGTCCACTTGATGGCCAGACACTCTTTCTTGATCTTGTTGTACCTGGTCTCCCTTACCGAGAGCTTCCGGCTGATGTACAGCACGGGACATTCCTCCCTGTTCACTTCCTGGGACAAAACGGCCCCCAGCCCTCTGTTCAACACGGCAGTCTACAAAATGAAAGGGAGAGAAAAGTCAGGCAAATGCAACACCCCAAACTTTTGGAACTTGCCTCCGGTCCCAGCTCCTCCCTCTCAGGAACCACAGTAGCCGGAGCTACAGGAACTGCCTCTTTCCACGGTTTCAGGATTTTGAGGTGGTATATTTGATGTGCATTGCCTCTATCCGTTCGCATGACCTCATAGTCGACTTCTCTGACTCTCCGTGTGACCTCAAATGGTCCTTGCCACTTAGTAAAACAAGCACTTTAACTCCCGGTGCAAATTTCCGTAGCTGAGCACGCCTGACATACAGTTCTTGGGTCTGATGCAAATTCTCCTGTGTTAGGTGACTTAATGTGCAGAGTTTTGCTCGCAGGTCCAGAATGTACTATATTTCACTTTTGCTGTTAGAAGGTCCCTCATTTTCCTTAATGATGTTTCAGACGCCACGAGGCTTGCGCCCGTACAATAATTTGAATGGGGAAAACCCCGTGGAGGCTTGTGGGACCTCTCGTACTGCAAACAAGTGGGTCTCGAGCCACTTATCCCAATTCCAAGCATCGTAGCAAACGAACTTACGAATCATATTTTTAAGTGTTTGATCAAAACGTTTGACCAGCCCATCCATCTGTGGATGGTAAACACTGGTGCAAATCAATTTAATCCCCAATAATTTGTAAAGTTTGTGAAGCGTGCGTGACATAAAGGCTGTACCCTGGTAAGTCAGGATCTCTCAATACTGTGTGCTGAGATGTTTGTGCACCTTTGTAATAACTCAATGAGGACAATGCCAATTCTTTCGAAGGGGACCTCAATTAAGGGTAATGGACACAATGGTGCTTTTGGAATGGCCAGCGGATTCACAAGCTGACATTCGCAACATGTAAACCACCGGCAAACATTGACACGAATGTCCAACCAATAAAAATGAGCCATTAGGCAGTTTAGTTTTTTATACTGGTCCAAGTGCCCAGCCATGGGATTGTGGTGAGCTGCCTGGAACAGAAGTTCCCTACAACTTTTTGGTACCAATAACTGGGTCGTTTCTTCTTTTGTTTGAGCGTCCTGCGTCACTCAATATAACCTATCCCTTAATAACTGAAAAGTATGGGTGGGAGAGCGCAACAATAAGTTGGATTTGTTGACCATCAGTTACTCTCATTTAGTCAGAGGCGTGCCTCAGGGTCTCTTTGCTCGATTGCTCCAAGGGGAAATCCCCAAGGGGAATCCCCACCGAGGGTAGAGGGCTGGGGCCTTCCCCACCTTCTCCACCCTCCGTGTCCCCTTGACGTGGAGCTGACTTCGATGGCCCCAGCATTGCCTTCCCAGTCAATACTGCACACATTCCACAATGTGCCTCACTACTGCAGGACCCATCCACAAACATTTCTCTCACTAATGCTTGAAACCCTGGCCAATCTGTCCCAATAATTAGTGGATGGGTGAGATGAGGACTACCCGCAGCCTCCACTTTATGCTTTTGCCTCTGGAATTTAACAAGGACTGGCACAAGCAGATACTCTTGAATATCCCCATGCACACAACTCACCTTCACCAAATGTGCACTTCCCATCAGGGATCTGGATCAGAGTTCCCACCTCCATGCGGGAACACTGATCCTGGAAATTCGTGGCTTCCACGCAGCGCCAACACACCTGCCCGGGCTTTACCCCAGCTCTGGAGGAGAGAAAGACATAGCTTGGGGAGATGTTAGAGAGGCAGGGGAGGCAAGGGGAGGTGGGAACCGGGTCCGGGATGCTGGTTTTGGTGGATAGGAGGGGAGGAGAGAGACAGAGTGAGAAAGACCAAGGACACCTGGCTCAGGAACTGCCGCCAAGTGATCCTTTGCCAGCTGCATGGCTTCATGGTAGGTAGCCTGTAGCTCTGGACCCACTCCGCCGTTCCTGTCAGGAGTCGCACAATGAATTGCTCCAGTACCACCAGCACCAGTACAACTGTTCTGCATTTCTCAACAATATATATAGCTGGGCAATATAGCCCAACTCTAGTTTTACTGATGTATGTCTGTGTAGCAACCTTTTGATGAACCTACAGATTTTAGTGGCAGTGGTAGCTCGGTGGTTAAGACATTGGACTACTGATAGAAAGTTTGTGAGTTCAAATCCCAGCACTGCCAAGCTGCTGCTGCTGGGCCTTTGAGCCTTAACGCTCAGTTGTATAAGTTAGATTTATGTAAGTTGCTCTAGATAAGGATAAATCCTATTTTTTTCTTGTGGCCTTGTTGGAATCCATTAGAATCTACTAAAAAAAGATTATAAGAGGATGTCTTGCCTCTAATGTTTACATTTTAATTTTGTGCTGTGTGACTTGGTTAACCATTCTCTGTACATCTTCACCAGAAGTTATATTTGTCATTGCCTCATTTATAATTTATAGAGCCTTGGTTACATTCATTTAAAAAAAATAAATAAATAACTATTTTCACAATGATATTCTAATACTGTTCATTTTCTGCTCCAGATACGGATGATGCCCAGGTACAAGTCTTCTCCTGCTCCTGGTGTTCACTTTCCTTTACATCTCAAATTAACCTCCAAAAACACATCAGAAGATACCACTGTGAGGAATATGAGAGACTGCTACAATCAGGAGAGTTAAATGACATGAACCATATCACCACAATAAGCTCCAATATTCAGCAAACAGCCTCCGTTACACTCAACAGTAACTCTTCTAATAAACAAATGCAGAAAGGAGTCTATCCCTGCTCACAGTGTGGGAAGAGTTTTACTGAACGGTGTAGTCTCAGACAACACCAGCGCATTCACACAGGAGAAAAGCCGTATCACTGCTCAGAATGTGGGAAGAGCTTTATTCGACACAGTGTACTACAAATACACCAGCGCATTCACACAGGAGAAAAACCGTATCACTGCTCAGAATGTGGGAAAAGCTTTATTCAACAGAGTAATCTACAAAGACACCAACACATTCACACAGGAGAAAAACCATATCTCTGCTCAGAGTGTGGGAAGAGCTTTATTCGAGATTGTGAACTAAAAATACACCAGCGCATTCACACAGGAGAAAAGCCATATACCTGCTTAGAGTGTGGGAAGAGCTTTATTCGACAGAGTGAACTACAAAAACACCGGCGCATTCACACAGGAGAAAAACCGTATCACTGCTCTGGGTGTGGCAAGAGCTTTAATCGACAGAGTAATCTACAAATACACCAGCGCATTCACACAGGAGAAAAACCGTATTTCTGCTTAGACTGTGGGAAAAGTTTTAATCGACGGAGTGTTCTACAAATACACCAGCGCATTCACACAGGAGAAAAGCCGTATCACTGCTCTGAATGTGGGAAGAGCTTTAATCGACAGAGTAATCTACAAATACACCAGCGCATTCACACAGGAGAAAAACCATATTCCTGCTTAGAGTGTGGGAAAAGTTTTAATCGACGGAGTGTTCTACAAATACACCAGCGTATTCACACAGGAGAAAAACCGTATTCCTGC
Source organism: Cranoglanis bouderius (assembly GCA_023630585.1). Lineage (NCBI taxonomy): Eukaryota > Metazoa > Chordata > Actinopteri > Siluriformes > Cranoglanididae > Cranoglanis > Cranoglanis bouderius. The sequence continues at coordinate 22,230,468 of CM042547.1, forward strand.
TCGGAGTGTGGGAAGAGCTTTAATCGACAGTGTAATCTACAAATACACCAGCGCATTCACACAGGAGAAAAACCGTATTCCTGCTCAGAGTGTGGGAAGAGCTTTAATCGACAGTGTAATCTACAAATACACCAGCGCATTCACACAGGAGAAAAAGCGTATTCCTGCTTGGAGTGTGGGAAGCGTTTTTCCCAACAAAGAAATCTTCAGCAACACCAACACATTCACTAAGGAGAAAAAAACGTAGTGCTCTTGCTGTAGGAAGATGTGTACAGATAAAGATAATCTCAAAGTATATCAGCGCATTCAAACAGGACCAAAGCTGTAAGAGTGCTCAAAGTGTGGGAAGAGTTTTTATCAAAAGAGTAATTTCATGCAACACCAACCAATTCACACAGCATAGTAACTGATTTGAGATTTACTTTTTCAGAAGCCTGTGATGTATGCTCTCTAAATAAAAAATAATAATAATAAACTGTCCTTTACCACTTACCATGATTTGTGTAAGGTATGTACACTACCATGCAAAAGTTTGGAATCACTCAGAAATTGCCTTGTTTTTGAAAGAACATCACAATTTATTTTCAGTTAAAATACAGTTGAAAATTTTTTAAAATGTTGAAATACAGTCTAGACATTGTTAATTTTGGGGGCTCTCTTTTGAGGGTAGGGCGCTCCTGAGCGACTCGCGGTTAATGGCTCTGTCTGTTTTTTATTGTTGTTTTTTTTTTTTTATCATTTGTCATTTTTGTTTGGAATTGGAGTTTGACACACAAACTGTGCAGATTATTAGGATGTGCATGGATTTGAAACATTGGACACTGTTTCTGTGGATCTTTTTATGTGCTCAACCTGTTTGGGCGTGCTGGAGCAAACCCAATTCATATACTACTATCTATGACGCAATGATTGATGCTCAGGCTGATCTTCTAGACCTGTGACATGCTTCCTCTAAGATTCCAACATCGCCACTTTTGGATTTAATCCCCGAGCATTTGCTGAAAATAATCCATCGGAAAACGGGATCAAGAGGAGGAATTAGGAACCGGGTGAGGAGACGAGGAAGTAAGCTTCCATTACCTGCTTTTGTGTTGTCAAATGTGCATTCATTATGGAATAAAATGGATGAACTTTCCATGCTGATCAAAACTGACTCAGAACACTAGTTTGTTCTGTTTCATTGAAATATGTCTGTCTGAGGACACTGTATTGAGTTTGGATGGATTTATTCTTATACGTTATGACCAGGATGTTGTAGAAACAGGTAAATCAATTGGAGGCGGTCTTTGTATGGCCGTAAATGATAAATGGGCATCCAATTTTTCCGCACGTGAGACCGTTTTCTCTCTTAAAGGGAGTGCTCCTAATCTCAGTTTGTTACCTGTAAAAAGACACCTGTCCACAGAAGCAATCAATCAATCAGACTCCAAACTCTCCACCATGGCCAAGACCAAAGAGCTGTCAAAGGATGTCAGGGACAAGATTGTAGACCTACACAAGGCTGGAATGAGCTCCAAGACCATCGCCAAGCAGCTTGGTGAGAAGGTGACAACAGTTGGTGCGAGTATTCGCAAATGGAAGAAACTGTCATTCTCCCTCGGTCTGGGGCTCCATGCAAGATCTCACCTCGTGGAGTTTCAATGATCATGAGAACGGTGAGGAATCACCCCAGAACTACACGGGAGGATCTTGTTAATGATCTCAAGGCAGCTGGGACCATAGTCACCAAGAAAACAATTGGTAACACACTACGCCGTGAAGGACTGAAATCCTGCAGCGCCCGCAAGGTCCCCCTTCTCAAGAAAGCACATGTACAGGCCCGTCTGAAGTTTGCCTGAATGATTCAGAGGAGAACTGAGTGAAAGTGTTGTGGTCAGGTGTGGTCAGATCTCTTCGGCATCAACTCAACTCGCCATGTTTGGAGGAGGAGCAATGCTGCCTATGACCCCAAGTCATAACACCATCCCCACCGTCAAATATGGAGGTGGAAACATTATGCTTTGGGGATGTTTTTCTGCTAAGGGGACAGGACAACTGCACCGCATCAAAGGGACGATGGACGGGGCCATGTACCATCAAATCTTGGGTGAGAACCTCCTTCCCTCAGCCAGGGCATTGAAAATGACCTTAATGACTTGGAGAGGATCTGCAAAGAGGAGTGGGACAAAATCCCTCCTGAGATGTGTGCAAACCTGGTGGCCAACTACAAGAAACGTCTGACCTCTGTGATTGCCAACAAGGTTTTTGCCAACAAGTACTAAGTCGAAGGGGTCAAATACTTATTTCCCTCATTAAAATGCAAATCAATTTGTAACTTTTTTGAAATGCGTTTTTCTGGATTTTTTTGTTGTTATTCTGTCTCTCACTGTTAAAATACACCTACCATTAAAATCATAGACTGATAATTTCTTTGTCATTGGGCTAACATACAAAATCAGCGGGGGATCAAATACTTTTTTCCCCCACTGTACCTCGTGAGTTCACCCAGGTGACTGTAATTCTTGTCTACGTCCCCGGCCCTGATAATGCTCTTGCAGCTGAATGTATTGCAGACAGTTATAATAACGCTATGTCCAGAGCAGCTGATGTTGGATCATTGCTTCCACAGTTAGAGCAATATGTCCCCTCTCCGACACGGTTGGATAGAATGCTGGACTTATGCTTTGGTAACATACCTGGTGCTTATGTATCTAAATCCCTCCCTCCCCTTGGTTTCTCAGATCATAATGTGCTACTATTGCTGCCAAAATTTAGACAAAGATTGAAAACACACAAGATTCGATCAAAAACTATTCAGGTCTGGAATAATGACTCTGTGGAAACTATGAGGGGATTTTTCAAACTTGCTGATTGGGGGATGTTTTTTCAGAGCAGTGAGGGCGATCTGGACATACTTAATGATTCTATTTGCTCATATATGTCTTTCTGTGCTGGAAATGTCTTCCCAACAAAGGACGTTAGACTTTATCCAAGTAATAAGCCCTGGGTTTCTAAAGAGATGAGATGCTGTATCAACCTTTAAAAATTGGCATTTATTGAGGGTGATAAAAGAAACATCAACGAACTGAAAAAGGAACTGAAGGACAAAACTAGACTGGACAAGCTCTGATATAAAGACAAGATGGAGGAGAGGTTTACTAGAGGAAATACAAAGGCAGCATGGCAGAATCTTAATATGATGATGGGAAGAGCTCAGGTTTCAACATGAGTTCAGTGTTCAAACCCCACTTCTTTTGTAGAGCAGCTGAACACTTTCTATGCCAGGTTTACTATGATCAGTCTTGGAGAGGATTGGGTCCAGTTTAACATCAGTAATGCCCCTACATCAATCAGTATGGATGAGCAAAGGGTTATTTCCATCCTATCCAAATTACAGACAAAGAAAGCTTCTGGTCTGGATGGACTTGAGAGCCAGGAGAGTTTCTGGACTCGCTCCAGTTTGCTTACAAACCAAAATGGGGAGTTGAGGATGCCAGTTTTAACTCTTTTGGATACAGTGACTAGATACCTCGACCTTCCGAACTCATTTGTTAGGATTTTATTCATGGATTGTACATCTGCTTTTAACACAGTGAACATTTATTTATTATTGGCCCACCTTCAGAGATTACAAGTTAATACAACTCTTGTGTTATGGATTAAGGACTTCTTAAAAGACAGACCCCAACATGTTAGAATGCATGGATTCAAATCTAGTAGTATCATTGTGAATACTCAATTGTAAATCCTGTGGTAGCTCAGTGGTTAAGAAGTTGGGCTACTGATTGGAAGGCTGTGAGTTCAAATCCCAGCACCACCAAGCTACCACTGTTGGGCACTTAAGCAAGGCCCTTAACCCTCAGCTGCTCTCCAGCCACTGCAGCAAAAATGGCTGCAGTTCATGGTTTGTAGTGTGTGTGTTCACTACTCACATCTCCTAATGTGTGTGCACTAACTTCGATAGGTTAATTGCAGAGGACAAATTCCAAGTCTGGGTTACTATACATTGGCTGTCACTTTCACAGGGCTGTTTTATCATCTATTTTATTTTCTATATATACAAATGAAATCAAGTGTGATATCAATGGTATGTCACTCCTGAAATATGCTGATGACATGGATTCGGTGGCTTCTATGACAGATGAGCAATCCCTGGATACATATAGGCAATGAAAAGAACTTTCCTGGAGCATTTTTCAGTCCTTGGTAGTGCAACTGAAGGAAACAATCAACTATGGGTGGCAAGGGACTGTCAAAAGATCTCTGGGATAAAGTTGTGGACAGGCACAAGTCAGGAGATGGATACAAAAAAATTTCAAAGGCTTTATCAATGCCTAGAATCCCAGTGAAGTCTATTATTAAGAAGTGGAAGGTATTTGGTACAACACAGACCCTCCCTGGATCAGGACATCACTCCAAACTGGATGAAAGAGCCAGGAGGAAACTGGTCAGAGAGGCTACCAAGAGGCCTACAGCAACTCTGAAGCAGTTGCAGGAATTTATGACAAAGAGTGGTCACTGTGTGAATGTGACAACAATATCACAAATTCTCCACAAATGTGGCTTGTATGGGAGGGTTGCGAGAAAAAAGCCACCCACGACTGAGATTTGCCAAAACACACCTTGAAGATTCTGAAGCCACATGGAAAAAGGTGTTATGGTCAGATGAGACTAAAATTTGGCCTCAACACCAAACGGTATGTCTGGTGGAAATCCAATACAGCTCACCATCCAAATAACACTATTCCTACAGTAAAGCATGTAGGTGGTAATATCCTGTTATGGGGGTGTTTCTCTGCAGCAGGGACTGGAGCACTTGTCAGGATAGAAGGAAAATGGATGGGGCAAAACACAGTCAAATTCTTGAGGAAAATCTGCTGCCCTCTGCCAGAAAGTTGTCAATGGGAAGAAGCTTTACCTTCTAACATGGCAATGACCCAAAGCACACAGCAAAACTGACCACACAGTGGTTGAAGGAGAAAAAGGTGAATGTCCTTGCATGGCCTAGTCAGAGCCCAGACTTAAACCCCATTGAAAATCTGTGGAATGACTTGAAGACTGCAGTCCACAAACGGTCACCATCAAATTTAACTGAACTTGAGCAGTTCTGCAAAGAAGAGTGGGCAAATATTGCAAAGTCTAGATGTGCGAAGTCTAGTAGAGACATATCCCAACAGACTAAAGGCTGTAATTAAAAAATTAAGGCAAATTAAAGTAAGGGGATGATCCTTTTTCCAACTCAGTGATTCTGGGTTTTTTATTTTTTTATTTTTTGTTCGTGTTATATCTTTCACTTGGATGTTATAAGTTGCACTGAGTAAATACAGCTGGATAAAACAAAAACTGTGTCCGTCTTCATTTCAGGCTGAAAAGCAACAAAATGTGATTATTTATAATTATAATAATAAAAGTGTGTGTGTGTGTGTGTATGTATATATATATATATATATATATATATATATATATATATATATATATATATATATATATATATATATATATATATGTGTGTGTGTATATATATATATATATATATATATATATATATGTATATGTGTGTGTGTGTGTGTGTGTGTGTGTGTGTGTGTGTGTGTGTGTATATATATATATATATATATATATATATATATATATATATATATATATATATATATATATATATATATATATATATATATATATATATATATATATATATATTTCGCTGGTCCTATCCAGTTGGTGGCGGTAATGCAACAAAAAGCTGGTTTGCCAACCGCCAATAAACCTTAAAAGAAGAAGTACAAGAAGTCGCTGTTTATTCACAACAGGAGCAGACGATTTGCGATTTTACATCCCAGAGTGAACGGTTGATTTTTTTCTGTGAGGTAATCATTTCTATATGAAAATATTCCTGACTGGTTTATATACAATAACAGATTTGATCGGTTTAAAAAGAAACTTGTTACTGTGTCTGTATTTGAGGATGTTCACTATGTTCTACTTTAAAACCTGAGGTAAGTTTAACTAGCTGAGCTGCTCGGCTAATAGTTAATGACTGAATCCCTGAGCCGCGTTTGTAGCCGTTCCCTTACAAAAATGTCCTGTGGTATTCCATGTGATAAAACATCAAAAGTGCTACACGAAAACTGGTGTGGTAATTGTGTAGTATTGTGTTGTTTTTTTGGGGGGACGCTTTACCACAGGATTTTGTTGTACAGTAAGTAATATTGCTGTGATATTCTTGTGGTACTACAGTCATATTTCTGCAGTAATACTTTAATTTCCTGTAATAAACCTGTGGTCCTTAATTGTGTATTTTTGTAGTATTCCTAATAATCTTTTTTTTTTTTTTTCCCAAGAATGTTATGGTAATATAACATCTATGGTATTCCTGCAAGAAAAGTGTTGTTTGTCCATGATAGACCTGTGATATTAGTTACTCAACATACTTGTCTTAATCTGAAAATAGATGTAGTACACATGCAAGACAAGGCTTTAGTGGTCACATGTTGATATACATGGTAATTTGCTACACTAGGTCATGTTAGAATGTGACATACCATATACTCTTGTGGTATTACATTTTTAACATTTATTCACAACACATACCATTTGTTTTGGAAAAAGCAGGGTTGAGCCTGGCCAGTACCTGGATGGGAGATCTCCTGGGGAAACTAAGGTTGCTGCTGGAAGTGGTATTAGGGAGGCCAGTAGGTGGTGCTCTCCCTGTAGTCTGTCTAGGTCCTAATGCCCCAGTATAGTGACAGGGACACTATCCTGTAAAAAGAGCACCGTCTTTCGGATGAGACGTTAAACCGAGGTCCTGACTCTCTGTGGCCATTAAAAGTCTAAGGACGCTTCTTGTAAAGAGTAGGGGTATAACCCTAGATAGGAATCTTGCCCTGGCAGAATTCCTATATCTATCATGGCCCCATAATAATCTCCATCCCTGAATTCTCTCCACCAATAGCTGGTGTGGGGTGGGCGTTCTGGCGCACTATGGCCGCCATTGCATCATCAAGGTGGATGCTACACACTGGTGGTGGTTGAGGAGATTTCCCCCCTATACTATGTAAAGTGCTTTGAGTGTCTAGAAAAGCAGTATATAAATGTAACAAAAAATATATATAAATATAGAAAGTGCTGTGGTAATCCTGTTATAATTAGCTCTGCTCAAATGCTTTGGTATTACCATATAAAAACAATAGAAAAACCACATATGGCATCTAATGGTAAATTCTTGTGATACTGTACTGATAATCCTGTCATAATTAGCTCTGCTCATTTGTTGTGTGGTAAGTTTTTGTTGTACTGCTGCAGTACCACAGGATTACCACAAGATATTTTTGTAAGGGTTGTAAATGACTCTTTAAAGGAATGTTAACTGCATCAGTGTATATGGAGCAGGAGCTGCTTCACTGTTGCTTACTCAAGTTACTCGCATCCTAAGGGGGTGGAGCTAAGATGCAAGAAAAGGAAGGCGAGGAAAGGAAATGAGGATGCGCAAATAAGAAATGAGAAGCACCCATGGGCAAATGTGGCGCTCAGACAGATGATGAAGCTCTTCCGCTTTCAATAAAGGCGGTTGATATCAAGCTGGAAGGTTCAGTAACGCCACCTACTGGACTGGAGTGTAACTGAGTATAAAGCGTTTATGATTACAGTGTGTTGCTATGAGTGTGTGTGTGTGTTTGTGTGTGTGTGTGTGTGTGTTGCTTGGCAACTATTCTGCTAAATGTTGCTGAAGAACTACATTACTTGGTGGAAGAATGATTATTATTTGTTATCAGTAAATTATTACATTTTTTTGTATGTTTTATTGTGTTGTGTGAAGCCTTGTCAGGGATATATAGTAACCGCTTTATAAAACCAATAAGCTAATAAGCCCTAAGCTGTTCTAAAATCACTGTAAACCACAACCTCTTGGGGCTCATTGCTTTATTGTTCTCCCTGTTTTATTTTAACTTTACAGTGGGTTCTGCAGTTATGCTTATGATCGGAGCCTCCTTTTCCAGAAACACCATTTAGACCTCATAATAAGACCTTATAATGGAATCAGCAGAGATACGACTGTGCTCTTCTAGAAAACCTCCACACAGTCCTGGTCCCACTGACTCACAGGTAACAGTTAGCTATATGTGTGCAATTAAACATAACATTTTTAATAACTAAGAGATTCACCTGACTGTGTGAATGTTCTTCACTTAATCAGCTTCCATCCTTGGTAGGTTGCATGCTCTCCTACTAATCAAGTAAACCATGTTATTATCGTCTCTGCAGTATCCTCATGGACTATATGTTGTGTTATACCACAGTTTTCAAGAAAACTGTTTTCAAGAGGTGCACAAAGCCTTAACATGCTTAGATCAAAGCAAACCTGCAGGTCCTGGTCATCTTGGTCTCTGCTTTTTAAAACTGGCTGTGGATTTTATAGCCAAACCTCTTACCTATCTTTTTAATCTTACCCTTGAATGTATTGAAATTCCCAGGATCTGGAAGTCGGCATTTGTCCTACCTCTGTCCTTGATAGTAAGCAGCTTGAAGAGTTTCTGTATGCAGATTCCATTTTATCAATGTATCAGTCAGGCTTCAGGAAGAAACATGGCACAATTACAGCAGCTGTGAAGGTGTTAAATGATATTATGGATGTTCTTGATAAAAAAAAATTGTAAAAAATCTGTGCTGTGTTTCACTTTTTATTGTTCTGTCAAAAGCAGAGACTGTTGAGTATAGGTCTTTCTGAACATGCAGTTGCTTGGTTTGTACACTATTTGTGTGATAGAACACAGTGCACACAATTTGAGGGGCTTTCATCTGACAAAATGGTTGTCTGTAATGGTGTGCCTCAAGGCTCTGTACTCCGTCCCCTCTTATTTACAATATATACATATATATATATATATATATATATATATATATATATATATATATATATATATATATATATATATATATATATATAATATAAAATTTTAATAAAAATTTGCAAAATGCAAATATTCATTTTTATGCTGATGCCACCATTATTTACTGTTAGTTACTGTCTCTGGTAAAAGCTTTTGAGGAATTGCTAACTGCTTTTAATACTATTTAAACTTCCTTGTTTCAGTTGAAGCTTGTACTTAACACTGACAAAACCAAACTAATGGCATTTTCTAAAGCAAAAAAAGGCCACAGAAGCTTCCACCTTTTCAGGGTGATGTAATTGATTCTGTTACCTCATATAAATATCTTGGGATTTTAGTTGATGATAGTTTTTCTTTTCAACCCCATATTTAGCAACTTACAAAAAACACTGAAGCTGAAACTGGGATTTTACTTCAGAAATGAGGCTTGTTTTTCTTTGCACTCTATATAAAGAAGCCTGGCCTTCTTTAGGCACCCGTAGGCTCATTCATTGGTATATTTTTACCTATAAAACCATTCTGGGATTTCTCCCTGAGAAAAGTTTTTAATTTGTGGTGTTTGGTTTTTGATTGACTTTTTATTTGTTTTATGTTGTCTGTTTGTGACTGTGAAATGTCTTGTTGCTGCTTATCTTGGCCTGGACGCTCTGGGAAAAGAAATTTGTAATCTCAAGCCTTTCCTGGTTAAATAAATTAAAAAAATAAATAAATAAAGTTTCAGTCCACTAATTTGGGACATTTCACTGTGTGTATCACTCCACTTATCTGTGTTTACTGCAGAAATTACAAATCTAGTATTAGATCATTACATTGAAACTGTTACTACACTTACTACAGGCTGTCAGTTAGTCTGTGTGTTGCATGGCAGCATGTAAAGCTCTATCTAGCTGTGGGTGTTTTGGGAACTGTTTCCATTGACAGCAAAAATAAGCCAAATATTTGGCCATATTGTGTCTGAAATGTTAGTTACTTGATATTAATTTCTCATTAAGAAAACTGTCACATAAAAGCAAGATCACACTCGTAATTGTGCTGCTGTACTGAATATCAGCACTGCTGTGATCACCTGCTCATGCAATATTGCTTAATCGACTTTCTTTTGTAAATAAGTATTATTGCTCTTTGTTTATTAGCTTTGTGGGGATGTGTGGACAGAAAAATGTACGTCTTCAGATGGAGGGACATCAGGCTCTGTAGAACACATCACCTGTGTGAACCTTCAGAAACATGTAAAAAAGGAAGAAACTGTAGATGAAGAATACCTCTGTAAGTAAACATGGCACATTACAGTCCAGTCTAATATTCAGTAATAACTTTTAGTCTAATCTAATTTGTGAATGAACCACATCACTGACTTTTCCCCTTTTATATTTGTACTTCACTTTAAGTTAAATTAAAACATTTAAATTCAGTTAATGGAATTTCAGGTGAAGCGACACCAGTCTCTGTGGGTCACATCACACCTGTGGACCAACTGAATCGTATGAAAAAGGAAGAACCTGAAGATAAAGACTATCTCTGTAAGACAACAGGGTGTATTACGGTCCAGACTAGAACTCAATATCTAGGGGTGTAACAGTACATGACACTTGACACAATGCATCAGGATGGAAAAATGTGATGTGCTGTGTGGAAATGTGTGATATCAGCATTCTATTGTTTATGACTCGTGCAATTGCAGTGTTTGAATTGGCGAAATTGCAATTGTACAAAATTTTGCTTTCACAGGGGCTTTTTATTTATTTATTTTTGTTTGTTTTTGGTAAATGAGACCTCTTAGGTGTACTCATGTTCGACCCTCATGAATCGAAGAGTGCTTTGGCTTAACGCGTGTTGTGATGACGTCACAATAACGTGTCTTCACCCCAAATCTGTGGTAATTTTAAAAAATTGCAAGCTCCTCTGAATATCGCTGAGTTTGCTTTATTTTGGGTTAATTTCTGAAATCACATAATCGTGAATTCTGGAGTGACTGATTTATGTAATCAAAATTTTTGGGAGAATTTATACATTTATGTATTTAGTTTTAAGGTATAGTGAATCTGTAGTACATTTGTTTTACAATATTAAACCTTTATTTGTAAGACAAAAATTTTTGCAATGTTTATGATTCAGAAATAAAAAAGTACTCTTTTCAGTCATAGTATTTCTTCATTCAAATTTTGTTTAAAATATTCTGAAAATATCAACGTGAACCTAGTATCATGAATTGAATTGAATCGAATGTTGTATTGTTACACCCCTATGAATAACTTTTTGAAGACTTATCTAAGCTTTATTTGTGATTGGACCAGACCTTCAGCACTGGTTGAGTTGAAAGTGTTTAATTATAAATCTTGGAATTTCAGGTGCTGGGACATCAAACTCTGTGGAAGATGTAGACCAAAATAATGGAGGATTTGAAAGGAAGTATGTAAAAGAGGAAGAGTCTGAAGATGAAGACAACTTTCATACAAGGACAGACTGGGGTTGAGTAACACTGGCACTTTAATTCTCATTCAAACTTTTGCTATAGTGTACAGTTTATTAATATCAACATTTATTGCCATGCGAGCTCCCAATCAGGAAAGACCTCCTGTATCATGTGTGAATTCAAGTGTCCTTCACATCCAGATGACCTTCAGCAACAGTGGTAGCTGTGAGGCAGTCAGACAGCTAGCAGTTTATTGTTGCCTTTCCTTTAGCTCACTTGGTATAACACAGGATGTATGGGATCCCAAGATTTCACCGCTCTGCTGAAGAGAATGCATGTTGTCATGCTTGTAAGGAAGGTGAGGTGTGGTGAGGTAGAGGGTCAGGTCAGCTATGCAGCTGTCTTCACCACTGTCTTTCAGTGTTTACACTCTCACATCACTTCTGTTTGTGGTATTGTACTTAGTCCATTTGGCTATTTTTGATATTTGCTCTATTGGTTTAGAATGATAACATACTTCGTTGAGTCATTTTATGCCATGCTTAAGAATTCTTGCTAGTGTTTGAGCCCTCTGTGACAAGCCTCTAAACTTCTGTACCTCTTCTCAACACAAGAAGATGTTGCCTGTGATACCTACCTGGTTTGCCTTGGTATAGTAAGGGACAGTTCTGATGCAGCCTAATGTGTGTATGTTTTCCTTCAGATGTGTCACATTTGTTGAAAAAAATATTCGCTGACATTCTCTGGTGGAACAGTAGGGTGATTTTGTTTCTTTTTAGTTTGCCAAGCCATCCCAGAGGGACTCGGATGGCAACGTGGAAGATATAGACGAGTGTAGCACCACCTGTGCCAAACAGGTGGAGCAGCTCACTGAAATGTACAAGCCAGAGCAGACACATTCTCTTCAGCCGCTGCACTCACAGCTTATGATAATGAGGAAGTGCGCAACCTCATTATTAAAGAGCATGGCCTTTCATATAATGGAAATATGGCGAGCATAGAGAGCCCTGAGAGTGAACGTGAAGATGAAGGTCGGTCATCTGCTCATGATGACACTGTTCCAGAGAAAGACCACACTGTTTCCGGTTCAGATATCTAAAGCATGATGAAACGCAGTTAAGCCCAAAATGAAATTCAAGACCATATCCTGTGTGGAGAAATAGTGGTGAAACTCAAAATCAGTGCAGAGAATGATGTTGATATGAAATCTCATACAGCATGCGCCCATCATCGTTGCCCTGGTTGTGGGGACTCAGTCGTCCGGTTCTTTAAAAAATTGTCTTCCAACACGAGTTGGAATAAAATAGTCACGATTGACTAAAACATGGGCACTATCAAGCTAGCTAACATCAGGCTAAGTATTATAAATATTATATTGTGTAAACTAGTAGCCAGGTTTGACAAAAGCTTGAGTATCATATGGCTAACTATTATATTAGACTATATAACTGGCCTAATCAGTTAAGTTCAAATTAGACGAATCATCCATTCAGAGATTTTAGACTGAAGGCTATGATTATTGACAGATTTGTTTTATAATTCATAAATACTACTGTATGCATTCTATAAATATGTCTCTTTATAGTTTAAAAAGTCTAAATAATAACCTGTCACTTTATCCTATATACAGGAATTGAGAAATATGATTGTAAAAGCCCAGAGTGTGGAGGAAGACTTTGGAGGCAGGCGGAACATTAGCTGAGTTCCGGGCTCGAGTTTATTCAGCCTGCGCTTTTCAGCACACTTTTAAAACAAAAATGGCACAATGACCGGAAACGGGTCTGTTCCGACTTGCAGCTTTCGCTCCGTCAGGTTCAAGTTCTTCTTTGGGTGTGTGCGTGTCTTGCAAGCTCCGCCAGTGTAGCGAATCTAGCTCAAATGGGTGAAATATATCTATATATCTAATCAAAGCGTGTTCTGATTAGTTATGGATATAAATTGACCCTGAAAGGGATTGTTACTTACTGACTTACTGTAATCTAGCTTTAGAATTAAATGCGAAGCGGCTTGATCTGTCTGTCCACCAAACTTACCAGGGCAATCTTCGTATTACTCTAAAAGAATAAATTATTCTTCTGGCCACGAAGTATAGTTTATTCTATGTTGCTATTAAAAGAAATACAGTGCGTAGCGAAGAGCAATGTTAAAAGTGAACCTTGTCATGAGTAAAAACAGACGATCCAGCGTGATGATAATGGATTTTAATAACCAAGTGAAACTACTGATATACACAACTAGGTATAAACAAATAATACATATATACAGGAAAAGTGAAAGAAACAAAAGAGAAGTGATGAAAATACAGAATGGCAGAGAACACAACAGTTTAACCTCGAGAATCAGCAATGAATTAATTCACCTTAAACAGGGGCACGGGCTTAAGAAGGATGCATCTATAGATCAGTTATAATTTATACTTGCATAGGCTTATGTCGTTTCACGAGGGTCCTTGGTCCGAAGATTTCGTGGGGAGTTTGCTAAATCCTCCGTGTCAGTAGAATCTGGGTAAAACGGAGTTGGGTCTCGCCAAAGAAGAAAGAAAGCGATAATTGCCACGTGGTTAACGAGACAAAAGAAGAGTCCGGAGGAGCACCGGAAAAGAGGGCGGAAGAGAGAAAGTCCGCAGAAAGTGAAGAAAAAGCGAAGAGGAACGCGTGTCACTGCCTTTTATGGATAATGCCAACGTACACGCCTCTCTGAGCTGCTGGCAAATCCAGAAAGAGAAGAAAGTTCTGGGGGAAGAACTTTCTCTGTCTGTTCCGGAGCGGATTCGCATGTCAAGGCGGGGTTTGTATTAGCTTTGGGTTAGAATGAAATTTAGAAAAGTATAGAATGATACATCCCATCGTCATATAGTATGCGTCATTAATCGGCGTATTAAGAGACAATTATTTTGATACCAAATTCAAGGAGGTTAGGAGACATTGAACAGTGAAAGATCTTTAGACATGGTTACAGACAACTTAAAATTATATCCTAACTCAAACTATCTAAAATCATTATAGCTAGGTTACCTGAGCACACAATACATGCATATATGAATACATTAGAACTATCCTAGACATATGATTACACGTTACATTCAAGAAACATTTTCATTGTGTGTGCGCAAGTGTGTGTATGTCCAGAAGAGGAGGCTGGTGTTCTTCTACCGTCCCACCGGTATTTGGTCAACTGATGGTCCCCGTGGTGGGGGGGGGGGGGGGGAAGTTAGGGGGAAGATGAGTCCTCCTTCCAGCCTCTTCAGCGCCGATGGTAATCCACAGGGTTGTAAAACAGAGATTAGATCAGAGAGTTACATGCTTTCTGTTGAGTTTAGTTGACCCTTGTTGATGCACCCAATCTTGAAATTTTCCAGACATTCACACGTTATGTTCGAGAAAGGTTTCTCCATTGTGGGTGTAAGTTCTGTGTGTGGGTGTGTGTCTGAAAAGGGGGGTTGTGCCCCCCCCCCCCATATAATTCCAATGGCATCTGGTATGAGGAGAAGGGGGTTACTCCCGGTCAAACTTGGGCCAGAGTGGTCCTTAAACTGATAGTGATTTACAGCTCAAAGCACAAAAGAAACTTCTGTGCTAAGTCCAGGTTGATTCAGAAATCAGTTTGATACTGTCAGACATTACACCAGCTATATTGCTCTCTCTGGTTATGGCAGTTACTGAAGACACAAAGAGACACAAATAAATAAACTGGCAGTAATAAGACACAGTTGAGAATCGTCACGTGTTACCTGCCAGTTCTGCCTGCCTCCTCACCGTCCACAACTGACGCTCGACCACTACTGCTGCCACATAGGTCTGTGGAACCTACCACAGTGGAAGGTACTGTGCCCCATTAGGTAGTATCAGATGGTGAGGACTGTCCACTTGATGGCCAGACACTCTTTCTCGATCGTGTTGTACCTGGTCTCCCTTACCAAGAGCTTCCGGCTGATGTACAAAAAAAACACGTTTACCTGGCAGAAATCCTGCTCGCATGGCTCCGTCCACCTAAACGGATGTGCCGTTTTTAGTGCCTTTTTAATGAGGTCAGTCAGCAGGCTGGTGATGTTCAAAAAATTGGGTCCAAACCTATCCCCAGGAACTGCCTCACCCCCTTTTTGTTCTTGGGGATGCTCCTGCCCATGGCCCAAGTGGAAGCCCCAATATCGTAATTCCACCTGTCCAATTGCACACTTCTTTGGGTTCGCTGTTAGTTCCGCCCGTTTCAAGGATCTCAGGATAGCCCTCAAATGTGGTAAATGCCGGCATAGGCATTGTGTGGTTTGAGGATTCTGTCCATGAGATGTTGAAACTTTGCTGGGGCTCCAGACAACCCAAATGGAAGTGTGACAAATTGGTGTAACCCAATCTGAGTGGAAAAGACCATTTTCTCTCGGGATATTGGAGTCAAGGGAATCTGCCAATACCCCTCGGTTAAGTCCATTGTCGAATAAAAGCGAGCCACGCCTAACCAAGCATTTCGTCAATGCAAGGTAATGCGTATGTGTCAAATTTACACCAAAAGCCACACTTTTGGAGCTTACCTCCGGTACCTCTCGGGAACCACAGTCGCCACAGGAACCTTGCTTCGTGGTTTCAGGAGGTTGAGGTGGTATATTTGATGGGCATTGCCTCTATCCGTTCGCATTACCTCATAGTTCACTGCTCGGACTCGCTGTGTGACCTCAAAGGGTTCTTGCCACTTTGTGAGTAATTTAGAGCTCGAGGTGGGTAGTAGAATGAGCACTTTATCTCCCAGTGCAAATTCCTGTAGCTGAGTACTCCTGTCATACAATTCTTGGGCCTGACACGAATTCTCCTGTGTTAGGTGACTTAAGGTGTGGAGTTTTGCTCTCAGGTCCAGAACGTACTGAATTTAATTTTTGCTGTTGGAAGGTCCCTCCTCCCAATTTTCCCTAATGACATTTAAGACACCATGAGGCTTGCGCCTGTACAATAATTTGAATGGGGAAAACTCTGTGGAGGCTTGTGGGACCTCTCATACCGCATATAAGAGGGGCTCGAGCCGCTTATCCCAATTCCAAGCATCATCGCAAACGGACTTACGCATCATATTTTTAAGCATTTGATCAAACCGTTTGACCAGCCCATCCATCTGTGGATGGTAAACACTGGTGCAAATTGATTTAATCCCCAATAATTTGTAAAGTTTGTGAAGCGTGCGTGACATAAAGGACATGCCCTGGTCAGTCAGGATCTCTTTCGGGCTCTCGACTCGGGAGCTAACACGGAAGAGTGCCTCTGCAATACTGTGTGCAGAGATGTTGTGCAGGGCTGTGGCTTCGGGGTACCGCATTGCATAATCCACCAGGACTAACACAAAGCGCTATCCTCGTGTGCTCCTTTATAATGACTCAACGATTAAGGGTAATGGATGCAATGGTGCTTTGGGGATGGCCAGCGGATTCACCAGCTGACCTTTGCAACATGCTGTACACAACCGGAAAACATCGCCGCGAATGCCCAGCCAATAAAAACAAGGTCGGTTAAAAAAATTAGGTCGGTTTAGTGTATTATCCTGGTCAAAGTGCCCAGCCATGGCATTGTGGTGAGCTGTCTGAGACAGAAGTTCCTTACAGCTTTTTGGTACCAATAACTGGGTTGTTCCTTCTTTAGTTTGAGCGTCCTGCGTCACTCAATATAACCTATCCCTTAATAACTGAAAAGTTTGGGTGGGAGAGCGCAACAATAGGTTGGATTTGTTGACCATCAGTTACTCTCACTTGGTCAAAGGCATGCCTCAGGGTTTCGTCACTTGACTGCTCCAAGGGGAAATCCCAGAGGGGAATCCCCACCAAGGGTGGAGGGGTGTGGCCCTCTGCACCCTCCATACGCTCCTTGTCCCCCTGATGTGGAGCTGACTTCGATGGCCCCGCACTGCCTCCCCAGCCAATGTTGCACACGTTCCACACCGTGCATCACTACTGCAGGATACTGGGTGAGATGAGGACTAACCGCAGCCTCCACTTCATGCTTTTGCCCCTGGAATTTAATAGGGACTGACACAGATACTCTTGAATATCCCCATGCACACAATTCATTTTCACCAAACGTGCACTTCCCAAAGCCTTGCATTGAATCAGGCTTTGATGGACTGAGGTCTGATTACACCATGAGTCCACCAAGGCCTGATGTGTACTCCCTTGTATACTCACTAGTATGCGGTACACTCCTGCTCAATCAGGGGAGGCCTGGGGCGCATCAGGGATTCAGATCAGAGTTCCCACCTCCATGTGGGAACACTGATCCTGGAAATTCGCGGCTTCCACGCAGCGCCAACACACCTGCCCGGGCTTTGCCCCAGCTCTGGTGGAGAGAAAGATGGAGCTGGGGAGACGTTAGAGAGGCAGGGGAGGCAAGGGGAGGTGGGAACCAGGTCCAGGGTGCTGGTTTCAGGGGATTGGAGGGGTGGAGAGAGACAGAGTGACAAAGACCAAGGACACCTGGATCAGGAACAGCCACCAAGTGATCCTCTGCCAGCTGCATGGCTTCATACATAGATGTGGGCCAGTAGGACTGGACCCACTCCGCCGTTCCTGTCAGGACTCACGTGACTGATTGCTCCAGTACCACCAGCTTGATGAACTGTCCTGCGTTTTGCAACATTTTTGGCAATATAGCCCAGCTCTAGCTTTACTGATGTACGTCTGTGTAGCAACTTTTGATCAACCTACACAATATAGGGTCAGTGGTAGCTCATTGGTTAAGACATTGGACTACTGATCAGAAGGTTGTGAGTTCAAATCCCAGCACCACGCTCTGGAGGGTGTTTGTCAAATGCCGTAAATGTAAATCCCAGATGTATAGCATCATGTGGCATAGTTAGCCTAGTAGGGCTACCAGAACTTACCTCCACCTTACTCTATGTAAATCCTATTTTTTCTTGTGGCCTTGTTGGGATCCCTTAGAATCTACTAAAAAAGAAGATTATAAGAGGATGTCTTGTCTCTAATGTTTACATTTTAGTTTTTGCTGTGACTTGATTAGCCGTTCTCTTTACATCTTCACCAGAAGTTATGTTTGTCATTGCCTCATGTATAATTGGTTACAAAATTGGTTACATTCATTCTTTTTTCTAAAAATAGTTTAACTATTTTCACAATGAGTTTCTAATACTGTTCATTTTCTGCTCCAGACATGGATGATGCCCAGCTACAAGCAGGGGAGTTAAAAGACGTGAACCATGCCATCACAGTAAGCTCCAGTATTCAGCAAACAGCCTCTGTTACACTCAAGAGTAACTCCTCTAATAAACAAATGCAGAAAGAACTCTATCCCTGCTCACAGTGTGAGAAGAGTTTTACTGAACAGCGTAATCTCAGACAGCACCAGCGCATTCACACAGGAGAAAAGCCGTATCACTGCTCAGAGTGTGGGAAGAGCTTTATTCGACGCAGTGAACTACAAGGGCACCAGCACAGTCACACAGGAGAAAAGCCGTATCACTGCTTGGAGTGTGGGAAGAGCTTTATTCGACAGAGTAATCTACAAAGACACCAGCGTGTTCACACAGGAGAAAAACCATATTCCTGCTTAGAGTGTGGGAAGAGTTTTATTCGACGGAGTGAACTACAAATACACCAGCGCATTCACACAGGAGAAAAACCGTATCATTGCTCAGAATGTGGAAAGAGCTTTATTCAACAGAGTAATCTACAAAGACACCAACGCATTCACACAGGAGAAAAACCGTATCATTGCTCAGAGTGTGGGAAGAGCTTTATTCGACGGAGTGAACTACAAATACACCAGCGCATTCACACAGGAGAAAAACCGTATTCCTGCTCAGAGTGTGGGAAGAGCTTTATTCGACGGAGTGAACTACAAATACACCAGCGCATTCACACAGGAGAAAAGCTGTATCACTGCTTGGAGTGTGGGAAGAGCTTTAATCGACAGAGTAATCTACAAATACACCAGCGCATTCACACAGGAGAAAAGCCGTATCACTGCTCAGAGTGTGGGAAGAGCTTTATTCAACAGAGTAGTCTACAAACACACTTGCATATTCACACAGGAGAAAAACCATATTCCTGCTCAGAGTGTGGGAAGAGTTTTAATCAACAGAGTGTTCTACAAATACACCAGCGCATTCACACAGGAGAAAAACCGTATCACTGCCCAGAATGTGGCAAGAGCTTTATTCAACGGAGTAATCTTCAAGTACACTTGCATACTCACACAGGAGACAAACCATATTCCTGCTCAGAGTGTGGGAAGAGTTTTATTCAACGGAGTACTCTTCAAGCACACTTGCATATTCACACAGGAGACAAACCGTATTCCTGCTCTGAGTGTGGGAAGAGATTTATTCGAACGAGTGACCTACAAATACACCAGCGCATTCACACAGGAGAAAAGCCGTATCACTGCTCAGAATGTGGAAAGAGCTTTATTCAACAGAGTAATCTACAAAGACACCAGCGCATTCACACAGGAGAAAAACCATATCACTGCTCAGAGTGTGGGAAGAGTTTTTCCCAACAAAGAAATCTTCAGCAACACCAACACCAACACATTCACTAAGGAGAAAAAGTGCTAAAGTGCCGGCAGCACTCATGCAGCCCCAGACCATGACACTGCCACCACCATGCTTGACTGTAGGCAAGACACACTTGTCTTTGTACTCCTCACCTGGTTGCCACCACACATGCTTGACACCATCTGAACCAAATAAGTTTATCTTGGTCTCATCAGACCACAGGACATGGTTCCAGTAATCCATGTCCTTAGTCTTCTTGTCTTCAGCAAACTGTTTGCGGGCTTTCTTGTGCATCATCATTAGAAGAGGCTTCCTTCTGGGACGACTGCAGACCAATTTGATGCAGTGTGCGGCGTATGGTCTGAGCACTGACAGGCTGACCCCCCACCCCTTCAACCTCTGCAGCAATGCTGGCAGCACTCATACGTCTATTCTGCAAAGTCAACCTCTGGATATGATGCTGAGCATGTGCACTCAACTTCTTTGGTCGACCATGGCGAGGCCTGTTCTGAGTGGAACCTGTCCTGTTAAACCGCTGTATGGTCTTGGCCACCATGCTGCAGCTCAGTTTCAGGGTGTTGGCAATCTTCTTATAGCCTAGGCCATCTTTATGTAGAGCAACAATTCTTTTTTTCAGATCCTCAGAGAGTTCTTTGCCATGAGGTGCCATGTTGAACTTCCAGTGACCAGTATGAGAGAGTGTGAGAGCGATAACACCAAACTTAACACACCTGCTCCCCATTCACACCTGAGACCTTGTAACACTAACGAGTCACATGACACCGGGGAGGGAAAATGGCTAATTGGGCCCAATTTGGACATTTTCACTTAGGGGTGTACTCACTTTTGTTGCCAGCAGTTTAGACATTAATGGCTGTGTGTTGTTATTTTGAGGGGACAGCAAATTTACACTGTAAGACAAGCTGTACACTCACTATTTTACATTGTAGCAAAGTGTCATTTTGTAAGTGTTGTCCCATGAAAAGATATAATAAAATATTTACAAAAATGAGAGGGGTGTACTTACTTTTGTGAGATACTGTATTTCAATTCAGTTTCAAATTTAAAAGAACTTTATTGTCCATCGCCATGGGGGTAGAAATTTATCTTTACACAGAGGCTCAAACAAGCAATACAACAACCAAGACAAACAAAAATTATATAAATTAAAAAAAAAAAAAAAACTGTTGTAGGAAACCTGTTACATTACATTTATCTTAAGATCCTATTTAAAATTTCAATTGCAGTAGGAATAAAAGTCTTCTTATATTTAGCCTTTTTCATTAGAGGTATACCTTATATCGGCTGCTGGATGGAAGTACCTGAAAAGAATCATGAAGAGGGTGGAAAATGTCCAATGTAATAGCAGAAACTTTCCTTTTAACTGCCATAATGTAAAGATCAGAGAGTGGTATTTGTTGCTTTCCAATAATTTTACCAGTGAGCTTTATAATTCTTGACAGTTTGTTCTTGTGAAGCAGAATGAACTTATGGGTTTTGTGGAAAACGTGAAATTTTATAAATGATTCCAAACTTTTAAATGGTAATGTGGATAAATGTATTTATTGTATGCTGTGAATATATCAGAGTTTGTCCTAGGAAGTTTAGGTGCTGGTCACTGTGTCTAGGATTGATTCAAGGATTGAGACAAATATTTGTCTTTTCTTATCAGATATGTTTTAGGGAAACTGCTTTTAACAACAAGCACACCACCTTCAGTTGAATCAGTTCCAAGCAGCGTTTTAAATCTAACAAATCAACAGATTTGATTGATTTAAAAACATAAACCTGCTATTGTGGCTGTATTTGTTCAATATGTTCACTATACTGTACTTTAAAACTTGAGCTAAGTTAATGAAGGTAAGTGAATGAATTCTCTATGAAGTGTTTTAGTTTACAGTGGGTTCTGCAATATGTTCAGAGCCTCCTTTTCCAGAAACACGACCCTTTAGGCCTATTAAGTCTTTATAGTGGAATCAGCAAAGGGCGCACTTGCTCATCTATTATACAGTTTGTTCTGACATGGTGTTACCAATATGGTGTCAGAAATATGAAACAATAACCTAATATTTTAAAATATAACGAGAAGTCATAAAGAGAACTGGTGAATCGCTCTTGCATTTTTTATAATGGAGGACCTGATTATTAAATACATCACCAAGTACAGTTTACCGGGTATGTGTGATGGGATTGAGGTCATGGCTGAGTCAAATGTAAAATTAAGTAAATGTTTTTGTTTGTTTTATATATCCAAAAACTAAACGTCTATCTAGAATGTTACACCTTTTATTTAAATTTGTAAACATTTCAGAGGAATCAGAGGACATGAACATATTTTCAGTGATTAAAACAGCTGGTAACACTTATCAAAAATTAACAGAAAACATTCAGCACTGTATGAATTTTATTTTGAAGCCTGTGGACAGGGATCCAGCATGAGCGAGTGCTTCTGAAGTGGCTCCTGTTCTCCAGACGTACATTGATTTATTATGATTAACAGAATGCTCCAGCAGGAGGCGCTGTATCTCTCAAGTGGGCAATATTCATCAAGACAAGGTATAATATATGAAATTCTTGCAAGTTTATTCAGAATCAACACCATGCAGTAAATCCTGTCATTTTTATGGCTACCAGCACATGTGGGAGTGGAGGGCAATGAAACTGTTGATATATTGGCTAAACAATCTTTAAGACGCCTAAATATTGACATTCGGGTCCCATTAAGTAAAACTGAGGTAAAAACAAATATAAAAGCATATATTAAAATAAAGTGACAAGAAAAAAGGGACAGAGAACTCAAAGGAAGGCGACTATACAGTATTCAAAAGCAGCTGTGCTGCATGTGCTGAATTAAAGTGATAGCGCATTGTTCATGGTCAAAATGAACACGGATTGACAGGAAAATATATTAATTTCACCATAGATGCGTATAATTAAAGTATACTGCTGTTTTTCACAGTCATCTTATTACTTTAAGTCTGGGGTAAAACAAAGAAAACCAAAACACTTACTAGGAGTTGCAAAAATAACCAATGCGGTCAAAATTGTATCTAAAGTATATTTTTTAATGTGAAATACACTACACAGCATGTTATTGTGTGTGGGTGAGAGGGGGAGACTCTCGCATCTCAGCAGAAAGTGGCAATCATGTGACAGGCGGGTAGTCGGAGAAAGTTGTGTACGACGTGCGGGATTCCTTGTATAAAGATTTAAATGCAAAAGAAAAGACATGGGTGGCAGTTTCCTCGGGTGTTGGTGTAAGGCAAGTTTTCATTAAAAGTTTGTGATACTACCTTTTCATGTAAGAGAGGTACCATGTTTACCTGTTTTGCCACTTGCTTGGGCAATATAATATATAAATCTATATACTAACTTCATTTCCAGAAAAGTTGGGATATTTCCTAAAATGCAATAAAACCAAAAATCTGCGATTTGTCAAGTCTCTGAAAACTTTAATTAACTCACAAAGTACAAAGAAAAGATATTCAATGTTTTCACTGACCAACTTAATTGTATTTTGTAAATATAAACAAATTTAGAATTTGATGCCTTCAACACACTCAAAAAAAGTTGGGACAGAGGCAAAATAAGACTGAAAAGTTTATAGAATATTCAAATAACACCATTTTGGAGGATCAGATTAATTGGTAACAGGGGAGGGGATCAGGATTGGGCATAAAAAGAGCATCCACCAAAAGCTCAGTCTTTACAAGCAAGGATGGGTTGTGGCTCACCACTTTGTGCCAAACTTCGTGAGAGAATTGTCAGTCAGTTAAAAAAAAAAAAACATTTCTCAACGCAAGATTGCAAAGAATTTAGGTCTTTCATCATCTACAGTGCATAATACTGTGAAAAGATTCAGGGAGTCCGGAGAAATCTCATTGCGTAAATGGCGAGGCCGGAAACCACTGTTGAATGTGTGTGACCTTCGAGCCCTCAGGCGGCATTGCCTGAGAAATGGTCATGCTACTGTGATAAATATAACCACATGGGCTCGTGAGTACTTCAGAAAACCGTTGTCACTTAACACAGTCCGCCGCTGCATCCAGAAATGCAATCCGAAACTCTATTACGCAAGGAGGAAGCCAAACATCAACTCTATGCAGAAACGCCAGTGAGTTCTCTGGGCCCGAGCTCATCTCAGATGGACTGAAAGGCAGTAAAAACGTGTGCTGTGGTCAGATGAGTCCACGTTTCAGCTTGTTTTCGAGAAGAATAGACATTGAGTTCTCTGTGCCAAAAATGATAAAGACCAACCAGACTTTTACAAGAGAAAGATGCAAAAGCACCTGTGATGGTATGGGGGGGCATCAGTGCCCGCGGCATGGGGGACTTGCATGTGTGAAGGTACCATTGACGCGGAGGCGTATATTGGGATTTTAGAGAGACATATGCTGCCATCAAGGCAACGTCTTTTCCCAGGAAGTCCATGGTTATTTCAGCAGGACAGTGTCAGGCCTCATTCTGCACATGCTACAACAGCGTGGCTTCGTAGACACAGAGTGCGTGTGCTTGACTGGCCTGCCAGCAGTCCACATCTGTCTCCTATGGTGCATCATGAAGAGGAGAATCAGACAATGGAGACCAAGGACTGGTGAGCAGCTGAAGTCTTGTATCAAGCAAGAATGGGCAAAAACTCTACTTACAAAACTGCAAAAATTTGTATCTTCAGTTCCCAAACCATTAAAAATTGTCATTAAACGGGAGGGTGATGTAACACAGTGCACTGATTGCATTTTAGACGGGAAAAAAAAACAACTTTTATGGAAATGGGGTTCGTAGAAGTAATGAATCGAATATTGCGTTGTTTATATTTACTGTGTTTACACATGAACACATCTATGAAAGATTGTATTACTGTATTGTGTTGTTCTAAACTTAATTCAAAGTCCTGTCACCCTCCACCTTCATATCCTTCTCTGAATGTGTTCCGCCGCGGATCAGCTGCGCACTGCAAACGCGTCTTATATGAAAATGTGAAATGTGAAAGCACAATGAGCGCGTGCTGCTTCCGCACCGCATACGTACTGCAATACGGATTATGTGTGAAACAGGCGTAATGCACCAAAAAGCTGGTTTGCCAACCGCCAAGTAGAAGAAGAAGAAGAAGGAGGAGGAGGAGGCGCTGTTTATTCACAACAGAAGAAGAGGATATGCGGTTTTTCACCCCCGAGTGAACGGTTTATTTTTCTCAGTGAGGTAATCATTTCTACATGAAAATATTCCTGACTGGTTTATATACAATAACAGATTGGATCGGTTTAAAAACAAACTTGTTACTGTGTCTGTATTTGAGGATGTTCACTATGTTCTACTTTAAAACCTGAGGTAAGTTTAACTAGCTGAGCTGCTCGGCTAATAGTTAGTGACTGAATCCCAAACCTTCGAAGTGCAATACAGAGAGAATGATACAGTGGCTTATTAAATCATTGTTCATTCTCCCAGTTCTCTTTTAAATCAAAGATTCATAATTTGCATAAAGTGTATTAGATTACAGTGGGTTCTGCAGTTATTCTTATGATCGGAGCCTCCTTTTCCAGAAACACCATTTAGACCTCATAATAAGACCTTATAATGGAATCAGCAGAGATACGACCGTGCTCTTCTAGAAAACCTCCACACACTCCTGGTCCCACTGACTCACAGGTAACAGTTAGCTATATGTGTGCAATTAAACATAACATTTTTAATAACTAAGAGATTCACCTGACTGTGTGAATGTTCTTCACTTAATCAGCTTCCATCCTTGGTAGGTTGCATGCTCTCCTACTAATCAAGTAAACCATGTTATTATCGTCTCTTCAGTATCCTCATGGATTATATGTTGTGTTACATCACCGTTAGTTTCAGTCCACTAATTTGATTGGTCAAGTGACATTCCAAGAGTGCTGATACTTAGTATAACGGCACTGGGACATTTCACTGTGTGTATCACTCCACTTATCTGTGTTTGCTGCAGAAATTACAAATCTAGTATTAGATCATTACATTGAAACTGTTACTACACTTACTACAGGCTGTCAGTTAGTCTGTGTGTTGCATGGCAGCATGTAAAGCTCTATCTAGCTGTGGCTGTTTTGGGAAATGTTTCCATTGACAGCAAAAATAAACCAAATATTTGTCCATATTGTGTCTGAAATGTTAGTTACTTGATATTAATTTCTCATTAAGAAAACTGTCACATAAAAGTAAGATCACACTCATAATTGTGCTGCTGTACTGAATATCAGCACTGCTGTGATCACCTGCGGCCTCGTGCTTACGGCCGAATCACAGTCGATATTCTGTGTAACAGCGCACTTGTGCATGCAATATTGCTTAATCGACTTTCTTTTGTAAATAAGTATTATTACTCTTTGTTTATTAGCTTTGTGGGGTTGTGCAGGCAGAAAAATATACGTCTTCAGATGGAGGGACATCAGGCTCTGTAGAACACATCACCTGTGTGAACCTTCAGAAACATGTAAAAAAGGAAGAAACTGTAGATGAAGAATACCTCTGTAAGTAAACATGGCACATTACAGTCCAATCTAATATTCAGTAATAATTTTTAGTCTAATCTAATTTGTGAATGAACCACATCACTGACTTTTCCCCATTTATATTTGTACTTCACTTTAAGTTAAATTAAAACATTTAAATTCAGTTAATGGAATTTCAGGTGAAGCGACACCAGTCTCTGTGGGACACATCACACCTGTGGACCAACTGAATTGTATAAAAAAGGAAGAACCTGAAGATAAAGACTATCTCTGTAAGACAACAGGGTGTATTATAGTCCAGACTAGAACTCAATAACTAGGGGTGTAACAATACATGACACTTGACACAATGCATCAGGATGGAAAAATGTGATGTGCTGTGTGGAAATGTGTGATATCAGCATTCTGTTAATTATGACTAATGCAGTTGCAATGTTTGAACACCAGAGGTCCCATAGAGTTACAATACGATATATAGAGAGCATGCTGGTCACCTGATCGTGTTCGTTCTTGGAGAGTCTGCACCATTACCAAGACGGGAATTGTGTGCACTTGAAAAGTGACTGATCGATCGCAATTACTGACTTGACTTGCCATGATATCATCATTTTCATACCGATACGGTATCCCTAGTTCAAACCAGTAATACCAGTATTAGTGCTTTTTGGATGCTAGACGGGGTAATTGTTGGTTGTTGCATACCTAATGTTGGTGTTTTATCATCCTTCATTTTAGCTGCTTTGGCAGGGTGATGAGTGTGAATGTGTGCAAATA
This sequence comes from Cranoglanis bouderius, assembly GCA_023630585.1. Taxonomy (NCBI): domain Eukaryota; kingdom Metazoa; phylum Chordata; class Actinopteri; order Siluriformes; family Cranoglanididae; genus Cranoglanis; species Cranoglanis bouderius. The sequence continues at coordinate 22,257,488 of CM042547.1, forward strand.
AATTCGACATGTTCCCTCCTCTCGCTGAAACTGTTTTCGTGCAGTTTCTGCATATGGCTTCAGCTGTATTTTCAGGTTCTCCGTGTTCGTTGGGTGTAAAGCCGAAATATTGCCACATGGGAGATGTCACTCCTCTTTTAGTAATCAAGCCTTTGGTCATTTCAATACTGGTCTCCGTTTTGTCTTCTAAATGCAGCTAGATAATTAGCTTCACAGAGTTCTTACACAGTTGTTCCTGTTAGTTAAATGTATATGACCCCTGGCAAAAATTATGGAATCACCACACTTTCTGTTTACCCAGTTTAACCTTGGACTTTTTGAAAGGAAACATGGCCCCAACAAGAGAGTTGTCAATTGAAACTATGGAAAGGATTATAAAACTCTAAAACTCTAAAAACGTGGTAAAAGATGTCGGTTGTTCTCAGTCAGCTGTGTCTAAAATTTGGTGCAAGTATAAACAAAATGGGAAGACTATAAAAGGAAAACATACGGGTACACAGAGAAAGACGTCAAAGCATCAGGATAGAAAACTCAAGGCAGTAAGCCTTGAAAATAGAAAATGCAACGCAAAAGAAATAAACAAATGGGCGGGGTTAGGGTTAAAAACATATAAACATATAAAACATATAAACATATAAACATATAAAACATATAAAGATGACTGTCTGAAGAAAACAATGTCAATGCACAGGTGTACACTGAAACTGTGGACACTTTTCTCATGTCATCGAGAAAAGTGCTGAAGTCATTTTTCAGGATGATAATGCATCTTTCCACAGAGAAGAGATTGTTATGCCTTTCCTGAAGAAAAGCTTTATCAACTCAATGACATGGCCAGCATCTCAATCCGATTGAAAATTTATGGTGGAAATTAAAAAAAAAAAAAAAATTGGTCCATGACAAGGCTCCATCCTGCAGAGCTGATCTGTCAACCGCTATTTGAGAAAGCTGGAACCAGCTTAATGGAGAATATTGTTTTTCATTAGGGAAGTCCATGCCTCAAAGAATTCAGGCCGTCATAAAAGCCTGAGGAGGAGCAACAAAGTACTAATTGTGATTTTTTGTTGTTGATGATTCCATAATTTGTCCTCTACTTCATCTGATAAAAATATGACATTAATTAAAATAATTTAATTTAATTTGTTTGAGGTATGTTTTATGAAGCCAGAATGTTCAGCTATTAAAAGAAACATTGTGTCATATTTGTGATTTGTTTATTTGCTATAAAGTAAAAAAAAAAAAAAAAAAGGTTGAGCATTCTCTAAGTGTGGTGATTCAATCATTTTTGCCAGGGGTTGTAGTCCCTCATAACCTGTATAACTGGTATGAACATATACCGTGGCAACCCTATTACCAACACACGTTGTATGTTTGTAACACTTCCCAGGTTTGGAACAACTCAAAAGGTGCTTTATATATACAGTATCTCACAAAAGTGAGTATACCCCTCACATTTTTGTAAATATTTTATTATATCTTTTCATGGGACAACACTGACGAAATGACACTTTGCTACAATGTAAAGTAGTGAGTGTACAGCTTGTATAACAGTGTAAATTTGCTGTCCCCTCAAAATAACTCAACACACAGCCATTAATGTCTAAACCACTGGCAACAAAAGTGAGTACACCCCCAAGTGAAAATGTCCAAATTGGGCCCAAAGTGTCAATATTTTGTGTGGCCACCATTATTTTCCAGCACTGCCTTAACCCTGTTGGGCATGGAGTTCACCAGAGCTTCACAGGTTGCCACTGGAGTCCTCTTCCACTCCTCCATGACAACATCACAGAGCTGGTGGATGTTAGAGACCTTGCGCTCCTCCACCTTCCGTTTGAGGATGCCCCACAGATGCTCAATAGGGTTTAGGTCTGGAGACATGCTTGGCCAGTCCATTACCTTTACCCTCAGCTTCTTTAGTAAGGCAGTGGTCGTCTTGGATGGTCGTTATCATGTTGGAATACTGCCCTGCGGCCCAGTTTCTGAAGGGAGGGGATCGTGCTCTGCTTCAGTATGTCACAGTACATGTTGGCATTCATGGTTCCCTCAATGAACTGTAGCTCCCCAGTGCCGGCAGCACTCATGCAGCCCCAGACCATGACACACCCCACCACCATGCTTGACTGTAGGCAAGACACACTTGTCTTTGTACTCCTCACCTGGTTGCCGCCACACACGCTTGACACCATCTGAACCAAATAAGTTTATCTTGGTCTCATCAGACCACAGGACATGGTTCCAGTAATCCATGTCCTTAGTCTGCTTGTCTTCAGCAAACTGTTTGCGGGCTTTCTTGTGCATCATCTTTAGAAGAGGCTTCCTTCTGGGATGACAGCCATGCAGACCAATTTGATGCAGTGTGCGGCGAATGGTCTGAGCACTGACAGGCTGACCCCCCACCCCTTCAACCTCTGCAGCAATGCTGGCAGCACTCATACGTCTATTCTGCAAAGCCAACCTCTGGATATGATGCTGAGCACGTGCACTCAACTTCTTTGGTCGACCATGGCGAGGCCTGTTCTGAGTGGAACCTGTCCTGTTAAACCGCTGTATGGTCTTGGCCACCGTGCTGCAGCTCAGTTTCAGGGTGTTGGCAATCTTCTTATAGCCTAAGCCATCTTTATGTAGAGCAACAATTCTTTTTTTCAGATCCTCAGAGAGTTCTTTGCCATGAGGTGCCATGTTGAACTTCCAGTGACCAGTATGAGAGAGTGTGAGAGCGATAACACCAAACTTAACACGCCTGCTCCCCATTCACACCTGAAACCTTGTAACACTAACGAGTCACATGACACCGGGGAGTGAAAATGGCTAATTGGGCCCAGTTTGGACATTTTCACTTAGGGGTGTACTCACTTTTGTTGCCAGCGGTTTAGACATTAATGGCTGTGTGTTGAGTTATTTTGAGGAGACAGCAAATTTACACTGTTATACAAGCTGTACACTCACTACTTTACACTGTAGCAAAGTGTCATTTCGTCAGTGTTGTCCCATGAAAAGATATAATAAAATATTTACAAAAATGTGAGGGGTGTACTCACTTTTGTGAGATACTGTATATATTTCTTTCTTTCTTTTTCAGCGGTTTTATTTTATAAGAGTGCACACATACACACGCACACATGGCTCTGTGCTGGTTGGCTTTCTCTCTCACGCTCCCGTCTACGGGGTACAACTGAAAGCACAATGAGACACAAACAAATCAACTTTCACTAATTACATGCAGGCGAGAATCATAACGTCTTACCTGCTGGTTCAACCTGCCTCCTCTCCGTCCACAGCCAACGCTGGACCATGCCCCCGCTGCCACATACCTCCACCACACGACTCAGGCTGGAGAGCCGTCCAGCCTGTAGCTGACCAGGTAATCCGCCACCACCATCTGTGCCCCTGACCTGTGGACAGCCTCAAACTTGAATGGCTGAATGGCACCAAGACCACCGGGCTGCTCCAGTCACTGTAGGATTCTTCGATTACCCCCATGTTGAGCATAGCCTTGAGTTTATCCCGAACCACATTTTTCTTGTGTTCATGGGGCCGGTATGGACAGCCACGTACAAGCATACCAGGAGGAGTTTCTTTGTGGTGTTCTATGAGGTTGGTGCGAGCAGGTAGAGGTGAAAACACATCCGAAAAGTCCTCCTGCATTCTGGCACCCTGTGCACTCTGGGACGGCGAGAGGAGTAATTTAGAGCTCGACATGGGTAGTATTTCCCTAATCATTCAAATGGGGAAACCCCTTGGAGGTTTGCAGGACCTCTAGTACTGTGATGAACAGGGGCTCGAGCCACTTATCCCAGTTCTGCATATCATCATGAATGGACTTACGAATCTTATTTTTAAGTGTCTGATTAAACTGTTCTACCAGCCCATCTGTCTGCAGATGATAAACGCTGGTGCAAATTGATTTAATGCCCAGTAAGTCGTAAAGTTTGTGAAGTGTTTGAGACACGAATGTAGTGCTCGGTTCAGCCAGGTTCTCTGTTGGGCTCCCGACTTAACATGGTAAAGCACCTTCACAACGTTATGTGCTGATATGTTGAGCAAAGGCACTGCATAATCCACCAGGACTAACACAAAGCGATATCCTCGTGTGCACCTTTCTAATGGCTTGACGAGGTCCATGCCAATTCTTTCGAAGGGGACCTAGATTAATGGTAATGGGCGCAATAGCACTTTTGGGGTGGCCGGCGGATTCACCAGTTGGCATTCCCGACATGCCGCACATCACCTGCAAACATTGCCGCGATTATTCGGCCAATAGAAACGAGCCATTAGATGGTTTAATCCTGGCCCAAATGCCCAGCCATGGGATTATGATGAGCCACGTGGAACAAAATTTCCCTACAGCTGGACCAACAACTGGGTCATCTCTTCCTTAGTTTGAGTGTCCTAGATCAATAGATATCGCCTATCTTTTAATAATAGCGAAATAGAGGAAGGAGAGTTTCCTTGAAGGGTGGGGGGCGGTCTTCCTGACACGGAGCTGACGTCGATGGCCCAGGCAGTGCCTCCCCAGCCAAGCTGCGCACATCCCACCTTGTGCTTCGCTACTGCAGGATCCATCCACAAATATTTCCCTCACTAATGTCTGAGAACCTGGCCAATTCGTCCCCAGAATCAGTGGCTGCGTGAGGCGAGGACTAACCGCAATCTCCACTTTATGCTTTTCTCCCTGGAATTTAATAATGACTAGCACACACTTCACCTTCACCACTCGTATAGTGGGGGGGGAAAAGTATTTGATCCCCTGCTGATTTTGTACGTCTGCCCACTGACAAAGAAATTATCAGTCTATGATTTTAATGGTAGGTGTATTTTAACAGTGAGAGACAGAATAACAACAAAAAAATCCAGAAAAATGCGTTTCAAAAAAGTTATAAATTGATTTGCATTTTAATGAGTGAAATAAGTATTTGACCCCTTCGACTTAGTACTTGGTGGCAAAACCCTTGCTGGCAATCACAGAGGTCAGACGTTTCTTGTAGTTGGCCACCAGGTTTGCACACATCTCAGGAGGGGTTTTGTCCCACTCCTCTTTGCAGATCCTCTCCAAGTCATTAAGGTCTCGAGGCTGACGTTTGGCAGCTCGAACCTTCAGCTCCCTCCACAGATTTTCTATGGGATTAAGGTCTGGAGACTGGCTAGGCCACTCCAGGACCTTAATGTGCTTCTTCTTGAGCCACTCCTTTGTTGCCTTGGCTGTGTGTTTTGGGTCATTGTCATGCTGGAATATCCATCCATGACCAATTTTGAATGCCATGGCTGAGGGAAGGAGGTTCTCACCCAAGATTTGACGTCCATCGTCCCTTTGATGCAGTGCAGTTGTCCTGTCCCCTTAGCAGAAAAACACCCCCAAAGCATAATGTTCCCACCTCCATGATTGATGGTGGGGATGGTGTTCTTGGGGTCATAGGCAGCATTCCTCCTCCTCCAAACACGGCGAGTTGAGTTGATGCCAAAGAGCTCGATTTTGGTCTCATCTGACCACAACACTTTCACCCAGTTCTCCTCTGAATCATTCAGGCAAACTTCAGACGGGCCTGTACATGTGCTTTCTTGAGCAGGGGGACCTTGCGGGCGCTGCAGGATTTCAGTCCTTCACAGCGTAGTGTGTTACCAATTGTTTTCTTGGTGACTATGGTCCCAGCTGCCTTGAGATCATTAACAAGATCCTCATGTGTAGTTCTGGGCTGATTCCTCACCATTCTCATGATCATTGAAACTCCACGAGGTGAGATCTTGCATGGAGCCCCAGAACGAGGGAGACTGACAGTTATTTTGTGTTTCTTCCATTTGCGAATAATCGCACCAACTGTTGTCACCTTCTCACCAAGCTGCTTGGAGATGGTCTTGTAGCCCATTCAAGCCTTGTGTAGGTCTACAATCTTGTCCCTGACATCCTTGGACAGCTCTTTGGTCTTGGCCATGGTGGAGAGTTTGGAATCTGATTGATTGATTGCTTCTGTGGACAGGTGTCTTTTATACAGGTAACGAGCTGAGATTAGGAGCACTCCATTTAAGAGAGTCTTGTTACCTGTGTAAAAGACACCTGGGAGCCAGAAATCTTGCTGATTGATAGGGTATCAAATACTTATTTCCCTCATTAAAATGCAAATCAATTTATAACTTTTTTAAAATGCCTTTTTCTGGATTTTTTTTGTTGTTATTCTGTCTCTCACTGTTAAAATACACCTACCATTAAAATTATAGACTGATCATTTCTTTGTCAGTGGGCAAACGTACAAAATCAGCAGGGGATCAAATACTTTTTTCCCTCACTGTACATTTCCCAATGCCCTGCATTGAATCAGGCTTTGATGGATGGTGGTCTGGCTACACCCCGAGTCGACCAAGGCCTGATGTGTACTCCCTTGTATACTCACTGACATGCAGTATGTTCCTGCTCAATCAGGGGAGGCCTGCGGCACATCAGGGATCCAGATCATCATTCCCGCTTCCATGAAGGAATGCTGATCCCGGAAATGCCTGGCTTCTTTGCCCTGCTGACAGACTTGCCCAGGCTTGGACTCAGTTCTGGTGGGCGTGGATGGTTCTACCTACATGGAGAGAGTCAGAATTAGGGGAGACATTTGAGGTGAATGATGAGGAGAGGAGGGAGGGGTAGGTAAACCCCTAGGTTTGGAAACTGGGGTGTTGGTTTCAGGAGAATTTGCCCCATTTCCGTGGTGCAGGTATGGGGGAGGGCGGGGACAATGTGAAAGAGAGAGAAAGAAAAGAGGGGGGCCCGCCTGCCCCCAGATATGCCGCCACATGGTCCTCTGACAGCAGTCTGGTGGCAAAGTGCTCCAGCAACACGAGGTCGACTACTTCTTCTGCATTGTGACCCCTCTGCCAGCAGCCATCTTCGGCAGGTGTCCCAGAGCTGCTGGGCTAATGTGAATAGATGGCCATGCTTGCGGAGTGCCAGTGAGCGGAAATGCTGATGGTGATGTTCAGGGGTGCAGCCGACCCGTCCCAAAACCGCTTCAGTGCCGGGTACTCCAACAGGGTCATGACGGGTAGCTTGTGGGCTGCGAGCTGGGCCTCCCTGGACAGGAACAGTGGTAAGCGGGCCGCCCACTGGGCATTGGGCCAGCCCCATGCTTCCACGGTCCATTCGAACAACTTGAGGAATGCTTCCAGGTTGTCCTGTGGTCCTATTTTTGTGCTTCGAGCAGGGCCTGGAAGCACTGCTTCTGTTGTAGCTCGAGGAGGGCCTGATGCTGGGTCTGGTGGAGGCTGGTAAGGGACCTGATGACGGGCAATGGTGAAGACTCCATTACAGCGCTCTTTCCTCAGTTCTGGGTTTCGGCACCAGTGTAACACTTTCCAGGTTCAGATAGGGACTGGGGAAGCTTGAGGCAGGGACAACTGAAAGCACACAGAGACACAAACAAATAAACTTTCATTAATTATATGCAGGTGAGAATCATTACGCGTTACCTGCTGGATCAACCTGCCTCCTCTCCGTCCACAGCCGACACTGGACCATGCCCCGGCTACCACAATGTTATACAGTTATACCATCCGATAACCAATAAAGAGCTCTTCAGTAGCTTTAAAATGACATCAGCCCCATGCCTCTGCGATTTGCGGTGCCTGAAAAAGAAATTAGGAATTTCAGTCAACTTTGGAGCTCCATTTCCAGTTAAAATGACACTTCAAGCTATGCTATGGAGCTAATTATGTGTCAGTCAATCATTTTCATGGTATCCCAAGTTATAGACTTTATCAGTCCGTACAGGACTTTACTGAGTTTTTTTGTGAATGTAGCGGCCAAAAATGCTTGATTTTGCTGTGGCTTTTTAAAAACTTGCGATGCAACATGCAGAGATTTTTATGTTTTCTGCGGAAAACTACCTGAATTGGCGAAATTGCAATTGCACAAAATTGTTTTGCACGGTCTTTCACGTTGATGTTTATTGGTAAATGAGATCTGTAAGCTGTACTCGCTTGCTGTTCAACACTCATGAACCGAAGAGGGCTTCGGCTGAATGCATGTAATGACGTCACATGATGCGTCTTGGGCCAAATGTCTGGAAAATCTGCGGTAATTTTGAGAAATTGCAAGCTCCTCTGACTATTGCGGAGTTTGCTTTATTTTGTGTTCATTTCTGCAATTGCAAAATCACAAAATCCTGGAGAGACAGGTTTATGGAATACAATTTTTGGGAGAATTTATACATTTATGTATTTATTTTTAAGGTATAGTGAATCTATAATAATTTTTTATACAGACAAAATGCACCTTGTTTTGCATTGGTAATGATTCAGAAATAAAAAAGTACTCTTTTCACTTTTCATTTCTTCATTAAAATTTTGTTTAAAATATTCTGAAATTATCAGAACATGAACCCAGTATCATGAATTGAATCGAGTCATGTATCATTGCACCCCTATGAATAACTTTTTGAGTCTTAACTAGGCTTTATTTGTGACTGGACCAGTCCTTCAGCACTGGTTTCCCTCTTGTTTTTCATAGTTTTACTTGAGTTGACAGCATTTAAATGTAAATCTTGGAATTTCAGGTGCTGGGACATCAAACTCCGTGGAAGATGTAGACCAAAATAATGGAGGGTTTGAAAGGAAGCATGTAAAAGAGGAAGAGCCTGAAGATGAAGACAACCTCTGTACAAGGACAGACTGGGGTTGAGTAACACAGATACTTTAATTCCTATTCAATTTATTAATATCAACATTTATTGTCATGTGAGCTCCCAGTCAGGAAAGACCTCCTGTATCGTGTGAAATCAAGTGTCCTCCACATCCAGATGACCTTCAGCAACAGTGGTAGCTGTGAGACAGTCAGACAGCTAGCATCAGTTTATTGTTGTCTTTCATTCAGTTCACTTAATATAACACATTGTATGGGATACCAAGCTTTCACCACCCTGCTGAAGAGAAGACATGTTTTCATGCTTGTAAGGAAGGTGAGGCGTGGTGAGGTAGAGGGTCGTGTCAGCTATACAGCTGTATTCACCACTGTCTTTCAGTGTTTACACTTTTCACTTCTTTGAGAACACTTCTATTTGACGTATTGTACCTGGTCCATTTGGCTATTTTTGATACTTGCTCTATTAGTTTAGAATGATAATAGTTTTTGAGCCCACTGTGACAAGCCTCGAAACTAGATTCTATGGCATTTTGTGGTATCGTCATACCTTAGCTTCATAGAAGATGGGCATTTGTCCTAGTCTTGAGGACTCTATCTCTTCTCTACACAGGAAGGAGATGTCTGTGATATCTACCTGGTTTGCCTGGGTATAGTAAAGGATACTTCTGATGCAGCTCGATGTGTGTATGTTTTTCTCCCATATCGATCACATTTGTCGAAAATAAATTCTCTGACATACACTGGTGGACCAGCGGGACCATTTTTTTTTGGTTTGCCGAGCCACCCCAGAGGGACTCTGATGGCAACATGGAAGATATAGATGAGTGTAGCACCACCTGTGCCAAACAGGTGGAGAAGCTCACTGAAATGTGCAAACCAGAGCAGACCCATTCTCTTCAGCTGCTGCACTCACAGCTTATGATAACGAGGAAGTGTGCGACCTCATTATTAAAGAGCATGGTCTTTCAAATAAAGAAACAGAGGATATGCAGGATAGCCAGTCTGTCCCTATTGCAGAGTGCATGCAGCATGAGATGGATAATTCCTTCTGCCGTTTGATGATGCAGCTCAAATGTTGGATATAGAATGTCCTTCTGCAGCACTGCAGGGTTATTCCTTCTTTTGGTCCTCGCAAGAGTTAGCAGGTTTACCTGCTGAAAGGCAAACATGAATTCTAAAGGCCTACCAGCTTTCATTGGCACTATTTAGAACTTCTTAGTACTTTAAGGAAAAGTTCTAGAGCTTAAGTAAGAGGACATTAACTTTGTCTCATACAAGAATACTTACTTCCAGAAAGCACACATTCTCAGGAAAATGTTTGGGCAATCTCCATGCATTACCTGTTGCTGCTCTCAGCTGCTTTACTATGGTGTTAGATTCTACCTGGACACAGAGACCTATACACTCTTGGATTTATCTTATTTGTTAAGTGAACATGTTAATGTTTATAAAATACAACCCCAATTCCAAAAAAGTTGGGACGCTGTGTAAAGAATGCAATGATTTGCAAATCTCATAAACCCATATTTTATTCACAATAGAACACAGAAAACATATCAAATGTTTAAACTGAGGAAATGTACCATTTTAAGGAAAACATAAATTCATTTTGAATTTGATGGCCGCAACACGTCTCAAAAAAGTTGGGACGGGGGCAGCAAGAGGCTGAAAAAGTAAGTGTTACTAAAAAGAAAGTTTGCAACTAATTAGGTTAATTGGCAACAGGTCAGTAACATGATTGGGTATAAAAAAGAGTATGGCAAGTGTCCCGGAGCTTCTGGCAAAGGCAAACAGGTGGCCGAGCTCTTGGAAGGTCAGCGACCGGAAGCGCTGACGGTGCTGTTCCGGGGTTCGGCCGACACGCTGCAAAATCTCCCGTTTCAGGTCCAGGTATTCCAGCATGTTGGCAACTAGCAGCTGCTCAGCCGCGAGCTGTGCCTCGCAACAGGTAGGTCGCCCGCTGACCCTCGGGCCAGCCCCACGCCACTGCTGAGCGCTCATACAGCTCCAAGAAGGCCTCCTGGTCGTCCTGCGGTCCCATCTTGGCGAGCGTGACGTGGGGTGGGGCCATGGGAGCCGCTGGGGCTGCAGCTGGAATACCGGCCTGCTGTACCAGGCCCTGGAGCACCCACCGGTCCTCTCCCTGAGCATCGAGGAGATCCTTGATCTGCTGCTCCTGGTCACGGCGAAGCTGTAGGAGGGCCTGGTGTTGGGTCTGGTTGAGGTTGGCAAGAGATGTGATGAGCTCGGCCAGTGGTCAGGATTCCATGGCAGCAACTTCCTTCTATAGTCCCGGGTTTCAGCACCAGTGTGAACGACTCTAAAGTTGGGCACAGAGAAGAAATGCGGAGGCAGACTTGATCCAACTTAAATCCTTTTATTTTCTTTCTTTTTATCCCTTTTCCGCTCTTCACCGTTTTTTTTCTCACACAAGCACGTACACACACACACACACACACACACACACACACACACACAGCTCTGTGCAGGTGGCTCTCTCTCTCTCGAGGCGTGTCTCTCCTCCTCTTATCCTCTCCTTCCTCACTGCAACAAAGAAAACTCATTAGTAGCATTCCTTACAGGTGTGCAATCCTTTTCCAAACCAATTGTTTTCTCCGGCTCTGTCCTCCATTCACAAACCAGCACTCGTACATGCCCCCGCCTCCATACTATATTATTTGTGTGATAAATTGTTTCTTTCCTTCATAGAACAGGGTTTTATGACCATAACCTAATGTTCCTTGGACTGGACCGTATCTATGTGATAGGCAAAGTTTAGGTGGGTTTTACTTGGTGGGCAATAAAATGTTATTGACTTGTACTGCAATGAAGTTTTCCTAAATAACAATCATAAGTGAAGGTTATTCAAATGTGATAAAAAAAAATCTATTTTCCTCATCTTGCCAAAAGAGCCAACAGCCGTAGCCTGATTACGCGGCATGTAGGGTTGGCATTAACCCAGCACAGCAGCCAGTCAAGCTTCACGCTGAATTGCATGCCCAACTGAGGGAATTGCGTCTAAACAACAACAGTAGCATTTTTCTTGTGGCCTTGTTGGGATCCCTTAGAATCTGCTAAAAAAATATTATAAGAGGATGTGTTGCCACTAACGTTTACATTTTAGTTTTGCACTGTGTGACTTGGTTAGCCATTCTCTGTACATCTTCACCAGAAGTTATATTTGTCATTGCCTCATCTGTACTTTATAAAGCCTTGGTTACATTCTTTTTTCTAAAAATAGTTTAACTGTTTTCACAAAGAGTTTCTAATACTGTTCATTTTCTGCTCCAGACATAGATGGTGCCCAGGTACAAGTCTTCTCCTGCTCCTGGTGTTCGCTTTCCTATACATCTCAAATTAACCTCCACAAACACATCAGAAGATACCACTGTGAGGAATATGAGAGACTGCTACAATCAGGAGAGTTACAAGACGTGAACCATATCACCACAATAAGCTCCAGTATTCAGCAAACAGCCTCTGTTACACTCAACAGTAACTCCTCTAATAAACAAATGCAGAAAGGAGTCTATCCCTGCTCACAGTGTGGGAAGAGTTTTACTGACCGGAGTAATCTCAGACAACACCAGCGCATTCACACAGGAGAAAAGCCGTATCACTGCTCACAGTGTGGGAAGAGTTTTACTGACCGGAGTAAGCTCAGGCGACACCAGTATATTCACACAGGAGAAAAGCCGTATCAGTGCTCAGAGTGTGGGAAGAGTTTTAATGAACGGAGTAAACTTCAAGCACACTTGCGTATTCACACAGGAGAAAAGCCGTATCACTGCTCAGAATGTGGGAAGAGCTTTATTCAACATAGTAATCTACAAAGACACCAGCGGCTTCACACAGGAGAAAAGCCGTATTTCTGCTCAGAATGTGGGAAGAGCTTTATTCGACGCAGTGAACTACAAATACACCAGCGCATTCACACAGGAGAAAAACCGTATCAATGCTCAGAATGTGGGAAGAGCTTTATTCGACACAGTGTACTACAAATACACCAGCGCATTCACACAGGAGAAAAACCATATCAGTGCTCAGAATGTGGGAAGAGCTTTATTCAAAGGAGTAATCTACAAATACACCAGCGCATTCACACAGGAGAAAAACCGTATCACTGCTCAGAATGTGGGAAGAGCTTTATTCAACAGAGCAATCTACAAGAACACCAGCGCATTCACACAGGAGAAAAACCGTATCAGTGCTCTGAGTGTGGGAAGAGCTTTATTCGACTAAGTGAACTACAAATACACCAGCGCATTCACACAGGAGAAAAACCATATCACTGCTCAGAGTGTGAGAAGAGTTTTAATAGACAGAGTGAACTACAAAGACACCAGCGCGTTCACACAAGAGAAAAGCTGTAAGAGTGCTCAAAGTGTGGGAAGAGTTTTAATCAAAAGAGTAATTTCATACAACACCAACAAATTCACATAACATAGTAAATGATTTGAGATTTACTTCATAAACTAAGATCAGTACATCAACAGAAAAAACTATCATTCAATAAATGTGCAAATAGTGTGATCATATGTGCAAAATCACAAATGTAGTTGCATCGTGGCCTGGAAGTACACATGACTCTAGGATTTTGGCAGAGAGCAAGATTGGGAGAGACTTTGAAGCTGGAGTGCACACTGGCCTCCTGCTCAGGCACAGTGGTTAGCCCTGCCGACCATGGCTCATGCCGACCATGGCTCATGACACCATTCATGAATCCCCTTAACGCTGCACAGTACTGTACAGTTGCAATTAAAATTATTCAACCCCCATTGCAAATCAAGTTTATTGTCTAAATTTACAGACTTTCAGCTGTTTGCAATGAACAAATCAAACAAAAGCAATTGAAATAGTTCAACACAACGAATGCTTCAAGTGGTTTCCTCAAATTCAACTGAAAATGCAACTTATAATGACTTCTCCAGTTTCAAAATTATTCAACCCCTTCATGGCAAGCATCTTTAGAACTTAGTAGAGACCCTTTTGCTGTTATGACCTGGTGCAAACGAGATGCATAGCCAGACACCAGCTTCTGGCAGCGTTCCTGAGGAATCTTAGCCCATTCCTCATGAGCAATGGCCTCCAGTTCAGTAATATTCTTGGGTTTGCATGCTGCAACCGCCTTCTTCAAATCCCACCAGAGATTTTCTGTAGGGTTCAAGTCAGGTGACTGTGATGGATCTGTAGAATCTTCCAGGACTTCTTCTGCAACCAAGCCTTGGTGGAATTTGAGGTATGCTTGGGATCATTGTCCTGTTGGAAGGTCCAATGACGCCCAAGCTTCAGCTTCCTCACAGACGGCATGACGTTTTCTCCTGTGATTTCCTCATGCTTTAATGAATCCATCTTGCCTTCCACACGCTGCAGGTTTCCAGTGCCAGAGGATGCAAAGCAGCCCCAGAGCATCACAGAGCCACCACCATGCTTGACTGTGGACAGAGTGTTCTTTCTTCATTCTTCTTTCTCCAGACATACCGCTGATCCATCGTGCCGAAAAGTTCCAGTTTTGTTTCATTGCTCCACAGAACAGAATCCCAAAACTTCTGTGTTTAGTACACACCATACTGTGCTCACTGAAACCTCAGTGCCTGTTTCCACCAAGTCTTGCTGCAGGTCTTTTGCAGTCACTCGAGGGTTTTTCACATCCTGCCTTCTCAGAAATCTGGTTGCAGCCGTCGATGGCTTCCTTTTTCTGCCCTGTCCAGGTATTTCATGTATTTTCTGCCCCTGGCCAGTTCAGTTATTTCATGTGTTCCAGCTCAAGCACACCTGGTGCAACTAATGAAGCCCTTGATTAGTTACATCAAGTGTCCTTGAGACGACACCTGATTTGCATATTTGTGCTGTTGTGAGGGATTCTTTTCAGGGGGTTAATTTTGAGACTGGAGAAGTCATTGTAAGTTGCATTTTCAGTTGAATTTGGGGAAACCACTTGAAGCATTCATTGTGTTGAACTATTTCAATTGCTTTTGTTTGATTTGTTCATTGCAATCAGCTGAAAGTCTGTCAATTTTCACAATAAACCTGATTTGCAATGGGGGTTGAATAATTTTGATTGCAACTGTATACTGCCTTCCAAGAGGAGGATGAACAGGAGGAAGAAAAGAGTCATGAAGCAGAAGTACATCCCGTTCTTCAACAAGATTTAGGCTGGTTATACTGTCAGAGATGCCATCGTAAATGCATTCTTTAATTAGTAGTATAGCAGTCGTAGTAGTAGTAGTAGTAGTAGTTGTTGTTGAAGTAGTAATATTAATAATACAATTATTTATTATTAGTAGTGGTAGTAGCCTAGTATTATTAGTATTATTTATCAATTTATTATAGGTATTATTGGTATTTTGTTAGTATATTTATAATTATACACAAACAAACAAATAAATACAACGCTTTTCAGATCCATCATAGAATTATTCGTCAGTTGATATGATTGTGATTTTTTTCCTTCAATTTGTAGCTGCAAAAGTTTGTTGTTTATAATGATGTTGTATAGCTCCTGTAACACAATTGTTAACAGCAACAAATCCTCACTTAGCTGTTGGCTGGGTTGGTGCACTGGCGGTGTTGAAGCTGCTTTTCCCCACAGTGCTGAAAAGGTCTACGTGTGAAAGGAATATCAGTTATCATATCATTATGTTGTCATATATGTCTCTCCATGATCTTAAAATGATCGTGCTTCCTCTAAGCCTCTTTTCTCTAAAAGTTTAATTTTATGCTGTGCTGATACAAGAGGATAATGTTGACTCACTCTGTGTTCCACTGTTCCACTGGCTCAGCTTCACTCTCCAAACCACCAGGGATACCAGCTAGGACAGGTGAGTCTGCCCCAAGGATGTCTTGAACCATTTTGGTAGAGTCTGACAGTTCAGCTGGGGGTGGCCCTCCACCTGTTTATCAATTTTGTTGTCGTTAGCTCTCTCTCTGTGACAGTATACGGCAACAAAACGCACTCACCACTACAGTGCCGATAATGCAAACTTAAAGTATAATAGTATAGTTTTGTCTTACCAGTTCTGTTGGACTCTCTCTTATAAAGGCTTATTACTTTTTTTTGCTACAACGGAGACGTTTTCATATTGTTTAAGACCTCCTGAACCGTCCTCTTTACGCCGAGATTGTGTTTTCTCGGTTAATTCCTCCCACTGTTTCTGTTTTTTTGGCAACAGTTACAATGGGATTCAGTTGGCTTTGTAAAATTTATTTTCTTTTCCCATATTCATCTAAATGAATACATTTCTCCTCCGTATCAGTTGTTTTCTGTGAATTCTAATTGCTTAACTGGGTTACAGTAGAACAACAATAGAATTTTATTACAGCAAAACCTGGGTCGCTGTCATGCATCACTTAACGGTTTCCCTTACCTAAGGGAAGTGTTTAAGGGATTATATGCAACACCATCAAGTCCTTCCATTAGGTAAGGGGAAATATCGCTTTAAGTGTCATACAAGGGGAAATATTTAAGGTGCTTTATGCAACCGGGCACAGGCCTTTAACAGTTACCATGATTTGTGTAAGGTATGTACACTACCATGCAAAAGTTTGGAATCATTCAGAAATTGCATTGTTTTTGAAAGAAAGTCACAATTTATGTTCAGTTAAAATAACATTAGAACAGAAATACAGTCGAGACATTGGTAGTGTTGTAAATAATTATTATAGTTGTAAACAGCTGATTTTAATGGAATATCTACATAGGCATACCAAAGCTCATTTTTGGCAACCATCACTCCTGTGTTCCATTTCCATTGTATTAGCTAGTCTTAAATTATCATGCAAAAAGTCTAATTCATCATTAGACAACCCTCATGCAATTATGTTAGCACAGCTGAAAACCATTGTGCTGTGTAAGGAAGCAATAAAACTGACCTTCTTTGGGCTACTTGGGTATCTGGAGCATCAGCATTTTGTGGGTTCGATTATGGTCTCAAAATGTCCAGAAAGAAAGAGCTTTCTTAAGAAACTTGTCAGTCTATTGTTGTTGTTTTTTGTTTTTTTGGAGAAATTAAGACTATTTCTTGTGAGAAATTGGCAAGAAATTTAAGTTATCTTAGAAAGGTGTGTACTACTCCCTTTGCAGAACAACACAAATGGGCTATAACTAGGACAGAAAAAGAAGTTGTAGGCCCCGGTGCACAACTGGGCAGGAAGTGAGGTGTTTGTATCACCGAGAAGAACATTTGTGAGGCGCGGAACAAATGAAAAGTTGCTGGAGGAGTTCTTGACACCATCTATCAAGCATGGTGGAGGGAACATGATGGTCTGGGGGTGCTTTGGTGCTGGTAAAGTGGGACATTTGTAAATGGTGAAAGGAATCTTCAACAAGGAAGGTTATCACTCCATGTACCATGCCATGCCATGCCATACCCTGTTGACGGTGCTTGATTGGAGCCAATTTCATCCTACAACAGGACAATGACCAATAGCACTGCTCCAAATTATGCAAAACCTATTTAGGTTAGAAGCTGTCAGTGGAATTCTGTCTAATGGATTGGCCAGCGCAATCACCGGATCTCAACCCTATTGAGCTGCCGTGGGAGCAGCTTCAGCAGATGGTATGAAAAAAAGTGGCCATCAAACCAGTCCAGCTTGTGGGAGGTGCTTTAGGAATCATGGAGTGAAATTGATGCAGATGACCTCAACAAACTGAATGCCAATGGTAATTGCTGTAATAGAGGATGGTGCTGGTCGCTGTATCTGGGATTGATTCAGTTTAGTAATTTGATTTAGTAATTGATTCCAGCCTGTTGATTCAGCATCGCTGCCAAGTCACAAACCTGTCTTAATTTCCCAAAATGCACAGCCCACCACCAGGCTTGTTACAGGCAAGTTATTCTGCATAAAAAAGATTCTCTTGGTTCAGCCTGACTTCACTGATTTTGTGGTGTTTTTCACTTGCAGTATACTTCATCACTGCTTTTATTGAAATAAAAATTTTTCATCATTAAAAGTCTCTTGCATTTTTTATATAATTGCTAGGCCAGCCAAGAGATTTTCCAAAAGGTTTTTTTCTGGAAAAGCAGGGAAGACAAAATACTTTTCATCAGATATGTTTTAGGGAAATGTTTTTAACAAGTACACCACCATCAGTTGAATCAACTCCAAGCAGTGGTAACAAAACTGTATCGGAATTTTACATTATTTTTTCCATCTCCAGCAGTGAAAGTCTTAGGCCTTATTCCTTACTGTTGTTAAAAAATAACTGACATATCTTGAAGGACTGTGGTTGTATCTGAATTACAAAACAAATTCTTTTGTCAAGAAATCAGTCCACCATGGATTTGTGTAAGTTTAAAAATTAGTCACCGTGATCACAATGTACAAAGGCACTGTAGTATTCAGTAGATTAGCTTATACCAGATATGGACATAGCAGTTATTGCAGTAGCAGCCAGGTAAATAAATTAAATATGATATTTTTATAAATACAATAGCAAAAAAAAGAAAAAAAAATGCAATACAGTTGATACAGAAACGTGCAAATATTGCAGTGGGAGTGGGATGGTGTTCAGTTCAGAGCAGAGGTGGACGAAGAACACAACTGCATTGCTTGAGTGAAAGTACAGATACTACCGGTCAGATATTACTCCCTTACATGTGAAAGTTGTAAAGACAGGTTTTTACTTAAGTAAAAGTACAGAAGTACTTGCTTTTAAAAGTGCTTAAGTATCAAACATACTGTGATTTTTGTCAAAGGTTTAATAGACAGGCGAATCGTTATCATTTAGGAAAGAGATTGTGTGGGTGTTTGAATCGAGATCGCTATCTTTTTATGATTAATCGTGCAGCTCTACAAATAACTATAGTAATTATGCAAGGTGACTGTAGGCCTGGTCCCCGCAGCAAGCCAAGACAGCATAGCTTCTCCAGCAGATCATCATACAGTTGGTTGTTGCATGATCTCTGTATTTTAGCAGTGTCTGGCAACGGTTGACATAAACACCGATCGCTCCGATGTCCATGTACTGTAAAAAAATCGGGTTAAGAAACAAAAATAGCACCATTTTGAATCCAGAGAGGTCTCTACGTGCTTGGATGTTGGATTTTTCCCAAGGTCTTGCCTGAGTCCCTGCTTGTACTCATTTATATTTAGGCATTTGGCAGACGCCCTTATCCAGAGCGACTTACATTTATATCTGAGCAATTGAGGGTTAAGGGCCTTGCTCAAGGGCCCAACAGTGGTGGCTTGGCGGTACTGGGATTTGAACTCACAACCTTCCGATCAGTGTCTCCAACACCTTAACCACTCAGCTACCACTGCCCTACTCACAATGTACATATTTGCAAACCATTACAGTACAGGAGCATACCTAATAATCTGTCTTATTTCTCTTTTGTGTCCATCTCAGATCACCGTGGTTTTACTGTGCATGGTACAACATAGACACCCTAAAGATTGCCGCGGTTGTTCTTTCTTAACAGTAATTGCTAAGAGCAGTTTACACTCAAGTCTCCATCACTGAGCAGATGACAACTTCAGCTTCATATAAGAAACTTAAACTTAAAATTCTGATGATGCTCATACTAAAGGTCCGTTTAACACTGTTCGCACTGCTTGACTATAAAGTATACAGTTATAGATACGGATCGACCGATATTTGGTTTTACCGATATTTCTCCCGATATTTAAGCATTTTTCCATAATCGGATATCAGGGTTGTAATATCGGATCCACCGATAAATGGCGTTTTTTGTGGGCATCTTGTGGGCGTTTTCAGAATTGCGTGCAGGACCGCCATTTGTTTATTCGTTAGAATTATTTTTATGTGCTTTATTTGGTTTTTTAAGTCACTTTAGTAACAGTGCACTTTAGTATCAGAACCCTCTATTTATTAGTGTATAAATAAGAGTCGTTTTGTTTGGTATGCAAAGAGGAAGTGAAATTGACTAAAGTGTTATAAATAAAACGGTTTGTTCAGTTCAGTAGTGGTGTTATCATTGTGTCAAAAACAGAAGTAAAATAATAAATATCGGTTCTGCATATCGGTTAACGGGCGCATAAACATGCAAATAAATTGTCACCATTGCCTCTGGCTTGCTCATTAAGGATTAATTTAAATAAAAAATTTTATATTGGGATTTCTGTAAAGCTGCTTTGTGACAATGTCCATTGTTAAAAGCACAATACAAATCAAATTAATTTAATTACAGGTTTGAAGGTTTGAAGAAGTTTGTTTTTCTCTCCCAGAATTGGTCTTAGCCATGGTAGCTTATGTATAACAGCCATTCCTTGCAGAAATTACGTTTAATTATTATTATTATTTTTTTTAAAAAAACCCAAAAAAACAAAAACAAACTTGAACTTGAACAAGTCAAGAGGACCACAGTAACAAAGTGAAAATATGGGTTTCATGAAAGTGAGATGTAGAAGTAAGTCAATGTTTATTTGTTTGTTTGCTTGTCTATATATGCCAGAAACTAAAGGTCTATCTAGAATGTTGTGTCATTGCATATTGACATGAGCATATTTTGGTTGTGGGTAGCATGTTAGCGCAGCCAGCATTTATCAGAAGTTAACATAAAAACACAACTATTACATAATAAACTGTTTCAACATGGAGTTGTCACTGAATTTTATTTTGAAACCCATGGATAGAAAAAGAGACCCACCATGAGTGAGTGATGCTGAAGCACCTCCTGTTCTCGAGCCTCATACTGATGCATTGTGACAGAATGCTCCACCAGGAGGCGCTGTGGGCATTAACCACTCCTGTAAACTCACAACAAAAGAAGAGGAGCTTCAGTATTGTTTTCTCCCTCTGAGTGAAGAATTGAGCTTTCTCACTGAGGTAATCATCTTCTACATTAAAATATTCCTGATTGGGTTTTATAATAACAGATTTGGTTGATTTAAAAAATATATATATAAACCTGCTATTGTGTTTGTATTTGAGGGTTTTCACTACATTGTACTTTAAAACCTGAGCTAAGTTAAACTAACTGAACTGGCTGTATGAATTATCTATGAAGTGTATTAGTTTACAGTGGGTTCTGCATTATGATCAGAGCCTCCTTTTCCAGAAACACGACCCTTTAGGCCTCATAAGATCTCACGATGGAATCAGCAGAGGTTCGACTGTGCTCTTCTAAAAAACCTTCATGCACTCCTGGTCCTCCTGGCTCACAGGTAATGATTAACCGTGTGTGTGTAATTAAATGTTTAATATGTAAGCGATTCACCTGGCTGTCTGGATGTTCTTCTCTTAATCAGCTTGCATTACTGGTAAGTTGCATGCTGTCCTACTATTCAAGGAAATCCAAAGTTATCATTTACTCGGTATGCTCAGGATCTATATGTAGTGTTGGTTGTACATAAGTATCATTACTCTTTGGTCATTAGATTTGTGGGGATGTGCAGACAGAAACGTGTAAGGCTTCAGGTGGAGGCTCTGTGGAACATCAGAAAAATGTAAAGAAGGAAGAAACTGTAGCTGAAGAATACCCCTGTAAGTCAAAATGGCAACTTACAGTCCAAACTATTGTTCATTAATAATTTTAGTAAATGAACCACATCACTGACATTTCAGATTTTAGTTTTATACTTTACATTTTGATGTTAAATTGCAACATTTGAATTTAATAAATGATATTTCAGGTGAAGTGCTGTCAGGCTCTATGGGACACATCACACCTGTGGACCAGCAGCATCATGTGAAAAAGGAAGAACTTGAAGATGAAGACAATCTCTGTAAGACAGCAGGGTGTATTAGGGTCTATCAGACTGGCCTCAATAACTATTGTAAATTTAACTATGTTTTATGTCTGACTGGACCAGTCCTTCAACACTTGTTTCCCCATAACTCTATGTTATGCTTCATAGATGTACTTGAGCTGAAAGTATTTAAATGTAAATGGTGGAATTTCAGGTGATGGGACATCAAACTCTGTGGAAAATGTAGGCGAACAGAGTGGAGGATTTGAAAGAAAGCATGTAAAAAAGGAAGAGTCTGAAGATGAAGACAACCTCTCCACAACGACAAATTGGGGTTAAGTAACACAGACACTCTAATGCTCATTCACAGTCTTGCTGTCTTGCACCCGATCAGGAAGGACATTCTGTATCATGTGGGAAATCAGGTGTCATCCACATCTAGATGATCTTCAGCAACAGTGGTAGCTGTTAGCCAGCCAGACTGATGGCATCAATTTATTGTTGCCTTTCAGTCGGTTTATGTGGAATGACACAATAAATATGGGGTACAAAGTCGAGTGTGTCATCACCTGGGCAAAACGGGAACACTGTCTGAAATGTGCAAGCCACATTAGCAGAGCACTCGAAGCTTTTGATAACGAGCAAATGGAGTGTCCTTCTGTACCACTGCAGTTTCTTTTCCATCTTCTGGTCCCAACAAGAGTTAGACAGGGTCTACCTATTTTTCCCAGCTTTAATGTTGCAAACGTCATCCTGGACCAAACCTTGAAGGATGTGTGCGATCATGCCAGGCTTTGCTCATTTTTTCAATCTGGATGGTGCTGAGGCAGCAGGTTTGCTAAATGGAATATTCTCTTGTGGCCCACTCGGCACCAGCACATAACCTCGGAGTAGGTGGCACTCCAGGTCCCCACTCAAAGTATCGGCACATTTCTGCTGTGCGTTTCAAGAACAAATATTACTCACAGGTGACCCCTGCTAGGTCTTTTAGTTCAGTCACATGCTTGGAGATGTCTCAGGTCTGAATGTGGAGGAAAGCTGTCATCAGGTACTTGGATGCTAGCGGATTTGTCTCCTGCATGTTTAACTGCTGAAATGTAATATGAAGTCAATCATGAAGTCTAATGGTCTGCCAGCTTTCATTGCCACTATTTAGAACTTGGCCGATGTTGCAGTGGTACCAAAGGAAAGGAAAAGTTCGACGACTTAACTTTTTAGTTTACAGAGAATAGCCATTCTCTGCACAACTTCACCAGACGTTATATTTGTCATTGTCTCTGATTATCTATAATTAATAGAACCTTTATTGCATTCATTACTTTTTCTTAAAATTTATTAACTATTTTCGCGATGATTTTCTAATACTGTTTATTTTCTGCTCCAGACATGAACGGTGCCCAGGTCTCCTGCTCATGGTGTTCACTTTCCTTTACATCTCAAATTAACCTCCACAAACACATCAGAAGACACCACTGTGAGGAATATGAGAGACTGCTACAATCAGGAGAGTTAAAAGACGTGAACCATATCACCACAATAAGCTCCAGTATTCAGCAAACAGCCTCTGTTACACTCAACAGTAACTACTTTAATAAACAAATACAGAAAGGAGTCTATCCCTGCTCACAGTGTGGGAAGAGTTTTACTGGCCGACGTAATCTCAGACAACACCAGCGCATTCACACAGGAGAAAAGCCGTATCACTGCTCACAGTGTGGGAAGAGTTTTACCCAACACTATAATCTCCAAGTACACCAGCATACTCACACAGGAGAAAAGCCATATCATTGCTCAGAGTGTGGAAAGAGTTTTGTTAGAAAGGGTGATCTCCAACGACACCAGCACACTCACACAGGAGAAAAGCCGTATCGCTGCTTAGAGTGCGGCAAGAGTTTTTCAAAACACAGTAATCTTCAGCGACATCAACGCATTCACTCGGGAGAAAAACCATATCAGTGCTCATACTGTAGGAAGATGTTCACAGATAAAGGTAATCTCAATGTACACTACCGCATTCACAGTGGAGATAAGTCATATCATTGCTCACAGTGTGGGGAGAGTTTTAATCAACAGGGCCATCTCAGAACACACTTGCATGTTCACACAGGAGAAAAACCGTATCGCTGCTCCCAGTGTGGGAAGATGTTTACTGAAAAACGGCATCTCAAAGTTCATCAGCGCATTCACAATGGAGAAAAGCCGTATCACTGCTCACAGTGTGGGAAGAGTTTTAATCAACTGAATAATCTTCAGAGACACTTGTATATTCACACAGGTGAGAAGCCGTATTCCTGCTCAGAGTGTGGGAAGAGTTTTAATCGACAGTGTAATCTCGATCTACACCGGCGCATTCACTCGGAAGAAAAGCCGTATCACTGCTCACAGTGTGGGAAGAGTTTTAATCAAAGGAGTCATCTTCAGAGACACCAACGCATTCACTCAGGAGAAAAGCTGTATCAGTGTTCATACTGTAGGAAGATGTTTAGAGAAAAAGGTAGTCTCAAAATACACCAGCGCATTCACAGTGGAGAGAAGCCGTATCATTGCGCACAGTGTGGGAAGGGTTTTAATCAACAGAGTCATCTCAAAAGACACTTGCGTGTTCACACAGGAGAGAAGCCGTATCAGTGCTCACACTGTGGGAAGAGTTTTAATCAGAAGAGTAGTCTTGTACAACACCAACATATTCACATATCATAGAAACTGATTTGAAATTTGCTTATTCAGATGCCTTTAATAACCAAGTGTTCCAGCATGGAGTCATCAGCTTGTGATGCATTATAATAATAATAATAATAATAATAATAATAATAATAAACTGACCTTTAACAGTTACCAAGATTTGTATAAGGCATTTAGATGAATGTAATGAATGTGTCAAAAATAAACTGGGAAACAGTATGCATAAAATAGACAGCTGGAAGTGTATACACTATGTAAATATTGTGTTCTGTATGGACTGTCTCCATTCCCAACTTAATGTGGTTTGTGGACACCTGATCATCACACCCATATGTGGTTCTTCCCCAAACCGTTGCCACAAAGTTGGAAGCACACAATTGTGTATGATGTTTTTGTATGCCGTAGCATGGCAGTTCCCTTTCACTGGAACTCGTGACCATTAATGACAATGACAGTGCCCCTGTGCACAAAATGAGGTCTATGGTCTGTCAAGGTTGGAATGGAAGAACTCGAGTGTCCCGCACAGAGACCTGACCTCAACCCCACTGAACGTCGTTGTGATGAATTGAAATGCCGACTGTGCCCTACGCCTGCTCACCAAACATCACTGCCTGACCCCACTAATACTCTTGTGGCTTAATGGGCAAATCCTCACAGCCATGCTCCAAAAGCCTTCCCAGAAAAGTGGAGGTTATTCTAACAGCAAAGGGGGATTAAATCTGGGGTGGGATGTTCAACAAGCACATATGAGTGTTATGGTTTGGTGTCCACAAATATTTGACCATATGGTAGTTCTGTATGTACTGTATTAGATACACTTTCTGCAATGACTATTTTCCTTCATATGCCATAACCTATATTGTGAGAAATTCATTAGATCTAATTCTGATTATTGCTGAGTATTTTAAAACTAGCCCCAAAAAATGCCACCTGTGAACTTGGTTGTTTCACCTGCAATCTTATTACAAAACTAGCCCAATTTAGCATAAACTTGGCAACCATGATCAGAATACAGTAACTCGTATAACCTTTATTCACAATTGTGGTTGGATGGGCTACAACAGCAGAAGACCACATCAGGTTCCACTCCTGCCAGCCAAGAACAGGAATCTAAGGCAACAGTGGACAGAGGCTCGCCAAAACTGGATAGCTGAAGAGGGAAACACGTCCAAATGGATCAGCACTTTCTGAAATACTCAAACCAGCCTGTCTGGCAACAGCAACCATGCCATGGTCAAAGCCACTGAGATCACATTTTCCCCCAATCTACTGTTTGATGTGGACATCTGCATGACTTTAAGCATTGCATTTCTGCCATATGATTGGTTGATTTGCATGAATTAACAGGTGTACAGGTGTTCCTAATAACTTGGATGGTGGATGTATGCACACTATACACTTATACAATTAAGGACCTGTGTTCATATCTGTCAAATTGTGAGGAGATCTCCTGTGCACAGTCCTCTTCATGTCATTCCACAGGTTTTGGGTAGGATTTACAGTAGATCTGGGCTCAGACTGGGCCGTTCCAAAATACTGTTCATCTTCTGGAGCCATTCCTTGGTGAGGATTTGTTCTTTGGGTCGCTTTCATGCTAGAAAGTGAAATTGTTTTCTTTATCTTCAGCTGTCTAATGGAGATCTGTAGGCTTTGTACCAAAATAGACTGGTATTTGCAGCTATCCATGATTCCCTCTATCTTGATTTGAGTCCCAGTCTTAGCTGAAGAGAAGCAGCCCCATAGCAGGATGCTGCCACCACCATGCTTCACTGTGGGAATGATGTTCTTTGGGTGATTTTTGTGCCAAATATCTTTTATAATTATGCCCCAAAACTTCTAACTTGGTCTCATGTCACCATAACACATTTTGCTACATGGTTTAGTGTGGTTTACATCTAGGTTCTGATCTATCGTCTTATAGTCATCGTTTTGATCTTAAACCCAAATGTCTTCAGTGTATAGCAAAAAAAACAACAACAAAAGAATTGACTTTGTCGTTCTAATACTTTTGGAGGGGACTGTGTATCACATTAAAGGTGGAAAAAGATCTGGACATTATTTATTTTATTTTATTTTTTACATCAGAAAAATCTGCATTTCTTTCATCAGGGGTGTGTAGATTTCTTACTGTATGCTTAGTTTTTTTTTCTGATCCGGAAAGGGCCGGTGTGGGTGCAGGTTTCCATTCCAACCGAGCAGAAGCCACACCCGAGTCTATTGAAAGCCAAGCTAAACTGATTGAACAGGTGGAATCATGTGTGGCTCCTGCTTGATTGGAATGAGAACCTGCACCCACACCGACCCTTTGTGGATAAGATTGGACACCCCTGCATTAGTCCAATCAATCATTTATGATGAGTTAATGTATGACTGGATTTTTCATAATGACTTGATTACTTAAAAAAAAAAAAAAAACATGGCCACCATCAGAAAAATCAGATTTCTGCAGGCATTTGATAGGGTTAACGTTTATCATCACTAAACATGAATGGTAGGTTTGGGTAGGGACCCACTACTATTTGATGCAATTTCTATTCATGTTTGTGCACACAAATATAAGCATATCTCTTGGAAAATAAAGTGTACAGTCAAAAGAAAAAAAGATTAACAGAACGCTCCAGCAGGCGGCGCTGTGAACATTAACTCCTCCGTAAACTCATACATGAAGAAGACGAGGTGCAGGGTTTTTTTCCCCCCTCCCCTTGAGCTTTCTCACTGAGGTAATGATTTCCATTTCAAAATCTCTCTGACTGATTTTTTTATATTAACAGATTATCAATATAATAATAAATATAAAAGCTTGTTATTGTGTCTGTGTGTGAGGATGTTCACTACGTTCTGCCTGAGGTGAGGTAAACTAGCTGAGCTGTTCTGCTATCAGTTAGAGGCTGGATCCCATATGGATTCGTCCTGCCTTCAAAGTGCAGTACATAGACTTCCATTTTCGGAAGCTTAGTGCTGGTGACGTTGAAGTCATGCGACCATGGTGTACTCAGTTTATAGCTTAACTTTAGCTTTTTTACTTCTGCAGATTGTATTTAGGCTTCAAAATTCATAAACGTTGTCTTAATTTGTGGAGATTATATTGATGAACAAAACGTGTAAGAATCATAAACTCTTGTTGGTCAGAGAGGTTTTTTTTTTTGTTTGTTTTTTCTGTAATAATAATAATAATAATAATAATAATAATAATAAAACAACAACCAATGGTTCACGAGGGAACCAGGGTGATGCTAACTTCCGGGTTGGCCTACAAAAATACATCATCACCTGCAGGACTGACGACTTCCACATTAGCGTCCAACACTTGAGAAGGGGACGCTCCTCTCTCTTAATGCGGAGATAAAGTCCACCTCAACAGCGGGCAGTTATTAAATTTACAAAGTACAAAGGAAAGATATTCAATGTTTTCACTGACCAATTTAACTGTATTTTGTAAATATAAACAAATTTAGAATTTGATGCCTTCAACACACTCAAAAAAAAAGTTGGGACAGAGGCAAAATAAGACTGAAAAGTTTATAGAATATTCAAGTAACACCATTTTGGAGGATCGGGTTAATTGGTAACATGGGAGGGGATCAGGATTGGGCATAAAATCCACCAAAAGCTCAGACTTTACAAGCAAGGATGGGGCGTGGTTCACCACTTTGTGCCAAACTTCATGAGAGAATTGTCAGTCAGTTCAAAAAGAACATTGCTTAACGCAAGATTACAAAGAATTGAGGCCTTTCACAATGTACAGTGCATAATATTGTGAAATCTCATTGCGTAAAGGGCGAGGCCGGAAACCACTGTTGAATGTGTGTGACCTTCGAGCCTTCAGTCGGTATTGCCTGAGAAATGGTCATGCTACTGTGATAAATATAACCACATGTACTCACATGGGACCATTGACTCAGAAGCGTATATTGGGATTTTAGAGAGACATATGCTGCCATCAAGGCAACGTCTTTTCCCAGGAAGTCCCTGGTTATTTCAGCAGGACAATGCCAGGCCTCATTCTGCACGTGCTACAACAGCGTGGCTTCGTAAACACAGAGTGCGTGTGCTTGACTGGCCTGCCAGCAGTCCACATCTGTCTCCTATGGTGCATCATGAAGAGGAGAATCAGACAATGGAGACCAAGGACTGTTGAGCAGCTGAAGTCTTGTATCAAGCAAGAATGGGCAAGAACTACACTTGCAAAACTGCAACAGTTAGTTTCCTCAGTTCCCAAACCATTAAAAAGTGTAATTAAAAGGAAGGGTGATGTAACACAGCGGTAAACATGCCTCTGTCCCAACTTTTTTGTGAGTGTGTTGAAGGCATCAAATTCTAAATTTGTTTATATTTACAAAATACAGTTAAGGTGATCAGTGAAAACATTGAATATCTTTCCTTTGTACTTTTGTCAGTTAATTAAAGTTTCAAGAGGTTTGACAAATCACAGATTTCTGTTTTAATTGCATTTTAGAAAAAATCCCAACTTTTATGGAAATGGGTTTAGTAGAAGGGTTTGTTTGTTTATTTATTTATTTATTTATTTTGCATACAGATACAGAACTGGGATCTATTAGCTGGAAAACACAATGGGACCACAGCACGAAGCCTTATCTAGTCCAAGTTCAAATTTAATAACAATACCACAGAAAATTAATATTTCACGCATGTTTTTCTAAGGGTATGTCCAGGTATGCATTTTACCAAAATCACCTTTTGGAGACTCCAAAGGACCCTTGGTAACTATGGACACATACCTAGGATAACAAGGCTACTACTCTTGAGCTAAATAAATATTAGGAAGTGAAAGCTGAAAGGTCTATAATCTCATTCATCTTTTGATCTGAAACCCAAATGTCTAATGTGTAGCAAAAACAAAAGAACTGGCCTTATGGTTCCAATACTTTTGGAAGGGGCTGTATATTGTACAGAGGAATGAAATAACATTCCTCCAGAACCATGATGCAGCACAAGACAGTAGTCAGATACAATTAAAACAGAGGTCAAAACAGATAGTAAAAGGTGAGTGTTTGTAGATGAGATCTGCAAATTATGTACAATCTGTAGCAGCAGTCTGGAATAGCACAGAGTTCTGTAGCAGAATATAATGATAATGACCAGCAACCTCAAACCCAAATAACTAGCAGAAACCCACCAATAACGCTATGAAGGTTACTGCTGTACTATGAACACCGGGCAGTTCCTAACACCTGGATATCATATCGTGTGTATGCATATGATTGTCAAGTCCTTCATCCTGAAGTGACAGTGACATAGTAACTTATTTCCTATAAATACTTTCATGCAGTGTTACTACTTCTTGCCGTGTGCCTATCGGGTTAGACGGCATATTCAAATGACATGGAGCCCTGGCTATTATCAAATGGTCAAAGAGCCACACTTCTATTCATAACTAATATTCTAATTCACCCCTCCTAACTGTTGGGGTGGTGTCTGACCACAAGGTCATGAAGAACTGACAGACCTATGGCTGACTGGGAAAGTGTTTGGAGATGAACGCTGCACCCGCACCGTTAGGAGGGGGTGATGTTGACCTCATAGAATCTGGAGAAGGTACATGGTGATGTCCAGGTTGCTGCAGCACAGACCTCCTTGAGGGAAACACACCAGTTTCCATGAGTTCGAAACATCGTTTGTGGACTGGCACATCATTGTAGCAGCTGGTTGTCCAGCCTGTTCATAGGCCATGGTGATGACCTCTGGGATAATCTCTGCTTAGACAAGGGAACACCTTGCACCATAACAGATGAGTAACTGATCCGCTAGGTGAATAGCTGCTGTGTGGTTCCATAATAAATAATTCCATAAGGTGCCTACTGAACAAAGTTGAGAACCACTTCTGCAGATTGACCTTTGTAAAATGCTGCAAGGTCAATCACCTGGTTGAAATATTTGTGAAATAACCTTTGGCAGGAACACTGAGTTCAGCCAAATGGTCACTCCAGAATCAACCAGCCTCCAGCACATGCAAGTCAAGCTTATTGCCAAGGCATGAAGTTCTCCCACCTTTTTGCTGAGAATTTGTGCAGACCCACTAACGTGAAAACTTTTATGTTGCTTGATGTGTGTATCAGGACTGGCATCCTGCAGGAGCCAACTGAAAAGCTATTTTAGTCATGACTTGTGAAAGACTTTAGTAGCATATTGCATCATAGCCCAAAAAAAATAGACGTTTCTGGGTCCTGCATTATAAATAGAGGAAGTGATAACTGATTTCAGACAAAATTTTTTTCTCCTTGATTCCTTTTTATCCTCATAGTTTGTAAGACGTGTATTAGTTTACAGTGGAGTCTGCAGTTTTGCTTATCATTTGAGCCTTTTTTTCAATGGTTTCCTTTTCCAGAAACACAGCCATTTAGACCTCAGAATAAGACGTTGCAATGGAATCTGCAGAGGTCCGACCATGCTCTTCTAGAAAACCTCCACACACCCCTGCTCGTGCTGGCTCACAGGTACCAGTTAACAATATTGGAACTGATACAAAAAATATTTACTACTACAATTTAAAAAACTGCTCTTTCAGGTCAGAGCATGGGTTAGTTTAGATGTTTAATAAGTAACAGATTCACATTGCTGTGGGAATGTTCTTCTCTTAATCAGCTTCCATTCCTGGTAGGTTGCATTGCTAATCAAGCAGACCTGAGTTATTGTCCTCAGTATCCACAGGATCTATATGTAATGCTGAATTTCTTTTGTGAACAAGTATAATTCTCTTTGGTCATTAGCTTTGTGGGGATGTGCAGACAGCAACGTGTATGGGTTCAGCTGGAGGCTCTGTGGAACACACCACTCCTGTGGACCTTCAGAAAAATGTAAAAAAGGAAGAAACTGTAGATGAAGAAGACTTCTGTAAGTCAACAGAGCACATTACAGTCCAGTCTTATGTTCAGTAATAATTTTTAGTCTTTTAATTTGTGAATGAACCACGTCACTGACTTTTCATACGTTTGTTTTGTACTACATTTTTATGTTACATAACGACATTTAAATTTAGTTAATACAATTTCAGATGAAGTGCTGTTTGACTCTGTGGGACACATCACACCTGTGGACCAACAGAATCATGTGAAAAAGGAAGATCCTGAAGATGAGTACAATTTCTGTAAGACAGAGGGGTATATTAGGGTCCAGACTGGCCTCAATAACTTTTTGTAATCTTATCTAATCGTGTCTATTATTTCTGCCTGGACCAGTTCTTCAACACTTGCTTCTCCATAAATCTTTGTTGTTGTTCATAGATTTAATTGAGCTGAAAGTATTTAAATGTAAATGGTGGAATTTCAGGTGATGGGACATCAAACTCTATGGAAAATGTAGACGAACAGAGTGGAGGATTTGAAAGAAAGCATGTGAAAAAGGAAGAGTCTGAAGATGAAGACTACCTCTGTACAACGACAGACTGGGGTTAAGTAACACTGACACTGTAATGCTCATTCACAGTCTTGCTGTGCTATATACAGTCGGGTCCATATGTATTTGGACAGTGACAAATTTCATAGTTTTGCCTCTGTATCCTACCACAGTGGATTTGAAATGAAGCAGTCAAGATGTAATTGAAGTGTACACTTTCAGCTTTAATTCAAGGGGTTTAACAAAAAAAAAAAAAAAAATTAATTCTTTGCAAGCAAGGATGGGTCGTGGCTCACCACTTTGTGCCAAACTTCATGAGAGCATTGTGAGTCAGTTCAGAAAGAACATTGCTCAATGCAAGTTTGCAAAGACCATCTACAGTGCATAATATTGTGAAATCTCATTGCGTAAAGAACGAGGCCGGAAACCACTGTTGAATGTGTGTGACCTTCGAGACCTCAGGCGGCATTGCCTGAGAAATGGTCATGCTACTGTGATAAATATAACCACATGGGCTCGAGAGTACTTCAGAAAACTGTTGTCACATAACACAGGTTGCCGCTGCATCCAGAAATGCAACCCGAAACTCTATTACACAAGGAGGAACCCACATCCACATCAACTCTATGCAGAAACGCCGCCGAGTTCTCTGGGCCCGAGCTCATCTCAGATGGATCGAAAGGCAGTGGAAACGTGTGCTGTGGTCAGATGAGTCCACGTTTCAGCTTGTTTTCAGGAAAAATGGACGTCGAGTTCTCCGTGCCAAAGATGAAAAAGACCAACCAGACTGTTATAAGCAAAAGATGCAAAAGCCAGCATCTATGATGGTATGGGGGGGCATCAGTGCCCACGGCAT
This sequence comes from Cranoglanis bouderius, assembly GCA_023630585.1. Lineage (NCBI taxonomy): Eukaryota > Metazoa > Chordata > Actinopteri > Siluriformes > Cranoglanididae > Cranoglanis > Cranoglanis bouderius. The sequence goes on from CM042547.1 coordinate 22,289,647, forward strand.
GGGTGACTTGCATATGTGTGAAGGTACCATTGATGCGGAGGCGTATATTGGGATTTTAGAGAGACATATGCTGCCATCAAGGCAACGTCTTTCCCCAGGAAGTCCATGGTTATTTCAGCAGGACAGTGTCAGGCCTCTTGGGACTCAATCCTTTCACTTAAAATATGACACCCCACTGCAGCCCCTCCGATGCTTCCCTGATGCTATTGCATGATGGATAGGTATCTGCCTGTACTTCTCAGCATTGAGGAGACCATTAATTCTGACCAAATCCCCAAATCTGTTTGCAGAAATGCAGCCCCAATCTTTCAAGGAACCTCCACCGTGCTTCACTGTTGCCTGCAGACATTCATTCGTGTACCGCTCTACAGCCCTTCGGCAAACAAACTGCCTTCTGCTACAGCCAAATATGTCATATTTTGACTCCTCAGTCCAGAGCACCTGCTGCCATTTTTCTGCTCCCCAGTTCCTGTGTTTTGTCAGTCGCTTGGCCTTGTTTCCATGCTGGAGGTATGGCTTTTTGGCTGCAAGTCTTCCATGAAGGCCACTTCTGACCAGACTTCTCCTGACCAGACTTCTCCTGACAGTAGATGGGTGTACCAGGGTCCCACTGGTTTCTGCCAGGTCTGAGCTGATGGCACTGCTGGACATCATCCGATTGTGAAGGGAAGTAAGCCTGATGTGTCTTTCATCTGCTGCAGTAAGTTTCCTCGGCCGACTGCTGCGTCTACGGTCCTCAACGTTGGCCGTTTCATTTTGCTTCTTCAAAAGAGCTTGGACAGCACATCTGGAAACCCCTGTCTGCTTTGAAATTTCTGCCTGGGAGAGACCTTGCTGATGCAGTATAACTACCTTCTGCTTTGTTCCTGTGCTCAGTCTTGCCATGGTGTATGACTTTTGACAGTAAACTGTCTTCAGCAGCCTCACCTTGTTAGCTGAGTTTGGCTGTTTCTCACCCGGTTTTATTCCTCCTACACAGCTGTTTCTGTTTCAGTTAATGATTGTGTTTCAGCCCACATATTGAATTGATGATCATTAGCACCTGTTTGGTATAATTGTTTAATCATACACCTGACTATACACCTACAAAATCCCTGACTTTGTGCAAGTGTGCCTAGAAGAATTGATACTGTTTTGAAGGCAAAGGGAGGTCACACCAAATATAGATTTGATGTAGATTTTTCTTCTGTTCACTCACTTTGCATTTTGTTCATTGATAAAATATAAACTATTAACATGCCTATTGTTGAAAGCATTCTTACTTTACAGCATTTTTTCACTCCTGCCCAAAACCTTTGCGCAGTACCTGTATGTATGTATATAAAGTTTTAGGCAGGTGTGAAAAATATTATATTTATCAATTAACAAAATGCACAGTGAGTGAAATATACAAATAAAAATAAAATATACAAATAAAATATACTTTTATGAAGTGATTGATCAATATCGAAGACTTTATCATGATAACATTATGATACCAATATAGCCCAGCTCTAGTTTTATCAATTTTTTTTGATCAACCTACTCATTATCCCAGATGTATAGCATCATGTGGCATAGTTAACTTAGTAGGGCTACCAGAACTTACCTAAACCTTACTCAGTGTGAAAAACGCCATTTTTCTTGTGGCCTTGTCGGGATCCTTTAGAACCTGCTAATAAAGATTATAAGAGGTTGTCTTACCTCTGATGTTTACATTTTAGTTTTGTGAAGGTGACATGGTGTGACTTGGTTAGCCATTCTCTGTACATCTTCACCAGAAGTTATATTTGCCATTGCCTCATTTATAATCTATAGAACATTGGTTACATTCATTCTTTTTTCTAAAAACAGTTTAACTATTTCTACAATGATTTTCTAATACTGTTCATTTTCTCCTCTAGACATGGATGGTGCCCAGGTACAAGTCTTCTGCTCCTGGTGTTCACTTTCCTTTACATCTCAAATTAACCTCTACAACCACATCAGAAGATACCATTGTGAGGAATATGAGGGACTGCTACAATCAGGAGAGTTAAAAGACATGAACCATACCACCACAATAAGCTCCAGTATTCAGCAAACAGCCTCTGTTACACTCAATAGTAACTCCTCTAATAAACAAATGCAGAAAGGAGTCTATCCCTGCTCACAGTGTGGGAAGAGTTTTACTGACCGGAGTAATCTCAGACGACACCAGCGCATTCACACAGGAGAAAAGCCGCATCAGTGCTCACAGTGTGGGAAGAGTTTTAATCAACAGAGTAATCTTCAAGCACACATGCATATTCACACAGGAGAAAAAACATATCACTGCTCAGAGTGTGGGAAGAGCTTTATTCGAAGGTGTACCTTACAAATACACCAGCGCATTCACACAGGAGAAAAGTCGTATCACTGTTCAGAATGTGGGAAGAGCTTTAGTCGAAGGTGTGATCTACAAGAACATCAGCGCATTCACACAGGAGAAAAGCCGTATCACTGCTCAGAGTGTGGGAAGAGCTTTAGTCGAAGGAATTATCTACAGGAACACCACCGTGTTCACACAGGAGAAAAGTCATATCACTGCCCAGAATGTGGAAAGAGCTTTAGTCGAAGGAATAACCTACACGAACACCAGCGCATTCACACAGGAGAAAAACCATATTCCTGCTTAGAGTGTGGGAAGAGCTTTACTCGACAGAAAGATCTCCAGATACACCAGCACATTCACACGGGAGAAAAGCCGTATCACTGCTCAGTGTGTGGAAAGAGTTTTACTAGACATAGTAGCCTCATCCAACACCAGCACATTCACATAGCATAGAAACCAATTCAGTGCTTGCAGTGTGGATGGAGATTTACTTATTCAGGAGCATTTAACATACACAAGTGCTGCTCCAACAAGGACTGAAAAAAACTGTCTTTATAATAGCAACCATGATTTTGTTAAGGTATATAGATATATGTACAGTCAGGTCGATAAATATTTGGACATTGACAGATTAATTATTTTACCTGTTTAGCACAGTATATTGGAGTTAATGAATATGAAACTGCAGACTTTCATCTTTATTTTTGGGGTGCACACATCCAAATTGGGTGAATTATGTAGCATTTTGTTTATATGTACAAAAATGGCTATTAAAAATGTTTGCCAACTGTGGTACCTGCAGCAAGGTTGTTAGTAAGTACTGACATATTAAGTACTGAAGGGTGTCCAAACTTTTGCACACGCCACAATTCATAAGTGTTAAGTTCATCAAGTATAAAGTGACTGTGCAGTATTAAGAGAGTTTGCTGCAGAGTTTACTTCTTTTCCTTTCCAAAATTAACAGAACAGGTAAATTGTCCAGGGGTGACCAACTTCTCTTACTACTGTATCCAAAGCAGTGTGACTCTCAGGTTCGAACTGTTGGCCGGAGATGTTGGTTTTTGTGATCAAGAAGTGATCTAACTTAAAGTATCTTTATGCATAAATACTTTGACTTCTCGTTTTATTTTAAAGAGAACTGGCATTTTAATAATGGAGGACCTGGTTGTTAAATACATCACCAAGTACAGTTCACAGGGTATGTGTGATGGGATTGAGGTCACTGCTGAGCCCCTATCAGCAGTTCATGTCTCGATTTGACAGCAGAGGGAAAGTTGCAGAGGTGCTCCATGATATTATTGTCATTAAACTCTAAAGAAGAGGTTTGAAGAAGTGGAGGCAGGAAATATTCCCTGCTGGCTTCATTTATATCAGTAGGAAATTATGTTTTAATTATTAAACAAACAAACTGATCAAATCAGTACGCCCACAGCAACAAGGTAAACACATGGGTTTTTATGGAAGACAAAAGTAAACGAATGTTTGTTTTATATATCCAAAAACTAAACGTCTGTCTAAAATGTCACACCATTTATTCATACATCGTAAATAATTCGGAGGAATCAGGACTGGTCGCAGGTCTTTGGATGTATACCTTTTTAGAAACATTCAAAAATATCAGCATGCTTATAAATGTGTGATATGAAATATCTTAATATCAACTGTTACGACCCTTTATTATTTTTGTCTTGTTTTTTGCTCTTCGTTTCGGAAGTGCTGATTGGCTCCTGCAGGCTAATGAGTGGTCCGTCCTGATTGGTGCAGTCGATTCCATGCACGCCTCATAAGCCCTGTTGTCACTTCCTTCATGAGGGCGTTGTGTTCTGTGCGGAGTGTTCTCGGTTTGACTGTTTGTGTAGACAATGTTCGAATGTTTAAAGCTCTGGTTGTGTGTTAGAAATTGTAAGTTAGAAACTGTCTGGTATTTCGACCCCCATTGCCTGATTAACGACACTGTGTTTGGTTTGCCCTCTTAATTAGTTTGCTCTGGTCTGTAAATAGTCTGTAAAACATTGTATGTAAACTTTGGGAAAGTAAGGAGTATGACACCATTTTGTTTGACCACTTTTGGTCTTTGTTTTGCGATAGGTAGTCAGGGAAGTTAATTGTCTTTTTCTTTTCTTTTATTTGTATGTAAATAAGGGTTGGAGTTGGTAGCGACTTATAATTTATTTGTAGTTATTTTGGCCTGGTCAACTCCCAAAGCAAATTTCCCTATTTATGTTTGATTTCATGTTGTGCCCTTTACCCCTAGATGGGGCGTAGCACAATTCATTTTCATATGTGTGTGTGTGTGTGTGTGTGGTGGCTCTTGATGTCTTGACCCCAGCCTCAGTCCATTCCTTGTGAAGTTCACTCAAATTCTTGAATCGATTTTGCTTGACAATCCTCATAAGGCTGCGGTTCTCTCGGTTGGTTGTGCATCTTTTTCTTCCACAATTTTTCCTTCCACTCAACTTTCTGTTAACATGCTTGGATACAGCACTCTGTGAACAGCCAGCTTCTTTGGCAATGAATGTTTGTGGCTTACCTAGTGAACCAAACTGAGAGACCATTTTGAAGGCTCAGGAAACCTTTGCAAGTGTTTTGAGTTGATTAGCTGATTGGCATGTCACCATATTCTAATTTGTTGAGATAGTGAATTGGTGGGTTTTTGTTAAATGTGAGCCAAAATCATCACAATTAAAAGAGCCAAAGACTTAAACTACTTCAGTCTGTGGCATTGAATTTATTTAATACACGAGTTTCACAATTTGAGTTGAATTACTGAAATAAACGAACTTTTCCACGACATTCTAATTTATTGAGATGCACCTATATATATATATATATATATATATATATATATATATATATATATATATATATATATATATATATAGAGAGAGAGAGAGAGAGAGAGAATCTATGGGGTATTGTCAAGAGGAAGTTGAGAGACACCAGACCCAACGATACAGATGAGCTGAAGGCTGCTATCAAAGCAACCTGGGCTTCCATAACACCTCAGCAGTGCCACAGGCTGATTGCCTCCATGCCACGCCCCATTGATGCAGTAATTCGTGCAAAAGGAGCCCCGCCCAAGTATTGAGTGCATAAATTAACATACTTTTCAGAAGGTCAACATTTCTGTATTATACATTCTTTATTCTAATATTTTGAGATACTGGATTTTTGATTTCCATGAGCTGTAAGCTGTAATCATCAAGATTAAAAAAAAAAAAAAAAAAGCTTTCAGACTTTCAGCTGTTTGCGATGAACAAATCAAACAAAAGCAATTGAAATGGTTCAACGCAATGAATGTTTCAAGTGGTTTCCCAAAATTCAACTGAAAATGCAACTTATAATGACTTCTCCAGTCTCAAAATTATTCAACCCCCTCATGGCAGCATCTTTAGTACTTAGTAGAGACCCTTTTTCTGTTATGACCTGGTGCAAACGAGATGCAGAGCCAGACACCAGCTTCTGGCAGCGTTCCTGAGGAATCTTAACCCATTCCTCATGACCAGTGGCCTCTCCTGGATACGCATCATTTAGGCCCCGCTTCCATTCCCCTTGGTACTTCCACTTCCACCTGAGGTATGTTTGGTAGCTGTTCAGCTAACCGGTAACGGAGTATTGGGGTGGGGTATATGTATATGCTAATGCTCCATTTACCTGTTGTAGTTTGGTGCAGTGTTTGATTTGACTGCTGAGTTTGCTTCCAACTCATCCATATGACGTCAGTGCTGGTGGCTGGTGGCTGTTATACTTTGAGCAACCGCATATTATGGCTTCTACAGAGCCCTCCACTAATATTGGCACCCTTGGTAAATATGAGCAAAGAAAGCTGTGAAAATTTGTCGTTATTGTTTAACCTTTTGAAATTTCCTTAAAAAAATTCACAAAATTACTCTGCTTTCATGGATATCAAACAACTGAAGAAGAAGAAAAAGAAACCTTTATTTGTCACATATACATTACAGCACAGTGAAATTCTTTTTCTTCGCATATCCCAGCTTGTTAGGAAGTTTCAACACAGGTTTTCCAAAAAAATATCTTTGTTAAATATAGGTGTACAACAATTATTGGCACTGAATTCCCAAAGTGCTATATTTCCAGGGTCCTACATTCCCAAAGTGCTATATTTCCAGAGTCCTACATCCCCAGACATCACTTTGAAATACAAACATGCCCCTAGTATACTCCCACCCCCAACACTGATTGGCAGGTTTCTGTTCCAGGCATCGGAAATGCACATGCAATGGGATTTGATATTCCGTTTGAATTTTGTCAGGCTCCGTACGCGACCCCGAGGAAGTGAAATAGCAAGCGGGGTAATTGCTATTGCTATTTTGATATGACAGGATCACAATTTGTAAGACATAGGAAATGCAATTGCAAATGAACTTTGCATTTCCATTTCCATTTGGCAGTGGCCAAGCGCTCCCAGACTAACAATGTTTTCTTTATTATTTTGTGTTTATTTTATTTAAATTAACTAGTTCGAGTAATGAACACAGGATATACGAACGGTCTAAACTCCTTAACATCAGAGAACTGTGTCAGGATTTTACTTTTGAAAACTGCAACTTCATCCACATCAAGACTCTTCTCTGTTTTGGCACCTAGGTGGTGGAATGAACTTCCCCTAGATGTCCGAACAGCTGAGTCACTGGCGGTCTTCAAATGACGTATAAAGAATTACCTCTTCCTAAAGTACTTCAGTTAGCACTTTTCAATAAAAAAAATAAGAAGTGTTTCTCTTACCATTTTACCTCCCAACAGAGTTTTTAGACCGATGGTATTCTTAGTCCATGACCTAGTGAACCAGTATTGGGATGTATTTGATGATAGAGACTCAAAGCACTTTTGTAAGTCACTCTGGATAGGGGCGTCTGCCAAATGCTGTCAATGTAAATGTAAATGTAAATCCCACCAGAGATTCTATGCTCTGCACAAGTTAACACCATCCCACCTGGAAGGGACACAGGAGGCGGAGGGAAAGAAAGCAAAATTGGGGAAAGAGAGCTGGCATTTGAACTAGGCTAAGAGCTAACCCACACAAACCTTCTCTGCCGAGTATCTTCCTCACAAACTCTCGGTCACTCGTCAACAAAATGGAGGAAATTCGCCTAAGAATTACTTCGAACAACGTATGCAGCTTCATGACGATTATCACAGAGATCTGGCTAAACAACATTGTTCCCGATGCTGCCATCGAGCTAGCAGGCTGCGCTGTTTACTGGATGGACAGGACAACAGACTCCAGTGAGAACAGATGCATGATGTGTATATACAGGTGCATCTCAATAAATTAGAATGTCGTGGAAAAGTTCATTTATTTCAGTAATTCAACTGAGATAGTGAATTGGTGGGTTTTTGTTAAATGTAAACCAAAATCATCACAATTAAAATAACCAAAGACTTAAACTACTTCAGTCTGTGTGCACTGAATTTATTTAATACACAAGTTTCACAATTTGAGTTGAATTACTGAAATAAATGTACTTTTCCACGACATTCTAATTTATTGAGATGCACCTGTACGTAAACAACGACTGGTGCACAGTCACAGACATCATTGAGAGACACTGCTCCCCAGACCTTGAATATATGATGGTGAAATGTAGACCGTTTTTCATACCCAGGGAGTTTACCGCTATCACAATCATGGCTGTATACATACCCCCACAATCTAATGCTAAGGCAGCACTGGAAAAGTTACATGCTGTTATTAGCAACCAGCTAACTATGCATCCAGATGAGACAGTGATTGTGGAAGGGGACTTTAATCGCGTTGAATTAAAGACAATACCATCAAGATTTCAGAAAAATGTTAACATCCCAACTAGAGAAAAGAATATTTTGGACCAAGTCTACACAAATGTTCCAGGAGCAAACAAAGCCATCTCAGCTCCACATCTGGACTCATCAGATTATGTTTCCCTGATGCTGACTCTGGTCTATAAGCCTCTGATCTGCAGAACAAAACCAGCTATCAAGACAGTCAAGGTTTGGAGCGAGGAAGCCATCTCACGACTGCAAGACTGTTTTGAGCTCACAGACTGGGATGTATTTGCAGAAGGAGCTGATTTGGAGGAACATAGTACATCAGTCCTGGCCTATGTAGACTTCTGCACGGAGTCTATTCTAACAACCAAAACCATCAAAACATTCCCCAGCCAGAAGCCATGGCTACATGGTAAGGTATGGTCTATGCTTAAAGAACGTGATGCGGCTTATAAATCAGGTGAACATGCAGGCCTACAGTAATTCCAGGAGGGACCTGAAGAAGAACATCATAGAGGCAAAACACGTAGCATGTGGAAGGGAATTAAAGCCATCACTGACTACAAGGGTAGTCCCTCACAAATCAGTAATGACCCCTCTTTCTCTGATTCCCTGAATAATTTTTTTGCTCACTTTGATGACCAAAGCAACAGAGTTGGAGCCCACCCTTTACCAACAAAGGACAAGTAAGCACTCTCCTTACAGCATCATCAAGTGAGAGCCACTCAGAGGAAGGCTGACCTCCACAGAGCTGCAGGACCTGACAGTGTCTCGGACCGCACACTCAGAACATGTGCTGACCAGTTAGCGGGGGTGTTCACAAACATCATCAACCTCTCAATACAGCTTGCCACAGTTCCCACCTGTCTCAAGTCCACCACTATCATTCTGCTGCCCAAAAGATCTGGTGGATTGCCTCAACGACTACTGCCCATTTGCCTTAACCCCCATTATCATGAAATGCTTTGAGAAACTCATTCTGTCACACATCAAAACCATCATCCCCAAGGATGGATCCTCTACGCTTGTTCTGAACGCAGGCATACCGCAGGGCTGTGTGTTTAGCCTAGCCCTATTCACCCTCTTCATGCATGACTGCACCCCAATCCATTCTTCCAACTCCATAGTAAAGTTTTCTGATGACACCACCATAGTGGGAGTCGTATCTGATAATGAGGAAACAGCCTACAGGGAGGAGGTACAACATCTAATTCAGTGGTGAATGGACAATAATTTGCTCCTGAACACCACAAAAACCAAGGAGATCATCGTAGACTTCAGAAGATCCAGGAGGACACCCATCTCCCTCTGCATATAAATGGAGAGGAAGTGGAGAGTGTGAACGACATCAGGTTCCTTGGAGTCTACATGACAAAAGATCTCACATGGTCCGTCAACACCTCTCATTGAAGGCCTCTAGTTTGTGTCACGATGTACCGGAATAGAATTGTTTTGTGTTCCTGGTATGTGTTTTGAGCACTCCTAATCACCCCGCCTGCCCTCACTCTCTTTGTTCTTCGCATTATTATCTGGTAGAATAGACGTCTTTAGTTCTTATATTGCTCGAACCTACATAACACATGTTCTGACTCTAGCTGTGACCTATTCTAACTGACATTTGTTATTCTTTATCAATATTTCTGTGTGTGTGTATATATATATATATATATATATATATATATATATATATATATACATACATACACACACACACATACAGGTGCATCTCAATAAATTAGAATGTCGTGGAAAAGTTCATTTATTTCAGTAATTCAACTCAAATTGTGAAACTCGTGTATTAAATAAATTCAATGCACACAGACTGAAGTAGTTTAAGTCTTTGGTTCTTTTAATTGTGATGATTTTGGTTCACATTTAACAAAAACCCACCAATTCACTATCTCAACAAATTAGAATACTTCATAAGACCAATAAAAAAACATTTTTAGTGAATTGTTGGCCTTCTGGAAAGTATGTTCATTTACTGTACATGTACTCAATACTTGGTAGGGGCTCCTTTTGCTTTAATTACTGCCTCAATTTGGCGTGGCATGGAGGTGATCAGTTTGTGGCACTGCTGAGGTGGTATGGAAGCCCAGGTTTCTTTGACAGTGGCCTTCAGCTCATCTGCATTTTTTGGTCTCTTGTTTCTCATTTTCCTCTTGACAATACCCCATAGATTCTCTATGGGGTTCAGGTCTGGTGAGTTTGCTGGCCAGTCAAGCACACCAACACCATGGTCATTTAACCAACTTTTGGTGCTTTTGGCAGTGTGGGCAGGTGCCAAATCCTGATGGAAAATGAAATCAGCATCTTCAAAAAGCTGGTCAGCAGAAGGAAGCATGAAGTGCTCCAAAATTTCTTGGTAAACGGGTGCAGTGACTTTGGTTTTCAAAAAACACAATGGACCAACACCAGCAGATGAAATTGCACCCCAAATCATCACAGACTGTGGAAACTTAACACTGGACTTCAAGCAACTTGGGCTATGAACTTCTCCACCCTTCCTCCAGACTCTAGGACCTTGGTTTCCAAATGAAATACAAAACTTGCTCTCATCTGAAAAGAGGACTTTGGACCACTGGGCAACAGTCCAGTTCTTCTTCTCCTTAGCCCAGGTAAGACGCCTGTGACGTTGTCTGTGGTTCAGGAGTGGCTTAACAAGAGGAATACGACAACTGTAGCCAAATTCCTTGACACGTCTGTGTGTGGTGGCTCTTGATGCCTTGACCCCAGCCTCAGTCCATTCCTTGTGAAGCTCACTCAAATTCTTGAATCGATTTTGCTTGACAATCCTCATAAGGCTGCGGTTCTCTCGGTTGGTTGTGCATCTTTTTCTTCCACACTTTTTCCTTCCACTCAACTTTCTGTTAACATGCTTGGATACAGCACTCTGTGAACAGCCAGCTTCTTTGGCAATGAATGTTTGTGGCTTACCTAGTGAACCAAACTGAGAGACCATTTTGAAGGCTCAGGAAACCTTTGCAGGTGTTTTGAGTTGATTAGCTGATTGGCATGTCACCATATTCTAATTTGTTGAGATAGTGAATTGGTGGGTTTTTGTTAAATGTGAACCAAAATCATCACAATTAAAAGAACCAAAGACTTAAACTACTTCAGTCTGTGTGCACTGAATTTATTTAATACACAAGTTTCACAATTTCAGTTGAATTACTGAAATAAATGAACTTTTCCACGACATTCTAATTTATTGAGATGCACCTGTATATATATATATATATATATATATATATATATATATATATATATATATATATATATATATATATATATATACTATACTTTCTATATCATTAAACTAAGAAGCTTTTGCACTGAACTACGTGTGTCTGTGTAAACTTCTTCCTGGTATTCAGACGAGAGGAAATCAGCCAGAGCCAGGTTAAAATTCTGGTTCTGTGACGGGTATCGGATAAGAACTTAACAGTATCACAGTGTGGTATGCTAGCCGCACAAGGGAAAACCGTAAAAGACTTGTGTCGGGTAGTTAAATCAGAACAGCGCATCATAGGTACTGAGCTTCCAAACCTGGACACTGTATATGCTAGTGACTGCCAGCAGCTTTTTTTTTTTTTTTTTGCCGCTAATAAACCTTAAAATAATAATAATAATAATAAGAAGAAGAAGAAGAAGAAGAAGAAGAAGAAGGAGTAGGTGCTGTAAACCAGATTCTAGTTCAGCTCTAATAAGTCTGAATGAGCAGAAGTCAGAAACAAGACAAGATTTGGTAATAGAGATTAGTCAAGAATTATATTCACTTAAGCAAGATAAAAATAAAAGTGCAGTTTTTGTGGGTTCTGGCTCATATTGGGTTGAGAGGTAATGAAGAGGTAGATGTTTTAGCAAAAAAGGCCATAGAATGAGAAATAGTTGATATTCAGGTTCCTTTTAGTAGGTCAGAAATAAAATCAATAATCAAAAAGAATATTCTGAAACTATGGCAACAGCATTGGGACACTGATACAAAAGGTAGACATTTCTATCAAACACAGTTAACAGTGGGTAAGGGAAGAGTATCAGGTGGGGTAGAAACATAATACCACTAATGTTACAATATTGGGAAGTACTGGCTTACACAGGCGTATATAAGTATGTTATTTATTTATTTATTTATTTATTTTTAAAATTCTGCCATGGGGGATGAGTGTGGACGGAGGAGCTGAACACGCAGCGCCGGATGAAACTCTATGAACCCTCTATGTGGGTATAAGAATGAAGGGTGATTGTATGTGGGCTGGTAGTTTGAACAAGAAATCATAGGGAGAGTGTCAATGGTCCGTTTGAGCGATAGGTGGCGGTAATGCACATAAATGTCTGCGATCCGCCGTAAAGCAAGAAAAAGAAGAAGAAGGCGCTGTTTATTCACAACAGAAGCAGGTGATATTCGGTTCTTCACCCCCGAGGGAACGGTTTATTTTTGTCACGGAGGTAATCATTTCTACATTAAAATATTCCTGACTGGTTTATATACAATAACAGATTTTATCGATTTAAAAACAAACTTGTTACTGTGTCTGTATTTGAGGATGTTCACTATGTTCTACTTTAAAACCTGAGGTAAGTTTAACTAGCTGAGCTGCTCGGCTAATAGTTAGTGACTGAATCCCAAACCTTCGAAGTGCAATACAGAGAGAATGATACAGTGGCTTATTAAATCATTGTTCATTCTCCCAGTTCTCTTTTAAATGAAAGATTCATAATTTGCATGAAGTGTATTAGATTACAGTGGGTTCTGCAGTTATTCTTATGATCGGAGCCTCCTTTTCCAGAAACACCATTTAGACCTCATAATAAGACCTTATAATGGAATCAGCAGAGATACGACCGTGCTCTTCTAGAAAACCTCCACACACTCCTGGTCCCACTGACTCACAGGTAACAGTTAGCTATATGTGTGCAATTAAACATAACATTTTTAATAACTAAGAGATTCACCTGACTGTGTGAATGTTCTTCACTTAATCAGCTTCCATCCTTGGTAGGTTGCATGCTCTCCTACTAATCAAGTAAACCATGATATTATCATCTCTTCAGTATCCTCATGGACTATATGTTGTGTTATATCACCGTTAGTTTCAGTCCACTAATTTGATTGGTCAAGTGACATTCCAAGAGTGCTGATATTTAGTATAACGGCACTGGGACATTTCACTGTGTGTATGACTCCACTTATCTGTGTTTACTGCAGAAATTACAAATCTAGTATTAGATCATTACATTGAAACTGTTACTACACTTACTACAGGCTGTCAGTTAGTCTGTGTGTTGCATGGCAGCATGTAAAGCTCTATCTAGCTGTGGCTGTTTTGGGAACTGTTTCCATTGACAGCAAAAATAAGCCAAATATTTGGCCATATTGTGTCTGAAATGTTAGTTACTTGATATTAATTTCTCATTAAGAAAACTCACATAAAAGCAAGATCACACCCGTAATTGTGCTGCTGTACTGAATATCAGCACTGCTGTGATCACCTGCGGCCTCGTGCTTACGGCCGAATCACAGTCGATATTCTGTGTAACAGCGCACTTGTGCATGCAATATTGCTTAATTGACTTTCTTTTGTAAATAAGTATTATTACTCTTTGTTCATTAGCTTTGTGGGGATGTGTGGACAGAAAAATATACGTCTTCAGATGAAGGGACATCAGGCTCTGTAGAACACATCACCTGTGTGAACCTTCAGAAATATGCAAAAAATGAAGAAACTGTAGATGAAGAATACCTCTGTAAGTAAACATGACACATTACAGTCCAGTCTAATATTCAGTAATAATTTTTAGTCGAATCTAATTTGTGAATGAACCACATCACTGACTTTTCCCCATTTATATTTGTACTTCTTTTTTTTAAAGTGACACCAGTCTCTGTGGGACACATCACACCTGTGGACCAACAGAATCATGTGGAAAAGGAAGACGCTGAAGATACAGACTATCTCTGTAAGACAACAGGGTGTATTATGGTCCAGACTAGAACTCAATAACTAGGGGTGTAACAATACATGACCCTTGACACAATGCATCAGGATGGAAAAATGTGATGGTCTGTGTGGAAATGTGTGATATCAGCATTCTATTAATTATGACTCATGCAATTGCAGTTTTTGAACACCAGAGGTCCCAATCTGCAGATACCATAGAGTTACAGTATAGTATATAGAGAGGATGCTGGTCACATTAAAACCATGTCACCTATACATATAAGGGCTACTTTGATACCTCCAATCCAAAATGGTGAGTGAGAAAAGTTCGAAGTCCACTTTCGTCCATATAATCCTTTCAGTCTCTTTGTCCCAAATAACTCCTTGCTAGCATTCCTTTGTGCATTTTCTACAAACTCCAAACAGAGAGCATATTAGTACTCGTTCAATATTTACCAGTATGTCAGAACATCACATCAAGTCAAGCATAAGCTTGCACTTAATTAGCATATAGTTGAGCAGTGGTAGCAAAAGATTTTTTAAGGAAATAATGTCCTAGAGACAACATTTCCATCTCTATCTTTAATCACTCTAACCTTCTGCACATCCTTTCCATCTCTATCCCTCTGCCTCGCCAACCGATACAAATCCCTCTCACCTTCCTTACTGTCTAACCTTGCATACATGTCCTCATAAGCTTTCTGTTTGGCCTTTGCCACCTTTATCTTAACCTCATGCTGCATCTCCCTATATTCCTGTCTACTTTCCTCCGTCCTCTCACTGTCCCACTTCTTCCTAGCTAACCTCTTCTTCTGGATACTCTCCTGAACTTCCTCATTCCACCAGCAAGTCTCCTTGTCTTCTTTCCTCCTTCCAGATGACACACCTAGCACCTTCCTACCTGTCTCCCTGATCACTTTGGCTGTAGTAGTCCAGTCATCTGGAAGCACCTCCTGACCACCTAAAGCCTGTCTGAACTCCTCCCTGAAAACCGCACAGCACTCTTCCTTTTCCAACTTCCACCACTTTGTCTTCTGCTCTGCCTTTGCTCTCTTCATCTTCCTCACCACCAGAGTCATCTTACACACCACCATCCTATGCTGTCTAGCTACACTCTCTCCTACCACTACTCTGCAATCGCTAATCTCCATCAGATTACTGTGTCTACATAAGATATAGTCCACCTGTGTGCTCCTGCCACCACTCTTATATGTCACCCTGTGTTCCTGCCTCTTCTGAAAGTACGTGTTCACCACAGCCATCTCCATACTTTTAGCAAAGTCTACCAACCTCTGTCCTTCTGGGTTTCTTACCTGAAGACCAAACCTGCCCATCACTTCCTCATCCCCACTATTCCCTTCACCAACATGTCCATTAAAGTCTGCCCATATCACCACTCTCTCACCTCTGGGAACAGTCTGCATCACTTCCTCAAGCTCGCTCCAGAATCTGTCTTTCTCCTATTGCTCACAAACTACTTGTGGAGCGTAAGCACTAACAACATTCAACATCACACCTTCAATTTCCAGCTTCAGACTCATCAACCTATCTGACACTCTCTTTACCTCCAGAACATTCTTCACAAACTCCTCCTTCAGGATCACTCCTTCTCCATTTCTCTTCCTGTCCACACCATGATAAAACAGTTTAAACCCTGCTCCAATGCTTCTAGCCTTGCTCCCTTTCCACCTGGTCTCCTGGACACACATAATGTCGACTTTCCTCCTCTGCATCATATCTACCAGCTCTCTGCCTTTACCTGTCATCGTACCAACATTCAAAGTCCCTACTTTCAGTCCTAAACTCCTGCCTTTCCTCTTCTCTCTCTGCCTACGGACATGCCTTCCTCCTCTAACACACCATCCTCCTCTCCTTCTTCGACCAACAGTAGCCCAATTTCCACCAGTGCCCTGTAGGTCAACGGCACCGATGGCGGTCGTTGTTAACCCCGGCCCCGACCGATCCGGTATGGAAGTCATGTTAGTGATTCGCATATTGAATTTGGCAAAAGTTTTACGTCGGATGCCCTTCCTCACACAACCCTCTATTTATCCGGGCTTGGGACCGGCACAAAAAGTACACTGGCTTGTGACTTCCTGTGGCTAGATTAAGCCCAGAATGCAATTCAAGACCATATTCTGTATGGAGAAGTAGTGGAGAAACTCGAAACCAGTGTTATGGGGCAGAGAATGATGTTGACATGCAGTCTCATTCAGCATGTGCCCATCATCGTTTCCCTGGTTGTGGGGGGACTCTTTCTCGATCATGTTGTACCTGGTCTCCCTTACCAAGAGCTTCTGGCTGATGTACAGCACACAGTGCTCTTTCCCTTCCACCACCTGGGACAGAACAGCCCCCAGCCCTCTGTTCGATGCATCAGTCTGCAAAACAAAAAAAGGGATAGAAAAGTCAGGTGAATGCAAAAGCAGGCCCCCCACACAAAATTGGGTTTACCTGGCAGAAATCCCGCTCACATGGCTCTGTTCACCTGACTGTATCTGCCGCTCCCTTTTTGTGAGGTCAGTCAGCGGGCTGGTGATGTCCAAAAAATTAGGTCCAAACCTAGCCCCAGGAACTGCGCCACCCCCTTTTTGGTTTTGGGTCTCACGCAGGCCGCAGTTGCTGCTGTCTTATCATTTTGGGGATAGTCCTGCCCATGGCCCAAGTGGAAGTCCAGATACTGTACTTCCACCTGTCCAGTTGCCCACTTCTTTAGGTTTGCTGTGAGTGCTGCCTGTCTCAAGGATCTCAGGACAGCCCTCAGATGTTGTAAATGCTGGCATAGGCATAGGCACTGTGTGGTTGGAGGATTCTGTCAATGAGACATTGAAACATTGCTGGGGTCCAAATAACCCAAATGGAAGGGTGACAAATTGGTGTAACCCAAACGGAGTGGAAAAGACCATTTTCTCTTGGGATATTGGAGTCAAGGGAATCTGCCAATAACCCATTGTTAAGTCCAGTGTCAAATAAAGGCTAGCTGCGCCGAACTGATCGAGCAGTTCTTTAATGTGAGGTATTGCGTATGTGTCAAATTTAGACACCGCATTGACTTTTCTAAAGTCCACACAAAAACAGACTGACCCATCATTCTTGGGCACCAGGACCTCTGGGCTGCTTTTTTTGTTTGTGTGCAGGTAATTGGTATGGGTGGCTGCATATAACCATGCCTGGAGGTGTCTCTGCGAGGAGTTCTGTGAGGTCCATGTGACCGGGTAGAGGTGCACCTGAAAATTCCCCTGGCAATCTGCTGTCTGGGACGGTAAAAGGTGGTCTCCACAGGGGACCGGGGTGAAATTGGCCACACTTTTGAAACTTACCTTCGGTCCCAGCTCTCCCTATCGGGAACCACAGTCACCAGAGCCACAGGAACCACCTCTCTCTGATATATTTGATGTGCATCACCTCTATCTGTTTGCCTGACCTCATAGTTGACTTCTCTGACTTGCCTTGTGACCTGAGTCCTTGCCACTTTGCGAGTAATTTAGAGCTCGGTGTGGGTAGTGAAATGATCACTTTATCTCCCGGTGCATATTCCTGTAGCCGAGTACCCCTGTCATACAGTTGGGACTGACGTTCTTGGGCCTGACGTAAATTCTCCAGTGTTATGTGACTTACAGTGTGGAGTTTTGCTCTCAGGTCCAGAACGTACCAAGTTTCATTTCTGCTGTTAGAAGGTCCCTCCTCCCAATTTTCCCTAATGACATTTAAGATGCCATGAGGCTTGTGCCCGTACAATAATTTGAATAGGGAAAACCCCATGGAGGCTTGTGGGACCTCTTGTACTGCAAATAAGAGGGGCTCGAGCCACTTATCCCAATTCCGAGCATCATCGTGAACGGACTTACGAATCATATTTTTAAGCGTTTGTTCAAACCGTTTGACCAGCCCATCTGTCTGGATAGTAAACACTGGTGAAAATTTATTTAATCCCCAATAATTCATAAAGTTCATGAAGCCTGCATGACATAAAGGACGTGCCCTGGTCAGTCAGGATCTCTTTCGGGATCCCGAAAAGCCAAAACGGAAGAGTGCCTCCGCAATGCTGTGTGCTGAGATGTGCAGAGGCTTGGCTTCCGGGTACCGCATTGCATAATCCACCGGAACTAAAACAAAGCGCTATCCTCGCACGCACCTTTCTAATGACTCTATGAGGTCCATGCCAGTTCTTTCGAAGGGGACCTCGTGCTTTTGGGATGGCCAGCGGATTCACCAGCTGACCTTCGTGACATGCCTTACACAACCGGTGAACATCGCCGCGAATGCCTGGTCGATTAAAACCTAGCCATTAGGTGGTTTGGTGTTTTATCCTGGCCCAAATGCCCATCCATGGGATTATGGTGAGCTGCATG
The DNA here is from genome assembly GCA_023630585.1 of Cranoglanis bouderius. Lineage (NCBI taxonomy): Eukaryota > Metazoa > Chordata > Actinopteri > Siluriformes > Cranoglanididae > Cranoglanis > Cranoglanis bouderius. The sequence continues at coordinate 22,308,042 of CM042547.1, forward strand.
GAACAGTAGTTCCCTACAGCTTTTTGGTAGCAATAACTGGTTTGTTTCTTCTTTAGTTTGAGCATTCTGCATCACTCGATATAACCTATCCCTTAATAATTGGAAAGTATGGGTGGGAGAGTGCAACATTAGGCTGGATTTTTTTTGACCATCAGTTACTCTCTCTTGGTCTCGTCACATGACTGCTCCAAGGGAAAATCCCTGAGGGGAATCCCCACCAAGGGTGGAGTGGTGGGGGTCTTAACCACCCACCTCACCCTCTGTGTCCCCCTTATGTGGAGTTGACTTCAACGGCCCTGGCGCTACCTCTCCAGCCAATGTTGCACACATTCCACACCGTGCCTTGCTACTGCAGGACCCATCCACAAACATTTCTCTCACTAATGCCTGAAACCTTGGCCAATCTGTCCCAAGAATTAGTGGATGGGTGAGGTGAGAACTAACCGCAGCCTCCACTTTATGCTTTTGCCCACGGCATTTAATAAGGACTGGCACAAGCGAATACTCTTGAATATCCCCATGCACACAACTCACCTCCACCAAACATGCACTTCCCAAAGCCTTGCATTGAATCAGGCTTTGATGGACTGAGGTCTGATTACACTCTGAGTCCACCAAGGCCTGATGTGTACTCCCTTGTATACTCACCGGTATGCGGTATGTTCCTGCTCGATCAGGGGAGGCCTGAGGCACATCAGGGATCCGGATCAGAGTTCCGACCTCCATGCGGGAACATTGATCCTGGAAGTTCACGGCTTCTACGCAGCACCAACACACCTGCCTGGGCTTTGCCCCAGCTCTGGTGGAGAGAAAGACAGAGCTTGGGGAGACGTTAGAGAGGCAGGGGAGGAAAGGGGAGGAAAGGAGAGGAAAGAGGAGGTGGGAACCGGGGCCGGGGTGCTGGGGGATAGGAGGGGAAGAGAGAGACAGAGTGAGAAAGACCAAGGACACCTGGATCAGGAACTGCCACCAAATGATCCTTTGCAAGCTGCATGGCTTCATCCAGGGATGCAGGCTGGTAGCACTGGACCCACGGCACTGTTCCTGTTAGGAGTCATGCGATGAACTGCTCCAGTACCACCAGCTCGATGAACTGTTCTGCCTTCTGCAACATTTTTGGCATTATAGCCCAGCTCTAGTTTTACTGATGTACGTCTGTGTAGCGACTTCTGATCAACCTACACATTATCCCAGACATGTAGCATCATGTGGCATAGTTAGCCTAGTAGGGCTACCAGAACGTACCCCAACCTTACTCTATGTAAATCCTATTCTTGTGGCCTTGTTGGGATCCCTTAAAATCTACTTAAAAAAGAAAAAAAGATTATAAGAGAATGTCTTGCCTCTAATGTTTACATTTTAGTTTTTTCCTGTGCGACTCGGTTAGCTGTTCTCTGTACATATTCACCAGAAGTTATATTTGTCACTGCCTTATCTATGATTTATAGAGTATGCGTTACATTCATCCTTTATTTCTAAAAATAGTTGAATTATTTTCACAATGAGTTTCTAATACTGTTGGTTTTCTGCTCCAGATATGGATGATGACCAGGTACAAGTCTTCTCCTGCTCCTGGTGTTCACTTTCCTTTACATCTCAAATTAACCTCCAAAAACACATCAGAAGATACCACTGTGAGGAATATGAGAGACCGCTACAATCAGAAGAGTTAAAAGACGTGAACCATATCACCACAATAAGCTCCAGTATTCAGCAAACAGCCTCTGTTACACTCGACAGTAACTCCTCTAATGAACAAATGCAGAAAGGAGGCTATCCCTGCTCACGGTGTGGGAAGAGTTTTACTGACCGGAGTAATCTCAGACGACACAAGCGCATTCACACAGGAGAAAAGCCGTATCACTGCTTAGAATGTGGCAAGAGTTTTAACCAACGGAGTCATCTTAAAATACACCAGCGCATTCACACAGGAGAAAAACCGTTTGCCTGCTTAGAATGTGGGAAGAGCTTTATTCAACAGAGGGACCTACAAATACATCAGCGCATTCACACAGGAGAAAAACCGTTTGCCTGCTTAGAATGTGGGAAGAGCTTTATTCAACAGAGGGAACTACAAATACACCGGTACATTCACACAGGAGAAAAAACGTTTGCCTGCTTAGAATGTGGGAAGAGCTTTATTCAAAAGAGTAGTCTACAAATACACCGGCGCATTCACACAAGAGAGAAGCTGTAAGAGTCCTCAGAGTGTGGGAAGAGCTTTATTTTATTTCAACACCAACAAATTCTCATAGCATAGTAACTTATTTGAGATTTACTTTATAAACTGGCCTTGAACAGTTACAATGATTTTAACATAAATAATTATTATAGTTGGGAACAGCTGAGTTTAATGGAATATCTACATAGGCATACCAAAGCCCATTTTCAGCAACCATCACTCCAGTGTTTCAATCCCTTTGTATTAGCTAGTCTTAAACTATCATGTAAAAAGTCTAATTCATCATTAGACAACCCTTATGCAATTATGATAGCACAGCTGAAAATCATGTTGTGTAAGGAAGCAATAAAACTGACCACCTTTGGGCTACTTGGGTATCTGGAGCATCGGCATTTTGTCGGTTCGATTATGGTCACAAAATGGCCAGAAAGAAAGAGCTTTCTTAAGAAACTCCTCAGTCTATGGTTGTTTTGAGAAATTAAGGCTATTCCATGTAAGAAATTTGCAAGAAATTTAAGTTATCTTAGAAAGGTGTGTACTACTCCCTTCACAGAACAGCACAAACTGGCTCTAACTAGGGTAGAAAAAGTTGTTGTAGGCCCCGGTCCACCACTGTGTACTAAATGAGGTGTTTGGCTCACCGAGAAGAACATTTGTGAGGCGCAGAACAAATGAAAAGATGTCGGAGGAGTACTTGACACCATCTATCAAGCATGGTGGAGGGAACGTGATGGTCTAGGGGTGCTTTTGTGCTGGTAAAGTGAGACATTTGTAAAGGGTAAAAGGAATCTTCAACAAGGAAGGTTATCACTCCATGTACCATGCCATACCATACCCTGTTGACGGTGCTTCATTGGAGCCAATTTCATCCTACAACAGGACAATGACCAATAGCACTGCTCCAAATTATGCAAAACCTATTTAGGGAAGAAGCTGTCAGTAGAATGAGAAACAATTATTTCTACCTTTGTCATTGTGTTAACTATTTTCTATTAATTTTGCAACTTGTTTGATGAATGAACGTATGAGTTTCATGGAAAATGCCAAATTTGCTAAATGAATCCAAACTTTTAAACGGTAGTGTGGATAAATGTATGTACTGTATGCTGTGAATATATCAGAGTTTCTCCTGGGAAGTTTAGGTGCTGGTCACTGTGTCTGGGAATGATTCCAGCCTGTCAAGTCAGCATCACTGCCATTTCCCATAATGCACAGCCCACCACCAGGCATAGATTTATGCTGCATTTAAAAAGATTCTCTTGGTTCAGCCTGACTTCACTGATTTTGTTGTGTTTTTCACTTGCAGTATACTTCATCACTGCTTTTATTGAAATAAAGACTTTGTCAGTATTTTAAAAAAAGTGTCTTGCTCTCTTTTTTATGTAATTGCTAAGCCAACCAAGAGGGATTTTCTGGAAAAGCAGAAAAGAGAAAATATTTTGTTCCTTACAGTTCTTAAAAAGTATCTGAAACATCCTGAAGGACTGTGGTTGTATCTGAACTAAAATTAATTATCTTGTTGAGAAATCAGTCCACCATGGATTAGTCACGGTGATCACAACGTACAGAGGCACTGTTAGGTTTTACCTTTAAATTATGTGTCATGAACCCAAGGAAGTGTGGTTTATACCTGATGGAAAAGTTTGAGCACCCCTGTCTAAATGACATATTTTATTGAAAAGTGTGTCAGAACTTTGTCAGGCGCAACAATTCATCCATCTTCTGTACGTTTATCCTACAAAGGGTTGTTCAGAGCCTGGAGCCTATCCCAGTGAACAAGGCAGGGTGCCAACCCATCACAGTGTACACACACACACAGACACCAATTAGCCTACAACACATCTTTGGGCTGGGGGAGGAAACCCCCAAAGCATGTGAACTCCATGTAGACAGGGCAGAGGTAAGAGTTGAACCCCCAGCCCTGGAGGTGCAAGGCAAAGATTTTTTCTTTAGCCCCAAGTAATTCTCCACTTGAACGGTTTGTCACTACGTAACTGAACGTCAGTAAAAGAAGATGGTCTGTAATTTTATATCTTCAGTGAACTGAGGCGAGACCAATCAGACAGGGTTTACAGGAAAATGCGTGGAAATACTCGTGTCTTATTGGCTGACAGTCTCAATTCTGCTCGACGGCTTATTCCGCTTGGACGGTCAAATAAACACACACACATCATGTCAGAATGCAGGTCTGGCCGAGTGTTCATGTAAACACAGTCGGTTATGTCTTCAGTGAATGTAAACAGTTGGGGGGGAAAAATCGGAGGTGTGTCAGTACAGTATTAGGTCATAGGTCAACATTAGGTCTTAAAGTGACAGCAGTCTAATAAACCTGCTGCTGTCTGTGTCATTAATGTTCATCACATAACAAAACACACAGAGAAAATCACTCTCTCACTCATATGACTGAATAACTTCAGTAAATTTAATAAAAATCACTGTACATGTCATACAGTGATGTCTATTTCATTTTAGATTTAATTGCTTTATTCAATTTCTGTAGTATTTCTCACTTGAACACTACTGATAGACCTGCCTGAGAAAACGTCTCGTTATCCTGAAATCTACATCCCTTTTTTCATTTGAAACCATTTTTTTGAAAGGAAACTAGTTGAGTTGCTGATGACATGAAATAAAAAATATTAAACGGCAATGGCGAGATGTAATAGTGATATTTTTTTGTTACATTTATGTTTGTGAAGGTTAAAATATTAATTTAACAGCTCAGTGTTGAGATTATAATTACAATTTTAAATCTTTTTTCAATGTAATTACTTTCTGGGCTCGGACTCGGCCTTGAGTCCAACTTGGCCCCTTTTTGGACTCGGACTTGACTGGTTAAGGACTTGGTCTTGACTCGAACTCGACAAAGGTGGACTCGGACCCAACATTTCTATTTATAATAGGAACACATGAAACAGGACGATGAAAATATTACACCCAAGCAGAGACAGTGGAACATGTGCTCCTTCACTGTACAGCATATGAAAATGAAAGATCTGAATTTAAAGAAAAGCAACTCAATATGGATGTAATCAACATTACAATGCAAAGTCTACTCAAAAGTGGTCCAGGACGAAGGAAAGTATATACTGCACTATTCAATTATCTAAGATGAACAGGCTTGTGTAACAGGATTTAAGTTTGAAATATATTCCCCTATCCAGTTGATGGCGGTAATGCACTAAAAAACCTTAAAATAAGAAGAAGAAAAAGGAAAAAGAGGAAGAAGAAGCAGCTGTTTATTCACAACAGAAGAAGAGGATATGCGGTTTTTCACCCCCTAGTGAACACTTGATTTTTCGCAGTGAGGTAATCATTTCTACATGAAAATATTCCTGACTGGTTTATATACAATAACAGATTGGATCGATTTAAAAACAAACTTGTTACTGTGTCTGTATTTGAGGATGTTCACTATGTTCTACTTTAAAACCTGAGGTAAGTTTAATTAGCTGAGCTGCTCGGCTAATAGTTAGTGACTGAATCCCAAACCTTCGAAGTGCAATACAGAGAGAATGATACAGTGGCTTATTAAATCATTGTTCATTCTCCCAGTTCTCTTTTAAATGAAAGATTCATAATTTGCATGAAGTGTATTAGATTACAGTGGGTTCTGCAGTTATTCTTATGATCGGAGCCTCCTTTTCCAGAAACACCATTTAGACCTCATAATAAGACCTTATAATGGAATCAGCAGAGATACGACCGTGCTCTTCTAGAAAACCTCCACACACTCCTGGTCCCACTGACTCACAGGTAACAGTTAGCTATATGTGTGCAATTAAACATAACATTTTTAATAACTAAGAGATTCACCTGACTGTGTGAATGTTCTTCACTTAATCAGCTTCCATCCTTGGTAGGTTGCATGCTCTCCTACTAATCAAGTAAACCATGTTATTATCATCTCTTCAGTATCCTCATGGACTATATGTTGTGTTATACCACCGATAGTTTCAGTCCACTAATTTGATTGGTCAAGTGACATTCCAAGAGTGCTGATATTTAGTATAACGGCACTGGGACATTTCACTGTGTGTATCACTCCACTTATCTGTGTTTACTGCAGAAATTACAAATCTAGTATTAGATCATTACGTTGAAACTGTTACTACACTTACTACAGGCTGTCAGTTAGTCTGTGTGTTGCATGGCAGCATGTAAAGCTCTATCTAGCTGTGGGTGTTTTGGGAACTGTTTCCATTGACAGCAAAAATAAGCCAAATATTTGGCCATATTGTGTCTGAAATGTTAGTTACTTGCTTATTTGCTTACGGCCGAATCACAGTCGATATTCTGTATAACAGAACTTTTGCTCATGCAATATTGCTTAATCGACTTTCTTTTGTAAATAAGTATTATTACTCTTTGTTTATTAGCTTTGTGGGGTTGTGCAGGCAGAAAAATATACGTCTTCAGATGGAGGGACATCAGGCTCTGTAGAACACATCACCTGTGTGAACCTTCAGAAACATGTAAAAAAGGAAGAAACTGTAGATGAAGAATACCTCTGTAAGTAAACATGACACATTACAGTCCAGTCTAATACAGTAATAATTATATAATACAGTAATAATTATATAATACAGTAATAATTAGTCTAATCTAATTTGTGAATGAACCACATCACTGACTTTTCCCCATTTATATTTGTACTTCACTTTTTAAAATCAGATTAAAATATTTAAATTCAGTTAATGGAATTTCAGGTGAAGTGACACCAGTCTCTGTGGGACACATCACACCTGTGGACCAACTGAATTGTATGAAAAAGGAAGAACCTGAAGATAAAGACTATCTCTGTAAGACAACAGGGTGTATTATGGTTCAGACTAGAACTCAATAACTAGGGGGTGTAACAATACATGACACTTGACACAATGCATCAGGATGGAAAAATGTGATGTGCTGTGTGGAAATGTGTGATATCAGCATTCTATTAATTATGACTCATGCAATTGCAGTGTTTGAACACCAGAGGTCCCAATCTGTGCAACCCATAGATTTACAATATGGTATATAGAGCATGCTGGTCACATGATCGTGTTCTTTCTTGGAGAGTCTGCATCATTACCAAGACGGGAATCATGTGCAATTGAAAAGTGACAGATGGATCGCAATTACTGACACTTGTAATGTTTCCCCCTTTAAACCAGTATAAGATTTCATACCGGTATACGATCCCTGGCAAAAATTATGGAATCACCACACATGGAAGATGTTCACCCAGTTTTCTTTACTTTGTAGCAAATCACAGAAATGACAAAAAAAAAAAGTGTATTTAGTCGCTGAACATTTACATGTACAGGTTGGTAAGTGTTCACGGAAGAGGTGGGTCTTTAGCCGTTTTTTGAAGATAGTGACAGATTCTGCTGTCTGGACTGAGGTTGGAAGTTAATTCCACCACTGAGGGACAGTCAGTTTGAAGGTTCTGGAAAGGGACCTAGTGCCTTGCTGAGTTGGCACTACCAGGCATCGGTTGTTAACCGATCACAGGTTACGTGAGGGAACATAAACCTCAAGGAGGGTGTTGAGGTAGCAAGGTGCTGTTCCAGACAAGGTCTTGTACATGAGCATCAGGGCCTTGAATTTGATGTGGGCAGCTACAGGAAGCCAGTGGAGGGAGATGAAGAGGGGTGTGACATGGGTTCTTTTGGGCTGGTTGAAGATGAGGCGTGCTGCTGCATTTTGAATCATCTGAAGGGGTTTGATGGAGCTGGCTGGGAGGCCCAGGAGTAGTGCATTGCATTAGTCCAGTTTGAGATAACAAGAGCCTGGACTAGTAGCTGTGTGGCCTGTTCAATGAGATAGGGTCTGATTTTCTTGATGTTCTACAGAATGAACCTACAGGACTGTGCAGTTGCTGAAATGTGGTTTGTGAAGGTCAAGTTGTCATCAAAAATCACCCCAAGGTTTCTGGCTGTCCTGGTTGGTTTTAGTGTTTGAGTCTGTCAGAGAGATAGGATTCCACCCAACGCAGAGCCGTTCTGTTGATGCCCAGGCCGGAAAGAGTTGATGGGAGGATCTGATGTCGACAGTGTCGAAGGCAGGAGAGAGAGTATGTTGAGGACAGATGATCTTGAGGTTGATCTTGCTAGTCATAAGGCTTCGGTGACAGAAAGCTGAACAGTCTCTGTGGAGTTTCAAGAGTTTTGGACAGAAAAGGGAGGAGGGAGACAGGTCTGTAGTTGTCAACTGCAACAGGGTTAAGTGCTCTAGGTTCATGAAACATACCTTAAAATTTTTTTTATTGTTTTAATTAATGGCATATTTTTTCCCCAGATCAAGTAGAGGAAAAAAATTATGGAATCACAATGTTGAGGGGAAAAAATTATGGAATCACCTTGTAATTTGCATTTCTAAAATGAATACCAAATATTTGGACAGTAGTAGCTTAGTGGTTAAGACACTGGGCTACTGATCGGAAGGTTGTGAGCCCTGCCAAGCTGCCACTGTTGGGCCTTTGAGGAAGGCCCTTAACCCTCAACTGATCAGATGTATAAATGAAATAAAATGTAAGTCGCTCTGGATAAGGGTGTCTGCCAAATGCCATAAACGTAAATGTACCAGCACAAGTCTAAAAATGCAAATAAGTCCACAGCCAATGCTGGACCATGCCCCCGCTGCCACATACCTCCACCACCCAACTCAGGCCGGGGAGCCGTCTGGCCTGCAGCTGACCAGGTAATCCGCCACCACCATCTGCACTTTATCTCCCGGTGCAAATTCCCTTAGCTGACTACCTCGTTATACTGCCCAGATTGACGTTCTTGCGCCTGTAGCAAATTCTCCTGTGTTAATTGCTCCAATGTGTGGAGTTTTGCTCTCAGTTCAAGAATATACTGAATTACATTTTTGCTTTAGAAGGTCCCTCCTTCCAATTTTCCCTAGTAATTCAAATGGGGTATAACAGGGGCTTGAGCCATCTATCCCAATTCCGCACATCATTATGACCGGAATTACAAATCATATTTTTAAGTGTCTGATTAAGCTGTTCGACCAGCCCATCTGTTTGTGGATGAGAAACCCTGGTGCGAATCGATTTAATCCCCAATAATTCGTAACGCTTGCAAAGTGTTTGCAACATGAATGTAGTGCCCTGATGAGCCGGGATCTCTGTCGGGATCCCGACTCGGGAGATAACATCTAAGAGGGTAGATTAATGGTAATGGGAGCAATAGCACTTTTGGGGTGGCCAGCGGATTCACCAATTAACGTTCACGACATGCCACACACCACCTGCGAACGTTGCAGCGAATGTCCAGCCAATAAAAACAAGCCGTTAGACGGTTTAATGTCTTATCCTGGCCCAAATGCCCAGCCATGGGATTATGATGAGCCATGCGGAACAAAATTTCCCTACGGCTGGACCAACAACTGGGTTGTCTCTTCCTTAGTTTGAGTTCTGCTTCAGTAGATATCGCCTATCTTTTAATAATAGCGAAGTAAAGGAAGGAGAGTGCAATGTTGGGTTCATCCCGAAGAGAATTTCCCTTTAAGGCTGGGGGGCAGTGCCCTCCCCACCCTCTATGTCTTCCTGACCTGGAGCTGATGTCAACGGCCCATGCAACACCTCCCCAGCCAAGCTGTGCACATCCCACCTTGTGCTTCGCTACTGCAGGATCCATCCACTAATATTTCTAGGACTAACCCCTATCTCCACTTTATGCTTTTGTCCTTGGAATTTAATAATGACAGGCAGACACCTCACCAGTCATGCATTTCACAGTGCCCCGCATTGAATCAGGTTTTGATGGACGGTGGTCTGGTTACACCCTGAGCCCACCGAGGCCTGATGTGTACTGTCTTGTATACTCACTAACATGTGGTACGTTCCTGCCCGATCAGGGGAAGCCTGCAACATGTCAGGGATCTGGATCAGCATTTCCACTTCCATGAAAGAATGCTGATCCTGGAAATGCTCTGCTTCCCTGCCGTGCTGGTGGACCTGCCCAGGCTTAGCCTCAGTTCTCGTGGGCATGGATGGTTCTATCTGCATGGAGAGAGTCAGAGTTTGGGGAGACATTTGAGGTGAAGGATAAGGAGAGGAGGGAGGGGTAGGGAAACCCTGGGTCCATGGAGCTGGTTTCAGAGGAATTTGCCCCCATTTTCACGATGCAGGGATGTGGGGAGAATGAAAGAGAGAGAGAGAAAAGAGGGGGGCTCACTGTCCCCAGATACGCCACCACATGGTCCTCTGCCAGCTGGATCACCTCACCTAGTGACGCTGAACGGTGGTACTGGACCCACTCCACCATCCCCTGCGGTAGTCTGGCAGCGAAGTGCTCCAGCGACACAAGGTCGACTACTTCTTGGGCGTCGTGCCCCTCTGCCAGCAACCGTCTTCAGCAGGTGTCCCAGAGTGCCAGTGAGCAGAAATGCTGACGGTGCTGTTCAGTGGTGCAGTCTACCCGTCCCATAAACCGCTTCAGTGCCAGGATTTTTGTACTTTTTTTTTGCGGCAACTACTTGAATTGGCGAAATCGCGATTGTATAAAATTGTTTTGCATGGTCTTTCACAGTGATGTTTGTTGGTAAATGAGACCTAGTTGTGTTCATGTTCGAATCAAAAGGACTTTGACTGAATGCACGTTGTCATGACGTCACATGATGCATCTTGGCAAAAATCTGCGGTAATTTTGAAAAATTGCAAGCTCCTCAGACTATTGCTTTATTTTGTGTTAATTTCTGCGCAAAATCACAATCCTGGAAAGACTGGTTTATGCAATCACATTTTTGGGAGAATTTATACATTTATGTATAAATATTTAGTGAATCTATAGTACAATTTTTTTATACAGACAAAAATGCACATTGTTTTGTGTTGCTTATGATTCTGAAATTAAAAAAAAAAAACTCTTCACTCAGTATTTCTTAATTCAAATTTTGTTTAAATTATTCTGAAAATAGCAAAACGTGAACCTAGTATCGAGAATTGAATCGACTTGTGTATTGTTACACCCCTATGAATAACTTTTTGAAGTATTAACTAGGCTTTATTTGTGACTGGACCAGTCCTTCAGCACTGGTTTCCCTCTTGTTCTTAATAGTTTTACTTGAGTTGAAAGTATTTAAATGTAAATCTTGGAATTTCAGGTGCTGGGACATCAAACTCTGTGGAAAATGTAGACCAGAATAATGGAGGATTTGAAAGGAAGCATGTAAAAGAGGAAGAGTCTGAAGATGAAGGCAACCTCTGTACAAGGACAGACTGGGGTTGAGTAACACTGACACTTTAATTCTCATTCAAACTCCTGCTTTGTTATACAATTTATTAATATTAACGTTTATTGTCATCAGGAAAGACCTCCTTTATCATGTGTGAATTCAAGTGTCCTCCACATCCAGATGACCTCTAGCAACAGTGGTAGCTGTGAGGCAGTCAGACAGCTAGCATCAGTTTATTGTTGCCTTTCAGTTCACTTCGTATAACACAGGATGTATGGGATACCGAGCTTTCACCACCGTGTTGAAGAGAAGACATGACCTGTTTTCATGCTTGTAAGGCAGGTGAGGTAGAGGGCCATGTCAGCTATACAACTGTCTTCACCACTGTCTTTCAGTGTTTACACTCTTTGAGAACACTTCTGATTGAGGTATTATACCTAGTCTATTGGGCTATTTTTGATACTTGCTCTTTTGGTTTAGAATGATAAAATACTTCAGTGAGTTATTTAATCATAATGTTCTTAAGAATTTTTGCTAGATTTTGAGCCCACAGTGATGAGTCTCTAAACTAGCTTCTGTGGCATTTTGTGGTATCGTAATACCTTCGCTTCAAAGAAGATGGACATTTGTCCTTGTCTTGAGGACTCTACCTCTTCTCTACACAGGAAGATGATGCCTGTGATACCTACCTGGTTTGCCTGGGTATAGTAGGACAATTCTGATGCAGCTTGATGTGTGTATGTTTTTCCCCTGTATCTGTCACATTTGTCGAAAAAAAAATCTCTGACATAAACTGGTGGACCAGCAGGACCATGTTTTTTTTGGTTTGCCAAGCCACCCCAGAGGGACTCGGGTGGCAGTGTGGAAGATATAGATGAGTGTAGCACCACCTGGGCCAAACGGGTGGAGCAGTTCCATGCATTACCTGTTGCTGCGCTCAGCTGCTTTACTATGGTGTTACATTCTGCCTAGAGACATATACATGTTGGGCTGCGGTAGCTCAGTGGTTAAGATGTTGGGCTACTGACTGGAAAGTTGTGAGTTCAAATCCTAGCACTGCCAAGCTGCCACTGTTGGGCCCTTGAGCAAGGCCCTTAACCCTCAGATGTATAAATTAAATAAATGTAAGTTGCTCTGGATAAGGGTGTCTGCCAAATATATATATATATATACACTCTTGGAGTTCTCTTAGTGTTTAAGTGAAGGTGTTGATGTTTATAAACATATAAAAAAAAATCCACACTGAATCAGTAGTGTCAGTTATGAAAAATTATTTAAACTAATCAGCCCTACTCTATAGCTGACTTTACCCTTAATGTTACCAAGTGTCACCTTCCTTACAGGCATGAATAGATGTGTCTTCAGCCAGGTGCATAAAGGTGTGGTAACCCATATTATTTCTGTGATACATTGTTTCTTTCATTCAGAGAACAGGGTTTTATAACCATAACCTAATGTTCCTCGGACTGGGCCGTATCTATGTGATAGGAAACGTTTAGGCGGGTTTTACTTGGTGGGCAATAAAATGTTATTGACTTGTGCTGCAATAAAGTTTTCCTAAATAACAATCATAAGCTACGGTTATTCAAATGTGATAAACCTTAATTTCTATTTTCCTCATCTTGCTGAAAGAGCCAACAGCCGTAGCCTGATTACACAGCATGTAGGGTTGGCATTAACCCAGCACAGCAGCCAGTCAAGCTTCACGCTGAATTTCATACCCAATCAAGTCTAAACAACAACAGTAGCATTTTTTCTTGTGGCCTTGTTGGGATCCCTTAGAATCTGCTAAAAAAATATATAAGAGAATGTCTTTCCTCTAATGTTTACATTTTAGTGTTACACTGTGTGACTGACTTGGTTAGCCATTCTCTGTACATCTTCACCAGAAGTTATATTTGTCATTGCCTCATTTATAATCTATAGAACATTGGTTACATTCATTCTTTTTTTCTAAAAACAGTTTAACTATTTTCACAATGAGTTTCTAATACTGTTGGTTTTCTGCTCCAGATATGGATGATGCCCAGGTACAAGTCTTCTCCTGCTCCTGGTGTTCACGTTCCTTTACATCTCAAGTTAACCTCCAAAAACACATCAGAAGATACCACTATGAGGAATATGAGAGACTGCTACAATCAGGAGAGTTAAAAGACGTGAACCATACCACCACAATAAGCTCCAGTATTCAGCAAATAGCCTTTGTTAAACTCAATAGTGACTCCTCTAATAAACAAATGCAGAACGGAGTCTATCCCTGCTCACAGTGTGGGAAGAGTTTTACTGACCGGAGTCATCTCGGACAACACCAGCGCATTCACACAGGAGAAAAGCCTTATCACTGCTCAGAATGTGGGAAGAGTTTTAACCAACGGAGTCATCTTCAAGCACACATGCATATTCACACAGGAGAAAAACCATATCACTGCTCAGAGTGTGGAAAGAGCTTTATTCAGCAGAGTAATCTACAAAGACACCAGCGCATTCACACAGGAGAAAAGCCATATACCTGCGTAGAGTGTGGGAAGAGCTTTATTCGACGGAGTGAACTACAAATACACCAGTGCATTCACACAGGAGAAAAGCCGTATCACTGCTCAGAATGTGGGAAGAGCTTCATTCGACAGAGTGTACTACAAATACACCAGCGCATTCACACAGGAGAAAAACCGTATCACTGCTCGGAGTGTGGCAAGAGCTTTATTCAACAGAGTAATCTACAAATACACCAGCGCATTCACACAGGAGAAAAGCCGTATCACTGCTCAGAATGTGGGAAGAGCTTTATTCAAAGGAGTAATCTACAAATACACCAGCGCATTCACACAGGAGAAAAGCCATATCACTGCTCAGAGTGTGGGAAGAGCTTTATTCGACCGAATGAACTACAAATACACCAGCGCACTCACACAGGAGAAAAACCGTATCACTGCTCACAGTGTGAGAAGAGTTTTAATCGACAGAGTCATCTTCAAGCACACTTGCGTATTCACACAGGAATAAAACCATATTCTTGCTTAGAGTGTGGAAAGAGTTTTATTCGACAGAGTGAACTACAAAGACACCAGCGCATTCACACAAGAGAAAAGCTGTAAGAGTGCTCAGAGTGTGGGAAGGGTTTTAATCAAAAGAGTAATTTCATACAACACCAACTAACTGATTTGAGATTTACTTTATAAACTGGCCTTGAACAGTTACCATGATTTGTGTAAGGTATGTACACTACCATGCAAAAGTTTGGAATCACTCAGAAATTGCCTTGTTTTTGAAATAACATCACAATTTATTTTCAATTAAAATAACATTAGAACAGAAATACAGTCTAGACATTGTTAATGTTGTAAATGATTATTGTAGTTGGAAACAGCTGGTTTTTAATGGAATATCTACATAAGCATACCAAAGCCCATTTTCGGCAACCATCACTCCTGTGTTTCAATCCCATTGTATTAGCTAGTCTTAAATTATGCAAAAATCATTAGAAAACCCTTGTGCAATTATGTCAGCACACCTAAAAATTGTTGTGTTGTGTAAGGAAGCAATAAAACTGACCTTCTTTGGGCTACTTGGGTATCTGGAGCATCTGCATTTTGTGGGTTCGATTATGGTCTCAAAATTGCCAGAAAGAAAGAGTTTTCTTAAGAAACTTGTCAGTCCATTTTATTTTTGAGAAATGAAGTCTATTCCATGTGAGAAATTGACAAGAAATTAAAGTTATCTTAGAAAGGTGTGTACTACTCCCTTTGCAGAATATCGCAATTGGGCTCTAACTAGGATAGAAAAGTTGTTGTAGGCCCCGGTGCACAACTTTGCAGGAAGTGAGGTGTTTGGATAACAGAAAAGAACATTTGTGAGGCACAGAACAAATGAAAAGATGTTGGAGGAGTTCTTGACACCATCTATCAAGCATGGTGGAGGGAACGTGATGGTCTGAGGGTGCTTTGGTGCTGGTAAAGTGGGACATTTGTAAAGGGCAAAAGGAATCTTGCACATGGAAGGGTACCCTGTGGACGGCACTTGGTTGGAGCCAATTTCATCCTTCAACAGGACAATGACCCAAATCACTGCTCCAAATTATGCAAAACCTATTTAGGGAAGAAGCTGTCAGTAGAATTCTGTCTGTAATGGATTGGCCAGTGCAATCCCTGGATCTGAACCCTATTGAGCTGCTGTAGGAGCAGCTTGAGCAGATGGTATGAAAAAAGTGGTCATCAAACCAATCCGACTTGTGGCAGGTGCTTTAGGAATGGAGTGAAATTAATGCAGATGACCTCAACAACCTGAATGCCAAAGGTCTACAAATTTGTGATTTCTGCAGATAGACGATGTTGCCTGTCACTGTATCTGGGATTGATTCAGTTTAGTAATGGGTAAGATTCCAGCCTGACGATTTTGCCAGGTCACAAACCTGTCTTCATTTCCCATAATGCACAGCCCACCACCAGGCATAGAGTTATGCTGCATAAAAAAGATTCTCTTGGTTCAGCTTGACTCCACTAGTTTTGTTGTGTTTTTCATTTACAGTATACGTCATTACTGCTTTTATTTAAATAAAGACTTTTTCACCATTAAAAAAAGTCTCTGGCACTTTTTTTTATATAATTCCCACAAATCCACATGCCGAAGATACTGAACCCCAAGTTGCTCCTGATGGCAGGCAAGCACCCCAAGTGTGTGTGAATGAGAAACAGTCTAAAATGCTTTGTAGAACTGCTTTACATAAAGCCGCTATATGAGTGCAGACCATTTTACCATTTGAAAGTTTGTGAAACCTTTCTAATGTTCTTTTTTAAACATCATCAGATGACACATGCCCTAAAAGTAGGTAAAGAGAACCCAATTAAACAAATGAGACAAAAATATTATACTTAGTCATTCCTAAATACCAAGTATAAGACACAAAGTGTATGTGGCAAGGCATTCAGGCTATCACAGACTACAAAGCTACACCACTTGTCTGTGATGGTGATGCCTCATTCTCAGACACACTGAACTTTCAAAGCACACAAGCACATGCCAGCAGGGAAAACCACCCCAACTCCCACTGACCAAGTACTTGCACACATAAAGAGTAGTCTTCCCACCACACTGGACCCATTTCCGTACACCTACCATCCCAATCGCTCAACAGAGGATGCCATATCTACTACCATCCACCTTTCTCTGACCCATCTGGACAAAAAAGAACAATTATGTGAGGAGGCTGTTCTTAGACTCCAGTTCAGCATTTATCAAACAGAAACTGATAAAGGTGAGTCTGCTGGGTCTGAACACCTCCCTCTGCAACTGGATTCTGGACTTTTTGACTGGGAGACCCCAGTCCATCAGGATCGGCAACTCCACCTCCAGCACCACCACACTGAACAACGGCACCCCCCAGGGCTGTGTGCTCAGTCATTCCACTCCTGTTTACCGTGCTGACTCATGGCTGTGCTGCAAAGTTCAGTTCGGTTCACACTGTCAAGTTTGCTGATGACAGTTGCGAGCCTCATCAGCAACAGTGATGAGTCCAGAGAGGAGGTGGACCAGCTCGCAGAATGGTGTAGAGACAACAATCTATCTCTAAATGTTGATAAGACTAAACAGATTATTGTTGACTTCAGGATGACCTGAGTGGACCACTCACCACTGCACATCAATGGAACAGCTATGGAGAGAGTCAAAAGCTCTTGGTGTGCACATATCTGAGGACCTCTTCTGGACTCTCAACACCACCTGCCTAGCCAAGAAGGCCCAGCAGTGCCTCCACTTCCTGAAGAGAGCTGAAGAGGGTGAAGAGAGCCAAACTCTCCCTTCCCATCCTCACCACCTTCTACAGAGGGATAACAGAGAGCGTCCTGACCAGCTGTCTCACCGTGTGGTACGGGAACTGCACAGACTCTGACCGCAAGGCCCTACAGCGAATTGTGAGAACAGCTGAAAAGATCATTGGCATCTCTACCCACCCTTGACACATACAACAACCACTGCATCTGCAAAGGCACCAGTATTGTGGAATCTCTCACCGCTCTCATTGAGTCTTCACCCTCCTGCCCTCTGGCAGAAGGTACAGGAGCATCTGTGCCACCACCACCGGACTCTGCAACAGTTTCTTCCCTGCGACAATCAGATTACTCAAAAACTTGCTGCCTCCCAAAGCTCACCTGGGCTAGTATGACACCAATCCCAGTATGTCTCAAAAATGTTGCATACCTGCACTTCACAAAGCTACATCAGTCACTTTTTATTATGGAATTGTGTTTGCTGCCAATATTGCTGCTATATTTGTGCTGCTACACTACAGTTTACAGTTTACAGCCCATGTTCTGTGTATTTATAATCCTGTATGTTTATTGTCCTGCACTCATCTCACACTGTTATGTATTTGCACTTTATGTAGTCTGCCTGAGTGCTCGAAGGTCATGCACATTCAACAGTGGTTTCCGTCCTTGCCTTTTACACAATGAGATTCCTCCGGAATCCCTGAAATGTTTCACAATATTATGCACTGTAGATGGTGAAAGACCTAAATTCTTTGCAATCTTGTGTTGAGCAATGTTCTTTTTGAACTGACTGACAATTCTCTCACAAAGTGTGGCACAAAGTGGTGAGCCACGACCCATCCTTGCTTGAAACACAGAGTTTTGGTGGATGCTCCTTTTATGGCCAATCCTGATACCCTCTCCTGTTACCAATTAACCTGATCCTCCAAAATGTTGTTACTTGAATATTCTATAAACTTTTGCCTCTGTCCCAACTTTTTTTTGTGTTGAAGGCATCAAATTCTAAATTTGTTTATATTTACAAAATACAATTAAGTTGGTCAGTGAAAACATTGAATATCTTTTTTGTACTTTTGTCAGTTAAATAAAGTTTCAAGAGACTTGATAAACCACATATTTTTGTTTTTATTGCATTTTAGAAAAAAATCCCAACTTCTCTGGAAATGGGATTAGTAGTATTCCCTCCTGCTACTCAGGCAGGAGAGATGAGCCAGAGCAGGCTAAGGGTGGCTCTAATCAGCTAATTAACTCAAAACACCTTTTTACTCAAAACCCCGTCGCTCAGTGATCCAAAGTCCTCTTTTCAGATGAAAGTAAATGTTGCATTTCATTTGGAATCAAGGTCCCAGAGTCTGGAGGAAGAGTGGAGAGGCACAGAATCCAAGTTGCTTGAAGTCCAGTGTGAAGTTTCCACAGTCAGTGATGATTTGGGGTGCCATGTCATCTGCTGGTGTTGGTCCACTGTGTTTTCTCAGAGTCGAGAGTCGATGCAGCGTCTACCAGGAGATTTTAGAGCACTTCATGCTTCCATTTGCTGACAAGTTTTATGGAGATGCTGATTTCCTTTTCCAGCAGGACTTGGCACCTGCCCACAGAGCCAAAACTACTAGTAACTGGTTTGCTGACCATGGTATTACTGTGCTTGATTGGCCAGCTGACTCACCTGACCTGAATTTTGTCAAGAGAAAGATGAGAGACACCAGACCCAACGATACAGACGAGCTGAAGGCCGCTATCAAAGCAACCTGGGATTCCATAACACCTCAGCAGTGCCACAGACTGAATAATCAAGATTAAAACAAAAAAGGCTTGAAATATTTCACTTTAAGTGTAATGAATCTAGAAAATATGAAAGTTCCACTTTTTGAATTAAATTACCTTTATTTGATCATTTGCTTAATATGCAAAACCTACTTTTGAGAACGTGTCCTAGGATTTGTTTTCCTATCTTTATAGTTTTGGTGTCACACTACTCTAGTGGTACCAAAAACATGTTGACATTTGGAAAACAATATGGCCACCACATGTCAGTTACTGATGTGGATACTAATATAGTCAAACAGCTGTAACTCATGAGTGCTTACATGGATTCAGACGACACTTGAAAAGCATGAACAGGAAAAGATTCTGAGGTCATGCGCAAAGTTGTCATATAAAGGGGCAGGGCTAAGGTCAGATAGCTGTTTCTCATTAACCGTCCAGGAGTGTCCAATCTTATCCGGAAAGGGCCGGTGTGGGTGCAGGTTTCCATTCCAACCGAGCAGAAGCCACACCCGAGTCTACTGAAAGCCAAGCGAAACTGATTGAACAGGTGGAATCATGTGTGGCTCCTGCTTGATTGGAATGAGAACCTGCACCCACACCGGCCCCTTGCGGATAAGATTGGACACCCCTGCATTAGTCCAATCAATCATTTATGAGTTAATGTATGACTGGATTTTTCATAATGACCTGATTACTTAAAAAAAAAATAAAATAAAAAATACATGACCACCATTGGGAAAAATCAGGTTTCAGCAGGCATTTAATAGAGTTAACGTTATCATCACTAAACATGAATGATAGGTTTGGGTAGGGACCAACTACTATTTGATGCAATTTCTATGTTTGTGTACACAAATATAAGCATATCTCTTGGAAAATAAGGTGTACAGTGAAATATATTTTTTTAGGTTAATGTTTTTGTTCAAACTCAAAAAAAAAAAGCCTTTTGGACCCTTTATTTGACTTCTTTTCACTTTTCACTTGTCAGTGTATGAGTTTTGTTTTGAAGCCCGTGGACAGGGAGAGAAATCCACCTTGAGTGAGTCACGCTGAAGCGTCTCCCACTTGTGATTAACAGAACTCTCCAGCAGGCGGCGCTGTGAACATTAACATTAACTCCTCCGTAAACTCATACATGAAGAAGACGAGGTGCAGGGTTTTTTTCCCCCTCCCCTTGAGCTTTCTCACTGAGGTAATGATTTCCATTTCAAAATATCTCTGACTGATTTTTTTATATTAACAGATTATCAATATAATAATAAATATAAAAGCTTGTTATTGTGTCTGTGTGTGAGGATGTTCACTACGTTCTGCCTGAGGTGAGGTAAACTAGCTGAGCTGTTCTGCTATCAGAACAAGTCTGGATTCCTCCTCCCTTCAAAGTGCAGTCCATAGAGAATGATACAGTGGCGTATTCACCCTGTGTAGTTCACTACATAGTCAAAGAGGAGACATTTGGAATTCGGCCTTGGTTTAAAAAAACAAAACAAACAAACAAACAAACCGTGTATGATGTAGCTAAATGGCTAATATTAGATTTCGTCCCCTGTCAGAAATTCCAGTTGGAATTTCAGTTTGTCCTGTAGGATCTTATTTGATTTTTTAGAATCTTTACAATCGATTCTGATTGGCTGGAAGGTGTGCGTTCAAACCACTGATCCAGCGCCGTTGAAAAAGAACTCATCCCAGCACGACACGGTCCCATCCAAAAGTATTGGAACAGCAAGGCCAATTCTTTTGTTTTTGCTATACACTGAAGACGTTTGGGTTTGAGATCAAAAGATGAATATGAGATGATGGGGTCAATGAAATTCTGATCTATTCTTTGATCTCATACCCAGATGTCTTTAATGTTTAGCAAAAACAAATAAACTGGCCTTGTTGTTCCAATACTTTCAGAGCGAACTGATTATTCTGCAGAGGAATGAAATAATGTTCCTCCAGAACAAATAGTAAAATGTGAGTGTTTGCAGATGAGTTTTGCAAATTATATGTAATGTGTAGCAGCAGTCTAGAATAGCTCAGTCCTTCATCCTGAAGTCCAGGGTGACCTAGTAACCTATCTGCTATAAATACTCTCATTCAATGCTGCTTCTTGTTGCCGTGTGCCTATCGGGTTAGACGGCAGATCCAGATGACATGGAACCCTGGACATTATCAAATGCTAAAAGAGCCACACTTCTATTCGTAACTAGTATTCTATTTTACCCTTCCTAACTGTCGGGGTGGTGTCTAAAACCAGGATACCCCCTGCCACAAGGTCATGAAGAAGTGACTGACCTATGGCTGACTGAGAAAGTGTTTGGAGATGAACGCAGCAACCACACTGCCAGGACGTGCGATGTTGACCTCATAGAATCTGGAGAAGGTATACAGTGATGTCCAGGTTGCTGCAGCACAGACCTCCTGGAAGGACAAACATCCCACCAGTTTCCATGAGTTCGAAACATTCCTTGTGGACTGGAACATCATTGTAGGGGCTGGGTGTCCAGCCTGTTCATAGGCCATGGTGATGACCTCTGGGATAGTCTCTGCTTAGACAAGGGAGCACCCTGTGTCTTTGCATCATAACAGATGAGTAACTGATATGCTAGAAAAATAGCTGCTGTGTGGTTCAAATAATACTATAAGGTGCCTACTGAACAAAGTTGGGAACTTCTGCAGATTGACCTTTGTAAAATGCTGCAAGGTCAATCACCTGGTTGAAATATTTGTGAAATAACCTTAGGCAGGAGCACTGAGGTCAGCCACATGGTCACTCCAGAATCATCCAGCCCCCAGCACATGAAGGTCAAGCTTATTGCCAAGGCATGAAGTTCTCCCACACTTATGCTGAAAAGTTGTGCAGACCTACTAGCATGACCCAGACACATGGTGGAACCGCATGAATGTCTAATAACTTTTAGCATGTGAAAGGGCAGGGTTATCAGGAACCAAGTCAGTTCTCTCAGATCTAGAATAGATCAGAGGCCACTGACCTTTTGTGAACATCCGTTGAATTCTGAATGATTAGGGTCTACTGTTTAAAGGCTCTGCCTATTATTCTGAACAATCTGAAATTAAACTTTTGTCTCTATAATTTTCCAAAACTTTTATGGTGTTTGATGTGTGGATAGATAGATAGATATACTTTATTGATCCTATGAGGGAAATGTTACATCAGGGTAAAGAATAACAATAAGATGAAAAAGCAGAATTGCAGATCAAAAAACACACTGAATATTAAATAAAGTTATGTACAACATCAAAAAGAGTAATAGTAATAAATAAAAGAAAAAAGGAGCAATACAAACAGGTTTTAAAAATGGCAGTGAATAGTATATACAACATATGTATGTCATAAACAGTGTGTACAGATGGTTGTGCAGTAGTGTGTTCACATATCACACAGAGGTGAGCTGTTGTGCAGAGTTATGCTGAAAGGTAAGAATGATTTCCAAAAACATTCTTTATGGCAGTGGAGCTGAATCGAGTCTGTTGGAAAATGAGCTCTGCTGTCTTTGTAGTGTGTCCTGAAGAGATTGAGATGGATTGTCCATGATGGAGAGCAGTTTGTTCAGTGACCTCCTTCTCTTCACTGACTCGAAAGTCTCCAGGTTTTGTCCAATGGTAGTTCGGCCTTGCGAGTGAGTTTATTGATCCTGCTGGCATCTCTGACACTGATGCTGCGTCCCCAGCAGACCACAGCATAGTAGATGGTGCAACCACAGGCTGGTAGAAGATCTCTAGCATCTTGGTTCATCTTTCATACATTGAAAGATCTGAGCTTTCTTAGGAAATACTCTGCTCATCCTCTTCTTGTACACAGCATCGGTGTTGGTCCTCCAGTCCAGTCTGTTGTTCAAATGGACACCCAAGTACTTGTAGTGCTTTGTCACCTATGATATCTATGGGCTTGCTCGCAGTTCTCGTCCTTTTAAAATCCACCACCATCTCCTTGTTAATGTTTATGTTTGGGACCGGATGATTCCTGCTGCACCACTCCACAAAGTTATCCACCAGTTCCCTGTACTTGGACTCCTGCCCATCTCTAATACACCCAACTACTGCAGAGTCATCAGAGAACTTCTGCAGGTGGCATGATTTAGAGTTATATTGGAAGTCTGAGGTGTACAGAGTGAACAGAAATGGAGACAGGACAGTACCCTCTGGCGCTCCTGTGTTACTAACCACATCAGACAGCATGGCGTTCCCCAGCCACAAAAACTGGGGCCTGTCTGACAGATAGTCAGCAATCCAGGAGACAGTAGACGTGCTGACACCCATCCTGAGCAGCTTCTCACTTAGTAGAAGTGGTTGGATGGTATTAAAATACAATAGTACTATAGTAGTTACTAATTCCCCAAATCTATGAAACTGCATTCATAATGGGGTTCAGCTGGACTAGACGCAACCAGGCCTGATTACTGTCAGCCCTTTTAACCTTGGTTAAAAGTTCTTACCCAGTAACACACTATGCCAAAGTTGAAAGAAATACCAGAAATGATCAGGAAGAAGGTGTAATACATCAGTTTGAGAATGGTTACAAAGCTTTTACAAGGGTTCTGGGACTCCAAAGAACCACAGTGAGAGCCATAATCTCCAAATGGAATAAACTTGGCACAGTAGTGAACCTTCCCAGAAGTGGCTGACCTTCCAAAATTCCTCCAAGAGCACAGCAACAACTTATCCAGGAAGTCACAAAAGAGCCAAGGACATCATCAGAGGAACTACAGGCCTCTCTTGCATCAATAAAGGTCACTGTTCATGTTCAAGACACTGGGCAAAAGTGGCATCCATGGAAGAGTGTTGAGGTGAAAACCAATGTCAACTCGGGAGAACATTAAGGCTTGTCTGAATTGTGCCAAAACATGCCTTGATGATCCTCAAACCTTTTGGGAGAATGTTCTGTGGACTGATTATTCGAAAGTGGAACTGTTTGGAAGAGTTTAAGGGGGTAATTAGTTTTTCACATGGGTGATGGGCGTTGGATAACTTTTTTTTTGCTTCAATAAAAAAATAAAATAAAAACTGTATTGTGCTTACACTCAGGTTGCCTTTGTTTTATGTTGTATTTTGTTTGAAGATCTAAAATTATTTAGTATGAGATATACACAAAAACAGAAGAAATCAGTATGTTGGCAAATACTTTTTCATAGCACTGTAGATGAACGCATCATCCACACCCACATGAGCCTGAAGCAAACTGAAGAGGGTCTAGAGCACGTTTCACCTGCTGTCTGAGGTGGGCCAGAATCAGTCTCTCCAGTACCTTCATGACATGTGACATTAGGGCGACTGGACTAAAGTCATTGAGGCCAGATGGGGTGGCTTTCTTAAGTACTGGCACTAAATAAGGTGTTTTCCATAGCACCGGTATCCTTTCCTGCATCAGGCTTAGGTTAAAGGTGTATTAAAGGATACTAGACAGCTGGGTAGCACAGGACTTTAGGTCCCTGGGACTGATACGATCAGGGGTTACAGCCTTGGTGAAGTTTCTCCAGCTGTCTCCTAACCTGGCCAGTCATCACAGACATGCGGGGAAGTGTGGTCATCTCTGTGGAGTTTGGAGTTGGGGGATTGTGAACAGGAGTGCTCAGCAAGGGGGGTGGGGGCAAAGCAGGGGTTGATTTGGTGTCTGAAGTGTGACTGGTCCAATGTGGGAAGGCCCAGCTGGGGGTCCTGTGCTGAACCCGTTAAACATGTCCTGCCCCCCGCTAACGGTCTTTGATGTTGAAGCCTGTAATCTGCTTCATGCCCATCCATACATCCCTCATGTTGTTTTGCTGAAGTTTATTCTCCAGCTTCTGTCTGTACGGGTCATTGCACTCTCACAGTCTCACCTTCAAGTCGCGCTGTACTGTTTTCAGTTTGTCCTTGTCACCAGACCTGAAGGCTCTCTTCTTTTTATTCAACAGATAGCTACTTCAGGCTTATTGTTGGGAAAACAGCATTCAGTCCTGGTTGGGATGGTGGTATCCTCACAGAAATTAATGTAGTCTGTGATGCAGTCAGTAAAGTTATTTATAACATTCCCATGTGGCTTGCGTAGCACATCCCAATCTGTAGTTTCAAAGCAGTCCTGAAGGGCCTCACTGGCCTCCTGAGTCCACCTCCTCACAGTCCTTGTGGAGATAGGCTGCCGTGAACTGCAGGAAAATACTGAGTTGTTAACAAGACGAGGTTATGGTCTGATCTATCAAGTGGGGGCAGGGAAGTGTCTCTGTATGCTTCTTTAGCATTTGCATACAAAAGGTCCAGTGTCCAGGTCCAGTCTATTTTCCCCCTGTAGTGTAGTCATAGTTTGTAAGATGTATATTAGTTTACAGTGGAGTCTGCAGTTTTGCTTATTAATTGAGCCTTTTTCAATGGTTTCCTTTTCCAGAAACACAACCATTTAGACCTCATAATAAGACGTTGTAATGGAATCTGCAGAGGTCCGGCCATGCTCTTCTAGAAAACCTCCACACACTCCTGCTGGCTCACAGGTACCAGTTAGCCGTATGTGTTTAGTCTTCTGTTCATTAGTAAATATTTGAGATACGTTGAGATACAGATACGTTCCAATATTTACTTCTACAATAAAAAAAAAAATAGTAGAAACAAATTGACTCTTTCAGGTCAGAGTATGGGTTAGTTTAGATGTTTAATAAGTAACAGATTCACATGGCTGTGTAAATGTTCTTCTCTTAATCAGCTTCCATTCCTGGTAGGTTGCATTGCTAGTCAAGCAAACCAAAGTTATTGTCCTCATTATGCACAGGATCTATATGTAGTGTTGGCTTTCTTTTGTGAAGAAGGATTATTACCCTTTGGTCATTAGCTTTGTGGGGATGTGCAGACAGCAACGTGTATGGGTTTAGCTGGAGGCTCTGTGGAACACATCACCCCTGTGGAAATTCAGAAAAATGTAAAGAAGGAGGAAACTGAAGATAAAGATTATCTATGTAAGTCAACATAGCACATTACAGTCTAGTCTTACAGTGGTGCTTGAAAGTTTGTGAACCTTTTGGAATTTTCTATATTTCCTAAAACATACAGTTTTTACACAAGTCCTAAAAGTAGATAAAGAGAACCCAATTAAACAAATGAGACAAAATATTATACTTGGTTGTTTACTTATTTAGGAAAACGATCCAATATTACATCTCTGTGAGTGGCAAAAGTATGTGAACCTTAGCTTTCAGTATCTGGTGTGACCCCCTTGTGCAGCAATAACTGCAGCTAAACATTAGCGGTAACTGTTGATCAGTCCTGCACATCGGCTTGGAAGAGTTTTAGCCCGTTCCTCAGTACAGAACAGCTTCAACTCTGGAAAGTTGGTGGGTTTCCTCACATGAACTGCTTGCTTTAGGCTCTTCCACAACATTTCTATTCAATTAAGGTCAGGACTTTGACTTGGCCATTCCAAAACATGGTAGAACGACTTGTGTGTTTAGGGTCGTTGTCTCGCTGCATGACCCACTTTCTCTTGAGATTCAGTTCACAGACAGATGTCCTGACATTTTCCTTTAGAATTCACTGGTATAATTCAGAATTAATTGTTCCATCAATGATGGTAAGTTGTGCTGGCCCAGATGCATCAAAACAGTCCCAAACTATGAAACTACCACCAGCATTTTCACAGATGGGATAAGGTTCTTGTGCTGGAATGCAGTGTTTTCCTTTCTCCAAACATAACCCTTCTTATTTAAACTAAAAATTCTGTTTTGGTCTCATCCGTCCACAAAACATTTTTTCCATTAGCCTTCTGGCTTATCCACATGACCTTTAGCAAACTGCACATGGGCAGTGGCTTTCTCCTTGCAACCCTGCCATGCACAACATTGTTGTTCAGTGTTCTCCTGAAGGTGGACTCATGAACATTACTGTTAGCCAATTTGAGAGAGGCCTTTAGTTACGTAGAAGTTATCGTGGGTTCCTTTGTGATCTCATGGACTATTACACGTCTTGCTCTGGGAGTGATATTTGTTGGTTGACCACTCCTGGGGAGGGGAACAGTGGTCTTAAATTTCCTCCACTTGTACACATTCTGTCTGACTGTGGATTGGTGGAGTCCAAACTTTTCCAGCCTGACGAGCATCAACAACTCTTTTTCTGAGGTCCTCAAAAATCTCCTTTGTTCATACCATGATGCACTTCCACAAACATGTGTTTTGAAGATCAGACTTTGATAGATCCCTGTTCTTTAAATAAAACAGGGCGCTAACTCACACCTGATCGTCATTCCGCTGATTGAAAACACCTGACTCTAATTTTACCTTCAAATTAAATTGCTAATCCTAGAGGGTCACATACTTTTGCCACTCACAGAGATGTAATATTGGATAATTTTTCCTCAATAAATAAATGACCAAGTATAATATTCTTGTCTCATTTGTATAATTGTTTGAAAATCTGATGATGTTTTAGGTCATATTTATGTAGATATATAGAAAATTCTGAAGGGTTCACAAACTTTCAAGCACCGCTGTGTGTTCAGTAATAATGTTTACTCTAACTTAATTTGTGAATGGACCACATCACTGTCTTTTCCCATGTTTGTTTTATACTCCACATTAATGTATAACATTTAAATCTGATGAAATTTCAGATGAATTGCTAACCGACTCTGTGGGACACGACACACCTGTGGGCCAACAGAATCATGTGAAAAAGGAAGAACCTGAAAATGAAGAATATCTCTGTAAGACAACAGGGTGTATTAGGGTCCAGACTGGACCAGTCCTTAAACACATTGTTCTTGATAGTTGTACTTGATCTGAAAGTATTTAAATGGTGGAATTTCAGGCGATGGGGCATCAAACTCTGTGGAAAATGTAGACCAACAGTATGGAGGATTTGAAAGGAAGCATGTAAAAAAGGAAGAGTCTGAAGACGAAGACTACCTCTGTACAAGAACAGACTGGGGTTAAGTAACACTGTTAATGCGACTTTCATTCAGAATGCTGCTATACAATTTATTAATAGCAACAAGGCATGTTTCTTTCCTTCAGAGTACAGGGTTTAAATACATAACCTAACATTTCTCAGCGTGGGCATGGGATCAACCTACACATTATCCCAGGTGTATAGCATCATGTGGCATAGTTAGCCTAGTAGGGCTACCAGAGCTTATCTCAACCTAACTCTCTGTAAATCTAATTTTTTTCTTGTGACCTTGTTTGGATCCCCTAGAATCTGCAAAAAAAAGGTTACTAGAGGTTGTCTTTTCTCTAGTGTTTACATTACTGGCAGTATCACACTGTATGACTTTATGTATGCCACTCTCTGTTTATCTTCACCATAGGTTATATTTTTAATTGCCTCTGATCATCCATAATTCAGAAATCCTTAGTTCCATTAATTATTTAGTATCTCTTTCACAGTGAGTTTCTAATGCCGGCCATTTTCTGCTTCAGAAATGAACGATGCCAAGGTACAAGTCTTCTTCTGCTCCTGGTGTTCACTTTCCTATACTTCTGAAATTTACCTCCACAAACACATCAGAAGATACCACTACGAGGAATATGGGAGACTGATAAAATCAGGAGAGATAAAAAATGAGAATCTTACAACCACAAGAAGCTCCAGTATTCAGCAAACAATCTCTGGTATTCTCAGCAGTAACCCCTCAGATCAGCAAATGGAGAAAGGAGTCTATCCCTGCTCTCAGTGTGGGAAGAGTTTTACTGACCAGAGCAATCTCAGACGACACCAGAACGTTCACACAGGAGAAAAGTCGTATCACTGCTCACAGTGTGGGAAGAGTTTTACTCAACACTATAATCTCCAAAGACACCAGTGCATTCACAGTGGAGAGAAGTCGTATCACTGTTTAGAGTGTGGTAAGAGTTTTATTCGACAGAGTAATCTCCAACTACACCAGCGCATTCACACAGGATTAAAGCCGTATCACTGCTCAGAGTGTGGGAAGAGTTTTTTTCGGCAGGGAACTCTCCAGCTACATCAGCGCATTCACACAGGAGAAAAGCCGTATCACTGTTCCCAGTGTGGGAAGACATTTTCCCAACACAATAATCTACAGCGACACCAGCGCATTCATTCAGGAGAAAAGCCGTATCAGTGCTCACAGTGTGAGAAGACGTTTACAGAAAAAGGTAATCTCAAAATACATCAGCGCATTCACAATGGAGAAAAGCCGTTTCATTGCTCACAGTGTGGGAAGAGTTTTAGTCAACAGAGTCATCTCAAAACACACTTGCACATCCACACAGGAGAGAAGCCGTATAAGTGCTCACATTGTGGGAAGATGTTTACAGAAAAAGGTAATCTCAAAGTTCATCAGCGCATTCACAGTGGAGAAAAGCCTTATCACTGCTCACAGTGTGGGAAGAGTTTTAATCAACAAAGTAATCTCGTACAACACCAACGCATTCACGTAGCGTAGAAACTGATTTGGGATTTACTTATTCAGGTACCTTTAATACACAACTGCATAGCCAACCACCAGAGGGGTATACCATGAAGCAGGATCGCCACGTTAGCGAGCCAACTTGGGGTTAAATGCTGGCTTATCTGTACCACAAAGATGGCTCTCTTTTAAGCTGGATAGATCACAGTGGCAACTTTCTCTACATGGCTAACCTGCTCTGGGCAGGTTAAGTTGAAAGTAACCACGTTGAGAGTGTATAAAGCCTGCCTCCTGTCCAATCAGAGAGCTAGGATTTACTATTGTCACCATTCCTCCTTAGGATCCCATGCCGCTCACTGCTTATGTTGTGAAAGGATTTCTACGGTATGTTAGAGATTGCAGGAAGAGTCAGAATCCGTTAGGGTTTTCAGATTCTCATATGGTTTATGGCCAGGGCCATATCACCTTGCATTTCTCACCTGGGTTCCCACTGAATCTAAGCAGGGTTGAGCTTGGCCAGTACCTGGATTGGAGACCTTCTGGGGAAAACTAAGGTTGCTGCTGGAAGTGGTATTAGGGAGGCTAGTAGTTGGCGCTCTCCCTGTGGTCTGTGTGGGTCCTAATGCCCCAGTGTAGTGACAGGGACACTATACTGTAAAAAGAGCACCGTCTTTCGGATGCGACATTAAACCGAGGTCCTCTGTGGTCATTAAAAATTCCAGATCACTTCTCGTAAAGAGTAGGGGTATCACCCTGGTGAAATTGCCCTGTTGGCCCTTGTCTATCATGGCCCCCTAGTAATCTCTATCCCTGAATTGGCTATATCTCTCCTCTCCACCAATAGCTGGTGTGTGGTGGGTGTTCTGGTACACTATGGCTGCTGTTGCATCATCCAGGTGGAGGCTACACACTGGTGGTGGTTGAGGACCATACTATGTAAAGTGCTTTGAGTGTCTAGAAAAGTGCTATATAAATTTAACTAATTATTTATATGAATTTTTATACAACCCCAATTCCAAAAAAAGTTGGGATGGTAAATAAAAACAGAGCACAGTAATTTGTAAATTTACTTTGACTTGCATTCAAGCAGAAATGGTATAAAAACAATTTTTTTTTTGGGAATACATACATTTATTTTGAAATTGATGGCTGTAACATGTTCCAAAAAGGTTGGGACGGGGCAATTTAGGTGATGTTAAACAGATGAAGCAAACATCTTATAGTATATAAGCAGCCTCCAAGAAAGGCCTAGTCCATCAAAAGCAAGGATGGGTCGAGGCTCTCCAGTTTGTCAACAGATACATCAGTGAATAATCCAGCGATTTGAGGACAACATTCCCCAAAGACAAATCAGTAGGATTGTGCCATTGCCCATGGCATGGGTAACTAGCACATCTGTGAGGGCATCATTAATGCAGAAAGATATGTACAAAATTTGGAGCAACATATTCTGCCATCCAGACGCAGTCTTTTCGAGGGACGTCCCTGCATTTTCCAGCAGGACAATGCCAAACACCATTTTGCCCAGATTACAAGTTCATGGCTGCATAAGCAGAGGGTGCGGGTGCTAGATTGGCCTGCCTGCAGTCCTGACCTGTCGAGCAAATGAAGGACTTGAAGAATTACGCCGCTGAAGACCTGTATAATAAGAATGGGGGAAAATTTCACTTGCTAAACTTAACCAAACGGTGTCTCCAGCGCCCGAACTCTTAAGTGTTATTGAAAGAAATTGTGATGTTGGACAGTGGTAAATACTTGACTGTCCCAAGTTTTTTGGAGTGTGTTGCAGCCATCATTACATTTACATTACATTTACGGCATTTGGCAGACACCCTTATCTAGAGCGATCAGATTTGAAACAAAAAAAACCTCTTAAATTCACATGGTAAAGCATAAAATAATGTGCTGCTGTAATGTAGTACAGCATTCTCCATACTGTCCAACTTTTGTGGAATTAGGGTTGTAGTTTTTTAATTTTTTTATTAAAAAAAATAAAAATTAAATAGTAGGTAACCGACAACAAAATATTGTTTGTTAATCTGTTATGTGTTTTATAATGTGTCTGTCATTATTTCCCAGAGTAATTGGTGCATTAGTCTGCACACATATCACTATCATCCCTGTGGGTGCATACATCTGACTATGTTTACGGGAAGTTAGTGCATAGCTTAATTATTTTCATATTAATTTACACACTTCCTGAAATATCTAGTAGTAACAAAGTGGGCTTTAACAAAGTGTGAATATAGAACCCCTTAAGACCTTTTTTTTTTTTTTTGTATCTGTTTACATGAACTATGATGACTCCATATCCAGAGCCACTGACTACACCTCAGGGTAGATTTAAGGGGATCATGCAAAAACTAGGGTCAGGACAGAAATGACCTTTTGGATTCTCAAGTCACACTTTAATCGTACAAGACTATTAAAGAATCCATGAAAGCAAAATGTAAAATGCTAAAAATGTCTATTAGCTAGTGTTTTCCAAAAACAATGACAAAATTTGCATTTAGAAGATATACGCATTCAAAATTTACCGTCTCTCTCTACCACCAATATGGATCAACAATTTTGAAGACATCATTCTGCACTTCAGCTTCTCATCAGATTTTTTTGTCCAATCAAATGCTCTCTAGAATCTGAAGTGTCCCGTCCCCAGAGTTGTAACAATCACCGTTGAACGCGTGCGTTTTATTCAGTTTTCCAACAGTAAGTTGGTTACGAAGGAAATGGCTTGATTTCGCGCCAGCTCACGGCTTTGTGACTGACTGTCAAGTACTGCTTAGCCCGCGCTGTGAGGAAATCTAAATGCCATTGGATATTTAAAAAGTAGGAGGAGCCACTCTATGTCCCGCCCTGACTTCCTGTTTCAGTGGAAATTACGTCAACACATCGAATAACGCTGCACGTTTTCAGAGTACTTCATGGGGACTAAGTGTAGACCCAGCCAAGGCATGTGACATAACAGTGCTACACAATATAACCATGATTAGGAAAGAGAGACACCGCCCGGAAATATTTTCACTATGGAACAGTAGGGGGCGGGGATGTGAGACGGGCCACTGCAGAACAATACTTTGTTACTTCATGAATTTATGTTACCGTTCAAACACCACACATTAAAGAGCGGCAGAGACTGTTTGGCAGTATGCCTTTGGCGGTATGTAGCCTATATACGGCCACTGACTCATTAAAAGGCTATCTAAAAAAAACCCGCTTCCTATATTTCATAAACAAAGAAGGAGATAAGACATTAAAGAGGCACAGTAATGTACAGTAATGAGCGCTTTAAATTCGAATGGATTCTGATTGGCTGTCAGTGTTTTATCGTTCATCAGCTGGAAAGAAAATCGTTCTGAAAGTGATCCCAACGATATCGTCCCACTATATAGTTATCATTGTGGTGTGGACTCTGCTATTCTTTTAAGTATAGAATGATTTTTAAAACGATATCTTTATAGTTCTAGTTCTCGTTATCGTTCTTGGTGTGAAAAGGGCCTTAAGACAGTACGATTATTTGAGAAGTACATGAAATCACATTGCAACACTATACCATTTTTCAATTTAGTTTGATTTACCTAATTTGCAGGAGGTTATACTCCAGGTCTCCACACATCTGGGAGTTGCTAAAATGTATGATAATTCAGATTTTTTTTGTTTTTTGTTTTTTTAAATAAAGATTTACCTCGGAGGCCACCCTGGTATGCCTACAGGTGGGGGGGGTCCTAGGTGTGGAGGAAGTCTGTTACTGTATACCACGTGTGGATTTAGCAGAAAAAAAAATATCGAAGGGCCAATTCTTCAGCCAGTGTGTAATTTGGAGGTGGAGGCCAAGCACTTTGTCATAGGCGAGGCAATCGGACAAAGAAGAGAAGTAAGGACTTCAACTACGTCAACTATTTTTTTGTCACACGCCTTTATGCGTCTTGCAGTAGTGACAGTGTTGCTTTTTGCCATCAAAAAAAAAAAAAAAAATATATATATATATATATATATATATATATATATATATTGATATGAATTCTTTAAGGGAGTTCATTGTTATCATTTGTTCTTCTGCCATAAAATATACAGCCGTAACCCCATCCATCTCCGGCTTTTCATCTGCATTTGAGCCGGTGTGAGATCCGCCCTGTTTAAAGTGAACGCATGCAGGACTTCATGAGGAAAACCTGGCTCAGCTTAACCCACATTGTCGGTTAACTGACGTCATGATACCAGTTAACCCAGTTGGTGTATGTTTGGTTAAGTGAAGTTGGCTAATTTAAGCTTGCTTTGTGCTTTGTGGTATAGCCCTCAGGTCAGAAATTGGATCACA
This sequence comes from Cranoglanis bouderius, assembly GCA_023630585.1. Lineage (NCBI taxonomy): Eukaryota > Metazoa > Chordata > Actinopteri > Siluriformes > Cranoglanididae > Cranoglanis > Cranoglanis bouderius. The sequence continues at coordinate 22,341,569 of CM042547.1, forward strand.
TGCACAACCAGGAAGTAAACACTCCAAGGTCACCCAAGTACTGATTACATATGTTTTCAATCCACAAACTACTCTATATAAGCAAACACTGGTTCACAGTTTCTTTGCAAAGTGCAGCAGCTACAATGCTGCAACATTATTGAGCCTTTCTTTACTCGAGACTACCGTTTCGTTTTTGACCTTAACCAGCTTTTCTTATTTTCCCTTTATGTATGCTAGCCAAGTTCAGCATGTTCGCTCGTTGCCTGACGTCTTTGCCTATTTTTGACCCTGATTATTGGATTTTTGTTTATCTGTCTGCTTCGATTTCTTTCTTTCTTTCTTTTTTTCTTCTTCTCCCCAATAAACCTTACACTGCAGTTGCATCCAGTTGTTTGTAAGTGTTGACACGGTGACGCGCTATTATTGGTGTTAATACTGTTGTGTGAAACAGTAAATGTTTGGGCCATATAAGAATGGCAGTAAAATTATTTATAAACATTTAATGAGCATTTTTTGCATACAGTCAGCAATTAAATGAACATAAAATATAATCAGCAAAGGGCATATGCTATAAAACCGCAACAAAGAACCTAGAACAAAGACTTTCCATTCATGAAACTACTGACTTATAATAACATTTTATTTAGCCAGTTACAGGCTATCCCAAATATTACCTTCCAATGCATGTTCCCAAAACTATAACAAAACATTGACTGCTATATGGCTTTTGAAAACATTACATTTTCTCCATGTCTTCATGGCAAGAAGGCTTTCTGCTGTTGACTTAAAGTTGATGTATGTGAAGTTTCTCAGAGCTGGAGATGCTCAGGAACCTTGTAACCTCGTCCTTAATAAGATGGTTCAGCAGTGATGTTTTATTTCAGTCCTGGAAAGAGAAGCATCTTTCAGCTGCCATGCTGGAGATGGGGAATAAGTTACACAGGTCACTTTGGCTCTACTGACCTTATCCCCAAAAAAAATGTTCAGGCATTGGAAAAGGGAGACCAATTTTTTCTACTTTTTCCTCAGTCTTTGCATAGGAAACGGACATTTTTGATTTGCAATATCCACAATACAGCCTTTTGTCATTACCTGGTACAAACCCACTCCATAATCCCCACAAAAGAAATATTTCTATACATCATACATACTGTCTGCACTTACACTTGCTTTAAAACAAGATCCTGGTGGCTACAACTATTTTTTAAACCAGCCCGAATATAACAGCACCCACCACAGACTTGCTTTTTCCACCCGCAGTCTTGTTCCAATACTTTTTCTAGCCCAATTGGGTGGAAATAAAATGCAAACTTGGCAGCCCTGCTCAGGATACAGATTTTCAGGTCAAGAATAGTGTACCAGTGGAAGCTCAGTGGTTAAGGCCTTGGTCTACTGCTTAGAAGGTCATGAGTTCAAATCCCAGCACCACCCATCTGCCACTGTTGGGCCCTTGAGCAAGGCCCTTAATCCTCAGATGTATAAATGACATAAATGTAAGTTGCTCTGGATAAGAGTGTCTGCCAAATGCAGTAAAGGTAAATGAATAAGGACATAAGGTAAGTATACATAGCCATGGAGCATTATCATCACAGGCATTTTTACAATGATGTTGTCTATATATTCATTTAAGGGATTTAAATTATTATTATTAAATAGAATGATTTGTAGGAAATAATTTTTATTTACTTTCAATTTTATATGTACTGAAAATGAGGGTTCACCCATCACAGTTGACAGGGTATGTATGACAGGATTGACAGTGCCACAGATGAGCCCTATCAGCAGGTCATGGCCAGATTCGACAATGAGCCCATGAACAATGAACGGCCAAAAACTGAGGAAAGGGAAAAACTGAAGATGTGGTCTATGAGATTTTTGTAATAAATACAGGTCTAAAGGAGAGGTTCAAAGAATTTGGTGGAGACAAAAACCTTTCCAGAGTTGACCTTGGGTCTGCTAGCCTCAATATATTTAAACCAGCCGTCCCTGTAAAAATGGCATTTAATCATTAAATAAAAATCTGATTAATTCAGGATGACCACAGCAGCAAGGTAAAAGTAAGTATATGTTTGTTTTTATACCAAAAATTAAAGGTTTGTCTCGCATGTTAGACAATTTATTTAATTGTCTAAATGAGGCAGCAGATCCAGGATCTGTGACCATATTTTAGTTGACGGAAACTTAATGTTAGCACGGTATCAACCTTTAACAAAAGGTAAAAGTTTATACTATGGAAGTCCAGAAAGACCAGGCCTTTTCTTGAGATCACAACTTATTTTTTTATGTTGAAATGCATTACTGGGCATACCTACTATACAACCTGGAGGACGATAACATAAAGTACCTGGTACAGTGGTAGAGTTACAGCCGTATAGCCTTAAGGTTGTGGGTTTGATCTAGAACGGGGATGTCTGACTATATTTTATCTAAATTTCCCCTTCAGAACTAACTATCTAATCATCTAACCATTGAGATGTCCTGGTCCTTCAAATTGACCGGCAATGAAACTGACCAGCTGTTCAGCATCTCTCGTTCACTACGGTATAGTTGCAGATTTTTAAGTTGCCTTCTCAGTCAAGTGAAGGACACTAGTTTGCAAATGGTCTAGCATTGACAAATATAAGACTAGATAGATTTATTTATTTATTTATTTGTTTGTTTGTCAAACCCACTATAAGGCCATAACTCTACCACTGTACCAGCTAGTTGTGATTAAGAGAGTGCTCCACCAGGTGGCGCTGTGAACATTAACTCCGCTGTAAACTCAGAACAGATGAAGAGGAGCTGCAGCTTCCCCCCCCCCTCTGAGTAAACGGTTGATTTTTCTCACTGAGGTAATCATCTCTACGTGAAAACATTCCTGACTGGTTTTATTTTTCTAAATTTTTTTATTTTTAAATAATAACATATTTGGTCGATTTAAAAATAAAAAACTTGTTATTCTGTCTGTATTTGAGGATGTTCTCTGCGTTCTACATTGAAACCTGAGGTAAGTTAAACTAGCTGAGCATCTCGGCTAGTTCCTCAGCTGTAGTGGCTGAATCCCAAATTGACCCTCCTCCCTTCAAAGAGCAATACACAGGGAATGATACAGTGGCGTATTCACACTGTTTTAGTGCACTACGTAGTGAAAGAGGAGCCGTTTGGGACCCTGTCTTAGGAGAACAGTGTATTATGCAGCTAAACGGCTAAAAGGTGTTATCATGTAAGATTTCGAAATCCACGTGGCTACAGTTAAATGTCTCGTGCAATATTTTATTCTTATTTGATAATTTATCAATCTAAAAATAATACAGGTTAAAAAAATAAATATTATATATATATATATATATATACACACACACAATGTACTAAAGTTAGTTTTCTGTTCATGTAAACGTATAAAACTACGTTGTTGCCAAATTTTCTGAACGAGATTTTATGAATAATTTTGTCGCTTGTAAATTTTTTCCAAACAACTTCAGAATATCTTGCTCAAATTAGTATAAAGTTAAAGAACTAGTCGGTCCTCTCTCGTATAAAAAAATGAAATTATTTTTAATTCACTACAAATTCAACTGGCGATAGTGTACAGTCAGAAATCGATGGTCCCGAAGAACTTCATCATCCAAGCAAGGTTGTGTACAAGATACCATCACCCTATCCTAACCCCCGGACTATCACCAGTTGACCAGTGTGACACCAGTGTGAGCAGGGTATTGCTGCAATTGGCTCATTGGGGGTGGGGTGGGTTGGGAAGAAGGGGGTGTGACCAGACATACATAATATGTTGTTTACAAGTTATCATCACAGGAAGAAATTTAAATAAAGAAATACCATACCAGAAATACCAAGAAATGTCTCCTAATTAGCCTTTAAAAGGGTAAGGAAAAGGCTTGCAAAACTGAAGGTGGGACAGTAAATTAAACCTGACATTTTATGACCGTGACTAAGCTCATTATAAAATTGAAATAAATGATCTAAAATGTGATATAAAAGGTATTCTGGGCTGAACAGCACTAAAGATACTTACTGAATTATTTTATAGCAAAGAAGCCCAGATAAACAACACTAAAACATAAACAGGAAGTGGTGGTAGCGTTTTATTTTTGGGATGTTTGTGAGTCTTGGATTCTTGCTAGCTTGATAGGTGGATCAAGAACATGTGGTTAAATGTGTGTAGGGTTTATTTGGCATCATCATCGTAGCCGGCAGATGAACTGATTAGATTTTAGAATTGATCCAAACGGGGTCAAGGTCACATTGAGGTTAAATGTATGAAATAAATTTCGCTTCAATAGCGTCCTTCCTGTTTGACGTATATTTTAAGGGTATTTCAGGCAAATTAGCAGAATGCAAATTAGTAACAAGAAGGACTAGACTTGTTGGCAGCGGAGGAATCCCTGTCTTAAGCCTACTTTACGCTAGGGCTGAACGATTTGGATCGAATATCTAATTGCGATTTTTTTTCTAAGCAAAATTCTAGTAAACCTAGTTTGAAAGCAACAGAATCCTCACTGAAAACCATGCCCCCTCTCAGCCACACCCCCAATCCACCACACCCCCTCTCAGCCATACCCCAATCCACCACACCCCCTCTCCAAAATACATTGACATGTGAGGTGTTGTTTCTTTTGGGTACCAATATGTCCTCTTACTCATCTTTTTCCTAATATTCAGTGCTTGTTCACCTAATAGTTGTGCTTTATTGTTATGCACAGTAAATTTACATTTACAGCATTTGGCAGACACTCTTATCCAGAGCTTACATTTATCTCATTTATACAGCTGAGCAGTTGAGGATTAAGGGCCTTGCTCAAGGGCCCAAAACTTGGTGGTGCCGGGGTTCGAACTCATGATCATCTGAGCAATAGACAAACACCTTAACCACTGAGCTACTACTACCCCTTTATACTAGCTCTGTAAATGTGATGATTGCCAGCTTCTAACTGGTCATCTACAGGCAGTTTGTGCACGATTGTTTTATTGGCCATGATTTGGATGAGAACACTCATTATTAATAAGTTAATGATAATATCTATTAATAATAATAATTAAATAATAACTTTTGCCATTTTAATATCACACTCCCTCAAATCGCGATTTTGATATGAAGTCAAGTATTAAATGTTCAGCCCTACTTCACACCATGTTACTTCTTTATGTGGAATCTGCATGCCGTATGCCTAAGGGCTTGGTGGCAGTTCTGAATGACTGAGAATGCTGAAGGCTATCTAGTGTCCGAAGAGCCACAGTTACGGTTGTTACGCACATTTTATTTTACCCCCATTCTAACCACCAGGGGTGGGGTCTTAACACCACACCACAAGGTCATGAGGAACTGACTCACTCATAGCGATTGGGAAGGTGTTTGGAGACAATTACAGCACTCACACCACTAATGTGTACAAGTCTCATGGAGGAAGGTCGGCATGAAAGAGCAGGCCCTTTAGGAACCAATTCAGTCCTCTTAGATCAGGAATAGAACAGAAGCTGCTGGCCTTTTCTGAACATGAAAATCCATTGAGTTCTGATGTTCTGAATGATGTGTATCAGCTCCGGCATTCTGCAGGACACAACTCATAACTCAAAACTCATGTTAGTTATGAGGAAGTGACCCAGCAGGCCAGAGGAGACCCAGAGGTTTCTGTGGTCTTGCATTATAATTCATTTTGGTTGTTTAATCAAAGTCTCATCTTTTGTATGACGAGTATTATTTTACAGGATCTCATAATAAGACCTCATAATGGAATCAGCAGAGATTCGACCATGCTTTTCCAGAAAACTTCCACACACTCCTGCTGGCTCACAGGTAACGGTTAGCAATGTGTGTGTAAAATCATGTGATCTGTTTGAATTTTAAAGCACACCGAATGAAACACATCTGAATATGGAACAGGTAAAAACAGCCATTGTAGGTCAGATCATGGGTTAGTTTAAATGTTTAATAGGTAAAAGATTCATCTGACTTTGTGAATGTTCTTCTCGTAATCAGATTCTTTCCAGGGTTGCTTGCACGCTATCCTGTTAATCAAGTAGGGACTTCATTTTGTAAGTAAGTATTATTGCACTTTGTGCAGACAGAAACTTGTACGGCTTCAGGTGGAGGGACATCAAGCTCTCTAGAACACGTCACACCTGTGGACCATCAGAAACATGTAAAAAAGGAAGAACTTGAAGATGAAGACTACCTCTGTAAGTCAGAAAGGCACAGTCTAGTCAGATGCTCAGTAAAAATTTTAGATCTTACTGAGCTTAGTTTGCGAATGTACCACATCACTGACTTTTCCCACTGTTTTGTACTTTTACTCTGTTATTTCAGGGGAAGCAACATCGACATCTGTGGGACATGTCACACCTGTGGACCAGCAGAAACATGTAAAAAAGGAAGAACCTGAAGATGAAGACTATCTCTGTAAGACAACAAGGGGGTGTATTCCCCCTTGTAGTGTTAATTTCGTTAATGATGATGATGAGACGACACCGACGTCATTAAACACTAACTGTGACTATATTAACATGCAATATTGTTAACGAAACAAGTTATATCTTTTACTCTACTCGATAGCCTACGAAAGTGAGTTCCACAGATATATGTGAGTTCCGCACATAAGCGTAGCGAGGGTATTCTGCGTGTGGTTGCGCAATGTTGGCTTTCGTGATTGGCCATAATACCAACTTTCGGACAGATGGCCTCACAATTATCTTCAAGCAGTCTTTGATTTGATGCAGAATTCATAGTTGAATCAATGAATACAAGCTGTCCAGTCCCTGAGGCAGCGAAGCAACCCCAAACCATAACATTCCCACCACCGTGCTTCACAGTTGGTATGAGGTGCTTCTCCTGAAAAAGCTGTCTTTGGTCTGCGCCAAACATGTTATTATTATTATTATTATTATTAGTTACATTTATATAGCACTTTTCTAGACACTCAAAGTGCTTTACATACAGTGGGTATAGAAAAGAATCACCCCCTTTAAAATAATCACATTTTGTTGCTTGTAGCCTGAAATGAAGACAGACACAGTTTTTGTTTTATCCAGCTGTATTTACTCAGTGCAACTTATAACATCCAGGTGAAAGATACAACACCAACATGTCAGAAAAAAATAAAAACAATTAAAAAACAGAATCACTGAGTTGGAAAAAGGATCACCCCCTTGCTTTAATTTGCCTTAACTTTTTAATTACAGCCTGTAGTCTATTGGGATATGTCTCTACTAACTTTGCACATCTAGACTTTGCCATATTTGCCCACTGCTCAAGTTCAGTTAAATTTGATGGTGACCGCAGTCTTCAAGTCATTCCACAGATTTTTAATGGGGTTTAAGTCTGGGCTCTGACTAGGCCATGCAAGGACATTCACCTTTTTCTCCTTCAACCACTGTGTGGTCAGTTTTGCTGTGTGCTTTGGGTCATTGTCATGTTGGAAGGTAAACCTTCTTCCCATTGACAACTTTCTGGCAGAGGGCAGCAGATTTTCCTCAAGAATTTGATGGTATTTTGCCCCATCCATTTTCCTTCTATCCTGACAAGTGCTCCAGTCCCTGCTGCAGAGAAACACCCCATAACAGGATATTACCACCTCCATGCTTTACTGTAGGAACAGTGTTATTTGGATGGTGAGCTGTATTGGATTTCCGCCAGACATATCGTTTGGTGTTGAGGCCAGATAATTCAATTTTAGTCTCATCTGACCATAACACCTTTTTCCATGTGGCCTCAGAATCTTCATGGTGCATTTTGGCAAAGCTCAGTCGTGGGTGGCTTTTTTCTCGCAACCCTCCCATACAAGCCACATTTGTGGAGAATTTGTGATATTGTTGTCACATGCACACAATGACCACTTTTTGTCATAAATTCCTGCAACCGCTTCAGAGTTGCTGTAGGCCTCTTGGTAGCCTCTCTGACCAGTTTCCTCCTGGCTCTTTCATCCAGTTTGGAGTGATGTCCTGATCCAGGGAGGGTCTGTGTTGTACTAAATATCTTCCACTTCTTAATAATAGACTTCACTGTGCTTCTAGGCATTGATAAATCCTTTGAAATTTTTTTGTATCCATCTCCTGACTTGTGCCTGTCCACAACTTTATCCCAGAGATCTTTTGACAGTGCCTTACCACCCATAGTTGATTGTTTGCTTCAGTTGCACTACAAAATGTCTAGGAAAGCTCTTTTCATGCTGAGCTAATCAAAATGACCACAGCTGATCACAGTTCAAAGTCAAATGGCTTTGTGTGCCATTGAGAAGGTGATTAGCTACACGTTATTAAGTCATTTTTAGGAGGGGGGTGATCCTTTTTCCAACTCAGTGATTCTGGTTTTTTATTTTTTATTTAAAAAAAAAACATTTCTGACATGTTGGTGTTATATCTTTCACTTGGATGTTGTAAGTTGCACTGAGTAAATACAGCTGGATAAAAACTGTGTCCGTCTTCATTTCAGGCTGAAAAGCAACAAAATGTGATTATTTTAAAGGGGGGTGATTCTTTTCTATACCCACTCTAGTATGGGGGAAATCTCCTCAAACACCACCAGTGTGTAGCATCCACCTGGATGATGTGATGGCAGCCATAGCGCACCAGAACACCCACCACCTTTATGTGGAGAGGAGAGTGATCTAGCCAGTTCAGGGATGGAGATTATTTGGGGGCCATGATAGATAAGGGCCAATGGTGGAATTTCACCCAGACACCAGGGTGATACCCCTACTCTTTACAAGAAGTGTCCTGGGATTTTTAATGACCACAGAGAGTCAGGACCTCGGTTTAACGTCTGATCTGAAAGACAGTGCTCCTTTTACAGTATAGTGTTCCCATCACTATACTGGGGCATTAGGACCCACACCGACTACAGGGAGAGCACCATCTGCTGGCCTCCCTAATACCACTTCCAGCAGCAACCTTACTTTTCCCCAGAAGGTCTCCTATCCAGGTACTGGCCAGGCTCAACCCTGCTTAGCATCAATGGGGAAACCAGGTGAGAACTATAGGGTGATATGGCTCTGGCATGCCTGCTGTTATTGTGGCCAAACAACTCTATCTTTGATTTGTCTGTCCAGCGCACATTATTCCAAAAGGCCTGGCTCTAAAGACTCTAATAATCTTTTTAGACAGCAAAGGCTTTTTCCTGGCATGTCAAATTTGTGCAATCTCTTTCTGATTGTAGAAGCATGCACTTTGACACCAACAGTTGAAGACTTACTAGCAGATCCTGTGATGAAATTTTGGGGTTTTTGGAGACTTCTTTTTGCATAAGACGGTCTGCTCTTGGGCTGAATTCGCTGGGACGGCCAGTCCTGGATAAATTGAGAGTTATTTGAAATCTGCGCCACTTGTAGATGATTTTCCTTACAGTGGAATAATGTATTTCAAATAACTTGGAGATCTTTTTAAATCCCTTGCCAGAATCATAGGCATCCACAACCTTTTTTGCTGAAGGTCTTACAGAACTCTTAGATCTTGGCATGACACCACACACCTCAATAGCAAAGGGAACACCAGACACTGGCTGTGGCTCAGGTGGTAGAGTGACTCTATGTGCCGAAGTGTCCTTGGGAAAGATACTGAACCCCAAGTTGCTCCCTGCCGCCATTGGTGAAATTGAGGTGAATGGGTGAATGAGACACAGTGTAAAGTACTTTGTAGAACCGTGAAGGTTAAAAGGCGCTATATAAATAAGACAGGTTCCACCTGCACTTCCTGAGCAGGTTCTAGTCACTGGCACCCAATCTTCAGCACCTGGATATTATGTCAATATGTCAAAAAAGCCAACAATTTCCATGGGGTGTACTTATTTTTTTTTCACATGACTGTGTATGTTTATATTTATATTATATTTACACTCCGGTAATCTGAAAATGCCCACACCCTCCAAAAAAAAACCCAACTGGAGTTCTCCCCCATATATCTCGACCATTTCCACCACTGGCTAGACTAGATTGACTGAAATGTTAATTAGTAATAATCTTATGGCTAAAAATGTCCACAGTGACTAAAACTAGGCTAAAATACTTGCGGTTTTCTTTGACTGAGATAAAACTAAAACTTGACTAAAAAAACAGGATAAGGTTGACTATAATATATATATATATATATATATATATATATATATATATATATATATATATATATATATATATATATATAAAATCTATGGACATTTGACACAGGACTAGATTAAATTTAAAAAATTGCTGACAAAAATTAACACTACCCCCTTGTTCTTTAGAGATTTCCTTGTAAATCATGTAAATGATTGAATTTCAGGTGGAAGGAAATCAAACACAGTGGAAAATGTAGACCAGCAGAGAGGATTTCAGAGCAAGAATATTAAAGAGGAAGAGTTTAAAGACAAAGACTACCTCTGTACAACGACATTATGGGGTGAGTATCATCGGAACTCTCATTCTAAAGGTTGCTATACAATTAATTAATAAGAAAAAAATATAGGAAGAGGTGAAACATTTCACCATCCGTTTCTAATACTATTCATTTTCTGTTCCAGAAATGAGTGATGCCCAGTTTCGAGTCTTCTCCTGCTCCTGTTGTCCCCTTTCCTTTACATCTCAAAATTACCTCCACAAACACATCAGAAGATACCACTATGAGGAACATGGGAAACATTTAAAATCAGGAGAGATAATATATGAGAATCTTGTGACCACAAGAAGCTCCAGTATTCAGGAAACTATCTCTGGCACTGCCAGCAGTAACACCTCTGATCAGCGAATGGAGAAAGGAGTCTATCCCTGCTCTCAGTGTGGGAAGAGTTTTACTGACCGGAGTAATCTCAGACGACACCGATATATTCACACAGGAGAGAAGCCGTATCACTGCTCACAGTGTGAGAAGAGTTTTACTCGAAAATATGATCTCCAAACACATCAGCGTATTCATACTGGAGAGAAACCGTATCACTGCTCAGAGTGTGGGAAGAGTTTTACTCGAAATTGTGATCTCCAAATACACCAGCGCATTCACACAGGAGAAAAGCCGTATCAGTGCTCAGAGTGTGGCAAGAGTTTTAATCAGCAGAGCCATCTCCAAACACACTTGCACATTCATACAGGAGAGAAGCCGTATGCCTGCTCACAGTGTGGGAAACGTTTTACTCGACGGAATGATCTTCAGATACACCGGCACGTTCACACTGGAGAAAAGCCGTATCACTGCTCGCTCTGTGGGAAGAGTTTTATTCGACAAGGTGAGCTCCAAATACACCAGCGCATTCACACAGGAGAAAAGCCGTATCGCTGCGTACAGTGTGGGAAGACTTTTTCCCAACACAGTAATCTTCAACGACACCAGCGTGTTCATACAGGAGAGAGGCCATATCACTGCTCGCAGTGTGGGAAGAGTTTTGCCCAACACGGGAAGCTCCGACAACATCAGCGCATCCACATTAGGGAAAAACTACATCGCTGCTCGGATTGTGGGAAGAGTTTTAGCGAACAGAAAAATCTCAGACAACACCAGTGCGTTCACGTAGCAGAGAAACAGACTTGATATCCGTAGTGTGGATGGAGATTTACTTTACATACAGAAGTGCTCCAAGATTAAGCCATCGGCTTATTACGTTGAGAGCACTGAATAAGCTGACCTGCTAATAGTTATCGTGATTTGCTTAAAATGTGTAGGTAAATGTATTTATCGTGTTAGTACATCATGCACCTACATAGTAAACATCCTACGTTTGTCGGAAGCAAATCTTGCCTCGTCAGGGTGCTCAATTTTTTTGTAAGCAGTGTAAGGAAATATAAGGGTCTGACAGAAACGTAGGTTTTGATCTGGTATGATCTGAATTGATTTCCCTTCTCCCATGCCATAAGGCTGATAAGCAGTAACTGCAAATGGCCCAGTCGGCAAAGAAGCTACAAAGAAACATCCTCACCTGATGCCAGCAAGTATGAAAATCATAATATGGGAACAGGAGAACAATAATCCCATCCCGATGCCCTACTTCTGCTTAGAGTTTTCATCACTCACTGCTGTTAAGGATGGGCCCCACATGGACAGCCCAGTCCCTCCAGGATTTTGCGATCGCAGAAATTAACGCAAAATCAAGCAAACGCCACAATATCCGGAGGAGCTTGCAATTTTTCAAAATTACTGCAGATTTTCCGCAGATTTGGGCCAAGACGCATGGTGTGACGTCATCACAACACACATTCAGCCAGAGTCCTCTTCGATTCATGTGCGTCGAACATGAGTACAGCTTAAAGGTATTTCAAAACAATTTCGTGTAATTACAATTTCGCCAATTCGGAGGTTTTGAAGAAAAAAAAAAGCCACAGCAAAAGCGAGCATTTTTGGCCGCGACAATCACGGACTGACGGCCGTGGGATTACTGTGGATGGTACCACATAAAAACCCTAAAGACGGCTGTGGATTTTCTTACTTAGGACCGCAATTGCTAAGAACAGTTTGCACTCCAGTCTTCGTCATTGAACTTTCAGTGTGATGCAACAGACTTAAAGTTAAAACTATAATGAATTCAGAAACAAGACTGATGCTCATACTCAAGTTCCTGTTAAAACAATTAGTACGTTTTTGAATATGTATTGGGTTCACTTTTGAGTCTTGTTTCCTCTCAAGTTTCCTTCATCATATCATCTCAGGGAGTTTTTCCTCACCACTGTCGCCTCTGGCTGCTCATTCGGGATAAAGTTATGAATTTCAACTTGATATCTGGATTCCTGTAAAGCTGCTTTGTGACAGTGTCCATTGTTAAAAGTGCTATATAAATAAAATTGAATTGACTCTGGGTTCAGCCTGTCTCCACTGATTTGGTTGTGCTTTTCACTTGTGCTTCTTTACCACTTTTATTGGAATAAAGACATTTTCAAAAAATAATTCCCCCCCCCCAATACAGCTGGCAAGCCATATAGTGATTTTCCAATTTTTGAAAATGGATTCTAAATGTATTGAATAAACACCAAGCACTGTGCTATCAGAATTCAGAATTCACAGCTAATCAGAATTATAGATCATTGTTCTCATAACTCACAGACGGTCTTTGGCTTATGTTTGATATTAAAAAAAAGAAAAGAAAAAAGGATTCTAATGCAACTGAAAAAAAAAAAAGCTCCGAAAGGGAAGTAAAACGTGATGAACCACAAATGGTGCAGCGATGTCAATGCCGACGAGGCACGCTAGAAAGCAGATTTAGACCCTAGTTGATGATCCCAGCACGATAGCCTAGGCATGGACAGATATAAAGCTAAAAAGAGCTTGGAGTCGCTTTTCAAGGAAGACTGATGACCTGATTCAGATGTGGCTCAGCTAAAATCTATGATGATAAGTGGCAGCCACAAGCAACAAGAGCTCACAACCGCAAAGTGTCTGGCAAAAGCCAGGAGCCATTTTTTTCCACTTGCTCCTCATCTGAAGAGAGTGAGGATGTGATATCCTTGGCTATGCCTAGAAGGTTCTTTTTGTCCACACCAAGTATTGCCAACTAAGCCACAACCATCAAGGAGGAGACATCAGAAATGGCTCAGCTAAAATCAGTGATGTTGGACAGAAGCCACATACAGCAAGATTGGAATGCTGGTGGAGTGCTTAGTATAGCAGGAGCCAGTGCTCTCCTGCTCCTCATCCATTTTTTTCTCTACCAAGCTATTCGTGTGGTGGATTTTCCTAGAAGGAAGCATGTTTTTCCTGGTTAACCACCAAGTAAGCTGGCTTCCACTATACCTCATATTGTATCTCATTGGCTCTGAGGAATTACGAGACACGCTACAGGATTTTGTGCTCCCATATTTAGGCTCTCTAGAAGCCAAGAATGCACACCATAGATGTCAGCCACTTCATCACTGACTGTAGCAGAGAAACGGTCTTAAGCCTGTATGTTCCCTGTGCTAATTACGCAGCAACGCTTAGGATGGCATGAGTCGAGCCGATGAAATGTCCAAAACAATTCAAAGCGTGCTATGTCTGTAGTTGCATCTGGGACACATTTCCCAGCTGACTGTGAACTGAAAGCTGAGCCACAATACTCAACTTCGGCTTCAGCACTATCTGGAAAGTGAATCAGATTTAGATTTTACCAGCTGTAGGTACCGTGGGCAGGCTCCAAACAGTGTTAATGCTGTGCCTCACCCAAGCTTGCGGCACATGCTTACAAGAAGGTTAACCTGGATGCATACCTTGCGTCACTTACAGTGCTCCACTGGTGAATTCACCAGATGTACTGTTATTTTCAGGCACATGAAAGCCAAAACACTCAATATGGAGGCACTTCTGATATCCTGGTGAGGTCTTACAACATTGACTCACACATGATGCACATGGGCAGTTAACTATTGTTGCTTGCATTAGAAGAATCTAACTGGCAGCCATTGATTTACTCTGTGACAAAGCTAATCAAACTCACTCCTGACAGGTTGGATCTCCACCAGTCCAATTTATGAAGAATGCCAGGTGTGGTTGACACAGTCCATGTTGGTAGACACACACAATCAACTCTGCGAAAGCCATTTTATCTTCAGGCTTGTTAGCCCTATGGCCCTGGAAGCAGGAGCTCAGGAAACTAAATAAATGCCACTGCAGCCAAATGGATCGGCTAGATGGCACCCTTGATTGGCCACAACCTAGCTCATTGGCCAAGCACCCACATAAGTTCCATCAGCCTTGTATGAGCGCTAAATGGACAAACATCTCTGCACTATCGACTTAACTGTGGTGGATCTCAAATGGATGTCTCCCACCCCACGGAGCTGTTCATGAAGGATGAAAACAGCACAAAAAAAAAAAAACCTTTAAAGAAACAGTCAACAAAATTTTCTTAAGCATGCTGACTAAACTGCAGGGCTGTGAACTTCAGTTCTGGCATCAGCCCAGCCTCTGACGCTTAAGGCCTGGCCAAGGATTCCAAGGTCAGAGGTTGCAGGCAAACAAGGTGGGTTCTGAAGGGCCCCCACCAAGAAGCAGGCCACCCAGAACATGTCCACCCTCCTCTTGCACATTACACATCATGGTAAAAGGGGAAAGATCCCTAGCATCAAAACAGACCATATGATTCAGCTAGATTCTGAGAGAATGCTAGTCAACCTGTCACCCCAATGTGGGGCAGACATAACCACACCTTACCAGTTTAGTTGGGTTGCTATGGGCATTTCCAGCTCTTGTTGGCATGCTTGGACTGTTAACCACAACTGCAACAATAACCCCCAGGGGAGGCTGGAATTAAGGTGCTCGTAGAAGTAGGTTCAGCTTGCAGCTAACCCCAAATACCACAGACACAAACATATCCTCATCCCAGTGAGAAGGTTGTAAGTACCTACTCTCTGGAAGCACAGGGCTTTTTCTTAGAAAAGAGAGAAAAAATGTACAACAGCCTGTCCTTGAGTTCTTCCTACCTGTTTTTGTGACAGTGTCACATCCTGATCCATTCCGACAGTAGGGTGAAAGCCAGGTACATAAATCACAAGGACAGCTTGAGGTTAAAGAAAATTCTCTATCTAATCTGGAACCTATGCAAGCCAGCTCACTAACGGCTGCAATGGTGCAGTGGTCCCACTGTTATAGCAGCAAAAGCGCCCAGGAGAGTAACGTTTGCCCCCTGACATGGTGCAGCAGATATGGGAACAGGCACAGACAAACCATTTTGCCAATGTTCATGGTTCTCCCTAGTGGAGCCAAACAGCCCTCTGAGACACAGTAGCCCATGACTAGCCTAGCAGCCTATTTCCACATGCGTCACTGTTTGCTATGCTACACTGCATTCGTGAATTGGACTACAGATGTGTACTTGAGGCCTCTGAAAGAGCCTGAATTCCACTAGTGCTCTCACTAGTGGGTGGGAACACCATGGTGACCTTTCCCCGGGTAGACACATTGTCACAGATGAGTGGAAAGATGTGGCACCTCGGCTAGGTTATATGCACCTGATGGTTTGACCTCTTGATACAGTTCAAATACACTTCAGGAGTGCTACAATCCTAGCACAAGGACCGTGTATTTAGCTTTTAGGAGTGTTTCAAATGCCCTACATTTGATACAATGCCCAGTAGTCAGAAGTGGGCCCCTCTTGTGACATGTAAGCATGTTTTGGGTAATTAAAATTTCTCAGGGCAGCATTGTGGCATAGCAGGTAGTGCTTAAATAAAGGATAAGAAAAAAAAAACATATAGTATGTACTAAAACATTACAAACATTAGTTGTGAATGTAAAATTCTGTAATAGTTGTGAATGTAAAAGTCTGTGGCCAGGGACAGCAAGCCATCTTGTGCAACCCACACTGAACACTGCAAAAAAAAAAAAAAATAGGCAGTTCCAGGAAAATGTGGCCCAGTGGAACACAACTTCACATTTATCAGACATGTGTGGAAAAAGAGAGGACCATGTGATATGGAACCCTGAATATCCTAAATAATTAAACAAGCATATGGCTCAGCTTCCCAGTTTCAACATGGCTGGTTTTTCTCCCATAGGCAGCTCTCTGGTCTTCATGTTGGTTTATCCTTTTTAACAACAAATGCAGACTCAAAGCAAGAGTAGACATTCAGAGCTATGAATTCTTTAATCAATCAATTTAACAGGGCATACCTGTCTGTCACACGTTCCAATATTTTTGCTCACTTGAAAATGGGTGTGTTCAAACAAAACGTGCAACGTTCTACGCTGTTCATCTTATATTCATCTTTTGGTCTCAAACCCAAACGTCTTCAATGTAAAGCAAAAAACAAAACAATCGGCCTTGCCGTTCCAATACTTTCAGTGGGGATCGTACATCGATTGGTTAGATGAGTGCGTTATTCTAATAATAATAATAGATCATAAATAAAGTATGATCTGCAGCTGTAAAAATAATTTCAGTTTTCAAATTCATATTTAATATGATTCAATACAGTCAAACATTTCAGAGCCAAGATGTTAAAACGAATGTACCTGCAAACACAAACACAAACATAAACACACTACAGTGTATAAACATATCTGATTCCTCAGGTTATTTTATTAATGCAGTTTATTTTTTAAATTAAAACGCTATGGGATTGCGTCATTCATATCCTTGCTATTCGTTTTCTTGATTTAAAACTGTTTCAGGACAAGTGTACTAGTATAAGAGTGCTACTCTCGGCATGACACCATGTTTGTGTGACTTCACATGATTCCCACCTGGTTGGAGATTTGATATTGAATGCCATTCCATGATCGCATTTTCTCGTAATGAAGTCGACACCGAGTGTATGTTTAGTTTTGTCTTTAGTAATTGCTTTATGTTTTGACTAATCTTACGGACAGTGTCTTACGTGTATATATATATATATATATATATATATATATATATATATATATCACGTGGTATCTAAATAGCTCCAGATCTCCAGACTTGGTTTACATAGCACTCAGAAGTTTGTATGTGGTTTAGTGTGCTTTTAGGGGGAAAACATGGCATTTAGCAATAGTTTATGTCAGAGAATTTAGATCCATCTTTTATTTTATACACACACACACACACACACACACACACACACATATATATATATATATATATATATTTAAAACAAAACAAACACACCATTCTATCTGGCTATATGGTAATTATCATGTTTCTTGATTTAGAAGTTCACATGTCAGAAGTTGATGACTCCGTGTGGGTGCACTCGTGCAGCTTAAACACAGGTGACTAAGTAAATCTCCGTCCAGACCGAGCACCGAATCGGCATCTTCCCTGTATGTATGCGTTGGTGTCGCTGGAGATTACTGATGGTTGTAAAACTCTTCGCACACTGTGTGCACTGATACGGCTTTTCTCCTGTGTGAACGCGTCGGTGTGTTCGGAAATCACTCTGCTGTGTAAAACCTTTTCCGCACTGTGAGCAGCGATAAGGCTTCTCTGTTGTATGAATGCGCTGGTGTCGTTGGAGATTACTCTGCTGAGTGAAGCTCCTCCCACACTGTGAGCACTCATACGGCCTTTCACCCGTGTGAGTGCGCTGGTGTTTCTGAAAGTCGCTTTTTCGTGTAAAACCCTTCCCGCACTGTGAGCAGTGGTGCGGCTTCTCGGCTGAGTGAACGCGCTGGTGAGATTGGAGATGGCTCTGTCGAGTAAAACTCTTCCCGCATTCGGAGCACTCGTACGGCTTCTCTCCTGTGTGGATGCACTGGTGATGTTGGAGAGAACTTGCCTTATTAAACCTTTTCCCACACTGTGAGCACTGATAGGGTTTCTCTCCGGTGTGAAGGCGCTGGTGTTGTCTGAGATCACTTTGTCGTATGAAATTCTTCCCACACTGTGTGCACTGATACGGCTTCTCCCCCGTGTGAACATGTTTATGACCGTCGAGGTGACACTTCTGTGTAAAGCTCTTCCCACACTCCGAGCAGCGATACGGCTTCTCTCCTGTGTGGATGCGCTGGTGCGTTTGGAGATTAGCTTTGTCCTTAAATCTCTTCCCACACTCCGAGCAACGATACGGTTTCTCTCCGGTATGAATGCGCTGGTGTCTGTGAAAAGTGCTTACTTTACTGAAACTCTTCCCACACTCCGAGCAGTGATACGGCTTCTCTCCCGTGTGAACGCGCTGGTGTTGTTGGAGATGACTCTGTTGATTAAAACGTCTTCCACACTCTGAACAACGATACGGTTTCTCTCCCGTGTGAACGCGCTGGTGTGCTTTAAGAGCCCCACTCTCAATAAACCTCTTTCCGCACTGTGAGCACGGATACGGTTTCTCTCCCGTGTGAATACGCTGGTGTGTTTTGAAATTACCCAAATCGTTAAAACTCTTCCCACACCGTGAGCACTGATACGGCTTCTCTCCCGTGTGGATGCGCTGGTGTCGCTGGAGCGTACTCTGCTGAGTGAAACTCTTCCCACACTGTGAGCAGCAGCGATGGGCTATCTTCTGTATTCGTCCGTTAGCGGAGTTAGAGTTCACCGTGCCACATGATGTCTGCTGACTGCCAGAGCTTATTGTGGCCGTCGGATTATCATACGTAATATCTCCTGATTTCATCAGGCTTACATATTCCTTGTAGTGGTCTCTTCTCAAGTGATTGTGGAGATACGTTTGAGATGTATAAGAAAGTGAACACCAGGAGCAGGAGAAGACTCGCAACTGGGCATCGTTCATTTCTGGCAAGAAAAATGACAAATTTTTGAACTATGTTTCAGTAAACAATCCAGTGATGAACAATAATAAAAAGGTTGAAATACTTCGTTGTGTCCCAGATGACATACTGTACACTATATGCACTCTGCCATCTAGTGTATGAATTTTAGAAGGCCAGCCCCCCCCACCAGCTACGTAAGGAAAGCTGCGACCGTTGAGTGCATGAAGTGTCCATCATTCCACACTTCGTTTTTTTTTTTTTTTCGGTTGAACGAGTGCATCATCTGGGAACTTAAAAGTGTTTTTTGGGTTGTTTTTTTTTTTCTCCACTCATCACACTATTTATACTACAAAATGGCGTAGTAGGATAGTGCATAAGCATGCGATTTGGGACACACTGACTCTATATTGTTGGCAGTAAGGCTGGTAGTTAAGAGGCAACCATTTCTAACAGTTTGTACAGAAATCGACTATTTATAGTCCGTGCAAAGAGGGTTTTTTTTTTTGTGTGCAAGAAACTACTTGAATTGGCGAAATTGCACATTTTTTCGCAGTGATGTTTGATGGTAAATGAGACCTTTAAGCTGTACTCATGTTCAGTGAAAGTGAAGGGCTTTGCACTGTGATGACGTCACATAATATTACATTTATGGCATTTGCCCTTATCCAGAGTGACTTACATTTAAGTCATTTACACATCTGAGCAGTTGAGGGCCTTGCTCAGGGGCCCAACATTAGCAGCTTGGCAGTGCTGGGGTTTGAACTCATGACCTCCTGATCAGATCAGTAGCCCAACATCTTAACCACTGAGCTACCGCTGCCCACATCACGGCACACGGCTTGGCCCAAATCTGTGGAAAATCTGAGGTGATTTTGAAAAATTGCAAGCTCCTCCGAATACTGCGGAGTTTGTGTTAATTTCTGCGATCACAAAATCCTGGAGGCACCGAATTACAGTCCATTTTTTAATTAGATTATACATTAGTGTCGAAGCTAGGCCTTATGAGACGTGGCATTACTGCTGGACAACTAGGTATAACTGTTGAGGTATAACAGCATGACTATACAGAGAGGGGTCTACTACTTTCAAACGTGTAAGGTCACCAGGTCATTGCCAGGTGTCTGTGATCAAGAGCATGTTGTAGATATTCTCTGTAATTGAATAATTTATCAGGAGAGCTTCGTTACCTAAGCTTAAAGGAGTGTAAATTCGGTGCTGTGAGTTGAGACGGGATTTTCAATATAATCATGAATCTTAGGACTCTTCCTAAGAGTATCTAAAATCAAATCTGTTGGAGGTCTATAAAGATCATCAGGGTTCCAGTCATCCACAGTAAAGGCTTGAAAGTTGGTATCCAAGCTTATTAGACTTTCCTGCTGGGCTAGATCCAGCATCTAGAACATCATTAGACTACAATCTAAGCATGGGTCAGTTTGGTCAATTCGCCTGCTAACAGGTCACAATTGCTCAATTTTACTGTTGTTTGATCCAAACACGGTACAGTGCGGTGTAAGAGGTGGGTACTGCCTATTTGTCAGGGTCAAGACTGCTTGACGTAGTAATGATAAAACCACAGTGCTTGAAAATAACCATTCGTGGAGCACTTTTTCTTCCAGATAGAGTCGGGTGTAAGGCCAAGATCCTTGGCGTATTCCTCTTCACACCCCACCAAGAGCTCCTGTCCTGGTTTGATGGGTTGACAGCAACGGTACAGAATTCCTCCTCGATACTGGCATGCCATGAGATTCTGCTCTTCATCATTACGAGCCCAATTCACATATCTGAGATAATGAGACAGAAGAGACAAGAGAGAACAGATGGGAAGACACCATTTAGTAGCAAGGGGCAGACAAAGATTTTCTATCAATAAGGAACAATAAAATAAATAACTAGACAGCTGACCCAACAGACGGGACTTCTCAAAGCATTTCTTACCTCATCCAGTTGGCATACATCTCTCTCTTGGCATCTATGTATTCACATTGCCTGCTCTTGTATATCTACAAACAAATATACCCAACTCAGGTCCTGCGGTAATAAGCATTTACATTTTTGAACATCCTAAATCTAGCCTGAGAACTCATTCGGAAATCAGATAATCAGTTGAATCGGGTGTGGTATGAACTTCATCATTAACTTACCACCCAGGAGTAGCCACTGTTCATTGCTTCTTCTCTGTCCACCAGGTCTCCCTGGTAGGGCCCAAAGTGTGCACCAAGTGGAACAGTCTCCCCCTTATTAAACACTCCCAAACCTGCGTCAGGAATACCAGATTGCCGAACCTCTAGACAAGGTGGGAGGGTCTGTCTGGCTCTGTCAGTGACCCCCATAGGAACAGGTGTATCATCGATGAAGAGAGCTGGACCGTGAACTTCACATTTGTTCATGTAAAAGGATCTGCAATCTTCACAATCTGGAAGAACAAGAAGAAGACACAACTAATTCTCAAGCTATTTTCTTTCTACTTCCTTTATTGCTAGGCTTCTTATTTTGTAATTAGAAAATGATGTCATGCTTTGACATCCTCTTTTCTTATTCTCTACTTGGTTTTAGAGTACAATCCGCTTGGCTTCATTATCGTCTAGATCAGTGTTTCTCAGTTCTGGCCCTGCCATCCCTCTGCCCTGGACATTATGGTATTTTCCCAGATCTAAAAGAGATGTCATGAGTCTTCAAGGGTTGGTAAATAGTTGTCTCACATGGGCTTGCCTAGAGTGTAAATGGTAGGCAGGACTTCCTCTGATATATCATAAGGGGAATATCGACTATGTCTCAAATAGTTTTGGGCAAAAATAAGCACGGTTTATTTTTATTTATTTTGAAATAAGCCACAGCAAAAGCAAGTATTTTTGGCAACAATCCCCCCCCCCCCCCCAAAAAAAAAAAAAAAAAAAAAAACCTTAGCGAAATCCTGCACGGACTGATCAAATACTTTTACTAATCTTCTCAACATCATCAAACCACCTGTAACTGCACACCTTGGTTTCAATATCATCATGGCTTCCTGTAGCTGCCCACATCAGATTTAAAGCATTGATACTAGCCTACAGAGCCAAAAAACTGAGGCTCCAGTGATGCAGCAGAAAAGCTTCTGCCCTATCGTCAAGAAACTGAGACTTCGAATCCTGATGATGCCACAGCCATCCGCCGCCAGGAGTCTATGGAGCAAGACTGGCCATGCTCCCAGCTTAGCCGTCACCCTCCCCCTCCCCCGTTGGTAAGTGTTGTGTGATACGGAGACCTGTTGAAAGATGGGGTAGAAAATAGGGAAAAAATCCAAAAAAAAGTCTAAACAGACCAGCCCCCCACCTGCATGAAGACACCAAACCCTGCTCTGTTTCACGTTCTGACTTGACACGATATCGGCCACAAGAAAGACACGTATCAAGACAAAAAATAATCGCAGCTTGTTACGTGTCACAGAGAAACCGCAAGGAAGCGTAAACTCCTCTGTCACAGTTACAGCTGTTACCTCTGACTGTTACAAAGCGCTGACACTGGAGACTCCTTCCATACATGTCACATAAACACATTTCCCCTTACAGAAAACTTCACTGTATCAATGATGACACACATTGTGACCGAGCCGTTACTATAGAAACGATAACGTATTAATATAAACCTGTAATTTACAGCTGTGCTACTGTCAGAGCTGCTGTTATAGAGAATGAATCAACACCTTCTGACCAATCAGGATCCAGAACTCAGCAGCTCTGTGGTTTAAATGTATTTAGTGAAAGTCTTTGTCAGCAGGGGGCGCTGCGCTTTTCCCTCACAACATGAAAGAAAAACAACACGAGATTACTTCCATGCTTTCACTCTCTCTCACTCTCTCTGTCTGTCTCTCACTCTCTCTCTGTCTGTCTCTCACTCTCTCTCTGTCTCTCTCTCTGTCTGTCTGTCTCTCTCTCTGTCTGTCTGTCTCTCTCTCTGTCTGTCTCTCAGGAACTCCTCGTTTGTTTTTTAGTGTAGACTGTAGTCTATCCTGGCACCCAGGTGGTGGAGTGAATGTCTCCTGTCTGAACAGCTGAGTAACAGGTTGTCTCTTCAAAGCAAGACTAGAGATGAATCTCTTCACTAAAGCATCTAAACAAGCACTAAATGTATAGTAGAAAGTGGTTCATCTTCGATTTTGACATCACAGCTGTACTCACTCCTTTCTAACAGGGTTTTAGCTTCATGTTACTCGTAACCTTCCGTAAGATCAAATTAAACTGGATAAAGAAATCTGCCAAATGCTGTAAACGCCTCAGTTTTAAACTACCGGCTATGGGGCAGATGTTGATTTCTGTCAGGCAAGCTGGTGAGGAAAACAAGTCCCCATAAAGGGAATACCTGTTTGTTTGTGTCCAAGACCTTTAAACCACAGGATTTCTGGCTACAGAAACATCTGAGAGAGATATTAAACATACAGCAGGCATTTGCTAACCTCTTCTCTTCCTATCGTTTTTAGATTTCGAATTTGAGAAACATGACTGAGCCCCAGACTGCACTCTGTTGTCTTACAGAGGTAATCTTCATCTTCATCCTCATCCTCTTTTACAGGCTTTTTCAGTAATCCTCCATTCTGTTGGTCCACAAGAGCAAAGCGTTCCACAGAGCTTGACGTCCCATCACCTGGAAATACATTCCAGAATTTCACTTTATATACTATATCTCAAGTTATATATATATATATATATACACATACTGGAGTGTCCTGTTGACTTACAGGGGTAGTCTTCATCTTCAGGTTGTTCCTTTTTTACATGGTTCTGATAGTCTACAGGGGAGATGTGTCCCAAAATGTCTGGTGTCCTTTCACTTGAAGCAGTAAAAGTTTCTGTCTGCATATCCCCACACACCTAATGGGCAAAATAATAATAATAATAATAATAATAATAATAAAGCAAGTAAATTTCTTAAAAGTCAACAGTGTTTATATAATCTGTTTTAGAAATGGTAAACTTTGGTTTGTTGGAGTTTACCATAAGCATGTCATTAGCTACAGACCACTATTTGGCATTTTCCAATAATTCGACATAATAGACAGAATCTACATGTTCATTTACGTCACCTGCAACACGTTTTATATATATATATATATATATATTATGGAATATATATGGTTTTATATATGTTATATAACATGCTACAATTTTACAGGGTATTTGTTTATTTATTTACTTTTTCTCTAACAAATATTCTGAAACTCGGCTGAACAAAAAACGCGAATTTACAGTGCAGACTTGTATCTAGGCAAATACTTGTACTCGTTCACCAGCCACGCTTGACCTTCCCAACATGGCGGCGGCATTCACGTGTACCAACAGCTAGCAATAACGACAGGAAGTAGGAATCCAGCAAACCCGCAAAATGCTATCCAAGTAGCTCAACCTAGCAGGCTTCAGTTTGACTTACCTCGGCGCGTAGTTTATCGCCTCAGATACACACACACTGAGGTTTTTTAAATTTATTTTATTATTATTAATTTTCTACTTCACTGTCAGATTGAACTGTAGCTGTAAAATCTTGTCAGAATAATATTAAGTTTAGATGATTAGCACCGTGAGAGAGCTCAGTCTGTCCGAGCAGAGAGAGAGAGAGAAAACAAAACAAGCTTTTCTTCTTCTATCATGTTGAACGTCAAAACAACTACATGGCTCGCTAGCGCCACCAAGGCAGGGAAAATAATGTTGTAAATTTTATTTACGGCACATTAATTACATTAAAAAAAAAAGTTACGAAACATTAAGTTGTTCGGTTAAATGTTGGTGAATCGACGAGACTTTTTTAATTAATCGTTCCGGGGTTTATTTCGAAATGACAGGCTTTTTTCAGACTGAACATGAACTCGTTTACCTCGATTCGTTAAAACACAGCCGTGGTGTTATTGTTTAAAAAAAGAATAAATAAATAAAAAAAACTCATACAGAACGACTGTTAAATCAGAAACTGTAATAAATAAAAACCAGTTTAATACAGTTTAAAAACATAGCCTTCCCATACCGGGAGTCGAACCCGGGCCGCCTGGGTGAAAACCAGGAATCCTAACCGCTAGACCATATGGGAGCTGTAGTACGACCCTGCTTCTAGCATATATGTCTTCTTACATCGTGCATTATAGGAACCTAATCTATGGTGAAAGGGTGGTGTGATGCGGCCCTGATGCGAAGCGGAGTCACTGTTACCACCCTGCAGTTGATTATTTTCCCACAACAGCACGTCCCCAAGTGTGTTATTCCTCTTACACCACAGCCAACAACTTACCAATGATTACACAATTTTTATTTATTTATTAACAATGATACATCATACTTTTTTTTTTTACATTGAATGTACATGAAGCAAGTTAGTTCCTGTTGTCACTTACATTACAGCAGCTGTAAACACTCGTTCCGTCACCAGCCTCTCTCTCTCTTTATTCTCTCTCTCCAAGTTAATAAGACAAAAAATAATCGCAGCTTGTTACGTGTCACAGAGAAACCGCAAGGAAGCGTAAACTCCTCTGTCACAGTTACAGCTGTTACCTCTGACTGTTACAAAGCGCTGACACTGGAGACTCCTACCATACATGTCACATAAACACATTTCCTCTTACAGAAAACTTCACCGTATCAATGATGACACACATTGTGACCGAGCCGTTACTATAGAAACGATAACGTATTAATATAAACCTGTAATTTACAGCTGTGCTACTGTCAGAGCTGCTGTTATAGAGAATGAATCAACACCTTCTGACCAATCAGGATCCAGAACTCAGCAGCTCTGTGGTTTAAATGTATTTAGTGAAAGTCTTTGTCAGCAGGGGGCGCTGCGCTTTTCCCTCACAACATGAAAGAAAAACAACACGAAATTACTTCCATGCTTTCACTCTCTCTCTCTCTCTCTCTCTCTCTCTCTCTCTCTGTCTGTCTGTCCCTCTGTCTCTCTCTCTCTCTGTCTGTCTGTCTCTCTCTCTCGGTCTCTCTCTCTGTCTCTCTCTCTCGGTCTCTCTCTCTCTGTCTGTCTGTCTCTCAGCAACTCCTCGTTTGTTTATTTTGTTTTTTACTCTCAGCTGCTTTCAGCATCACGGCAAATTGAGAAAATAAGCTGATAGATGATCGTTATTTCTGCACTTCAGTAAATAAACCTCACGTTTACTTCAAAAATGCACAAAATCCATAAATCTTAAAGCCCATAAAGCTGTCAGTCACAGAGTCTGCACTGGGTTTAAAGATGACAGATTTACAGCTTTCACACACACACACACACACACACACACCCCTCCAGGTTACAATGTGTAAACATGTTTAACACGTACGGTTTGAAGCAAAATACTTGTTCACTTATAAGCTGTTAATGTCAAAACTTTCTAATGTCATTTAAATATATATATTTTTTGCACAATTACAACTTCACATCTCAAACTGTCATTTGTACTCTCTCTCTCTCTCTGTCTCTCTCTCTCTGTCTCTCTCTCTCTCTGTGTCTCTCTCTCTCTCTCTCTCTCTCTCTCTCAGTGTTTTGGGGGGAAAACTATTCAATTTATTTAAATATTGCTATTTGGAATATTTAAATAATATTTTTAAACAGCTATGAATATATTTATATATATATATATATTTCGCTCTACTGCCAGAATAATATTTTAGCAAGTAAAAAAATATCTCAAACTCAGGTGACTTTACTCCATATGTCTCATTATTATAGATTACAATAAAACTAAAACTAATTTTTAAAAAAACATTCAGTAAAATGATAAAAACAACACGACAAAACATGATCATTAACCTCATTACTTATTTCACAATGGCAGATAATTTTGCTTATATCAAGCATTCATTTCTAGAAAGAATTTAGTTAGAGTTTAGTTAAGAAATGAGAAATTCAAGCTTTAAATTAGTAAAATGTCTATATATATATATATATATATATATATATATATATATATATATATATATATATATATATATATATATATATATTAATATTTGCTATAATGCTAAAAAATCTCGAGTAATATTAGGTACATATGGGAATATTTTTATTTGCTAAATTATTGCATATATAAAGTATGTATATATTGTGATTTAAATATTGTGTATAGTATAATAATATACAGGAAATATACAGAACAAAGCAGTGTTTATGATGCACAGATGATGAGTGATTGAGGAGGAAAAGGGCAAAGGTCGGCTAAAAGGGAAAGGAAGAATATAATTTTAATGTAAACCGTTCTCTCTCACAGAGTTTATGCAAGTTATATATATATATATATATATATATATATATATATATATATATATATATATATATATATATATATATATATATATATATATATATATATATATATATATATATATAGTTTAATAGTCAATGATTGTTGACAGCTCCTTAAAAACAAATAAATAAATTAAATTAAACTAATAATTAATTGGAAAAATGTTTACGAATAGTTTTTAAACAATTAACTTTGTACTGAAATGAATAAATAATCTGTCTTTTTCATTTGTAGACTATAGATATATTATTTGTTCATCGATATCAATAGTTTAATTAATGATGCAAAAATTAGTGCTTGATTACTGATAATAATAATAATAATAATAACAACCATTTAAAAAATACTTAATAAACCTAATGGAAACTATTTTACAATAACCGGTTAATGTGGAGAGTTCACTGGAAAAATCCGCTCATTGTTCTCAGATTCTGGAACGTTCTCTTTCAACGTGTGTCTCAGAATATGAACATGACTTCATTTTCATTTTGGCACATGAGGTTTCCTGAGATGTCTGCGTTGTATCGCAGGAAACAGACGATGTGCTCTCATTGTGATGGAGATGTCAAGAAGGCCGAGACGACGCTCGCTTATTGATGTGTTTACCTGAGGAGGAAATGAGGTGAAAGAGGACACGAGTATGCAAATATGTAGGATTTTTTAGCTATTACTTTTATTATGTTGGCAAATAACATGTGTGTCAACTGATTACCACTTGGTGATGAGTTTGGTTTGTCTTTGGTAAACCCAGGAGAGCCTTCCGGATTGTCTGGCAGAAGTTTCCCTGAATTGAACCTGCACTTCCAGGTGTACAGAGTGAGAGACTGAATGGACAGTGTTCAAGTCCTCAATCATAGAGGCAGCAAGAAGCTGTGGTTAGAAGGCAGTCACTGCCTGTCATGATGGTAACCCTGGATGGAGGATGTCTGCACCAGTGGTGAAGGAAGCTGTAAAGTTGAAGAAAGAGGACTCTACTGGTTCAATCGAGAGGTATAGGAGAGCCAGAAGTGTAAGCTCAGGCCTGGGAGGATGTTGGAGAGGCCATGGAAAAAGACTTTTTGGCTTCACACATGATAAAGAGAGGCAGAAGGACCATGCTGTACTGGGGATACTGTAAGGAAGTGCACCTTGAGAAGCTCTATAAACCAGTGGATATGGTCTCCATTTAGAAAGAAGCACCAGACATCTCTAGTGTTTTGAAGTCCATCAATATGGTTGAGGTTACTGTGGCAGTTAGAAACCTTCATAGTGGCAAGTCCACAAGGGTGGATTAGATTTGGTTGGAGATGTTGAAGGCATTGGATAAGGTTGGGGTCATGTAGTTCGCATTCCTCTTCAGTGTTTCATGGAGATCTGGGGCAGTGCCTGTGGACTGGCAAACTGGGATGGTGGTCCCAGTTTGACCAGACCAGAGGGTGTGTTCTAATTATAGGGGAATCACAGTCCTCAGCCTCTCAGGACAGATCTATGCCAGGGTTCTAAAAAGGAGACTCAGATATTTGAACCTAGGATTCAGAAGGAACAGTGTGGGTTCCGCCCAGACCATGGAACAGCAGACCAGCTCTTTACTCCTGCTCAGTTTTCTGAGGGGTCATTGGAGTGACTCTAATCCAGTCCTAATGTATCTTGTGGATTTGGAAAAAAGGCCTATGATCGTGTGATTCGACATTTTGTCGTGCTTTGCTGTGCTATTATGCAAACATTATTTTTGAGTGCAACATGCTGATACTTTCACTAGGCTAATATAACAATATATATTAAATGCGGTGTAAATTCCACTTAACTCATCGCTTCCCATCATTTTCTACTCCCTTAATCACTTTATTTTTCATTAAAAAAAACAAAACAAAAAAACAAAAACCTCTATCTCCAAATTTATCTTCAGATAAAGAGAGATTTCCCTGCGACACACAACAGGAAGCTGAGCGAACCATCAGCACATCCTGTTTAATTCTCTTCACTTTGCCTGAAATCCTGATGCAGTCACAGGTTTATAAATATCCCATTGTGTGATGGTATGAAAAGTATCCCATTGTGTGATAAAAGGAAAAGCCGTGTGATGAATAGCCGGGTGTGGGATGCAAACCAGATGTTTATTTCCAAACGCTACGTATTTGGTATAATTTATGAAGTATAAATTACGGGACTGACCCTTAAATTTTGATGAAAAACGAAAGAATGAAAGGAAGTGCTAATGAAAGTTGCTTTGTTTTATATGGATATTGTTTTAAAAGCTATTTATAACAGGCAAAAATCAGGCGATGATGTGCGTTCGTGGTGTGATGCTTTTTTAAAATGATTTTTTTTTTTTACATTAACTAGCGAAAAAAGCTAAATGAAACCAGTTCTAACCAGACTTAATCCTTACTGTGCAGCCAGATCCATTAGCCAGATCCAGATTAGTGGTTTTAATGTTATGGCTGATCGGTATATATTGCTCATGACCTTATATATGTTCATATACATAGACTTTAGTGATGTTTTCCGTAATGAGCACTGAAGCTCTGTCCTCATTGCTGGAAAACGGTGTTAAATTGTCAAGTCAAGTCTGCTCAGCTTAAAAAAATAGTCAATTAGTTAATATATAAACTCAGGATATAGATTTTAAATGTATGAATTTATCCCTAATGAGCAGCCAGAGGTGACGGTGGTGAGGAAAAACTCCCTGAGACGACATGAGGAAGAAACCTTGAGAGGAACCAGACTCAAAAGGGAACCCATCCTCATCTGGGTGACACCGGATAGTGCGATTTTAAATAAATAAATCTCTTCTATAAATGTGCTAATGCTACATGGTCAAATAGTGCAGTTGTGTAACCAGGAAAATTCATTACAGTTTCTACATGAAGTCTGTTTTGTTGAACTTCTCCACTGTTCACTGATGGAGACTTGAGTGTAAAACTGTTTGTGGCAACTGCAGTCCTAAAGCCATCATAGCATAACTGTTCATATGAATTGAGGTTGGTTTTTAAGTGGTACCATCCTCAGTAATCTCAATGATCTTTAGGCTGGACCGTGTGGGGCCTCAGCAGCAGCATGTGACTTCCAGTTGATGAGAACTCCAACCACAATACACTGTACTAAACCATTACAGACAACCTGAAACACATTAAAACCCATCAGGAACCACTAGAAATCTTGATCGTTACGCTGTTGTCACTGAAGATTAAGCCAGAGACATAAAATTTAAAGCGTTTCTCCAAAAATGAGCTTGGCGCTTTGGAGTAACTCCTTCAAGAACCTTGTATAAAAAAGAGCCATAAAAACCATTCTGAACGCTGCTTTAGCTAGATAGACAGACAGATAGATAGACAGACAGATAGACAGACAGACACACAGATAGATAGATAGACAGACAGATAGATAGACAGATAGATAGATAGATAGATAGATAGATAGACAGACAGACAGACAGACAGACAGACAGATAGCATATTTTGAAGCACACTTTCAGGTCAGGACCAATAAAAACACTGGCAAAAAGATATACTGTATTACACTCTACTATACCAAACTGTTACTTTGGCCAAAAAATATAGTATATTTTATTTCCCAGTAAGTTCACTCCGAGTCCTTTGGTTAAATATGAAATTCACAATCAGTCTTCATACAGCGACTACATTCCATTTACATTTATTCATCCGGGAAATGATTTTTATCCAAATAGACTTCCAGCTGAGTGGAGGCTTAGAGGATAAGGGATCTCACTCAAGCGCTGGAATTTCATCTCTAGACCTTCCAATCAGTAGCCGAGCTTCTTAACCACAGATCTCCTGCTGCTTCATCCTGAATACTGCAGTCTGAATCTGGGTTCTTCTCAGTGGTGGTTCTGAGAAGCTCCATTTACTCTACAGAAACTCCTGAACGCCTGAACCTCTAACATTAGTTAATCTGTGCAGGGAATTCTGGGGATTTAAAAAAAAAATAAAAAAAAAAAAAGTTTCATCCTGTCCCTAAG
Organism: Cranoglanis bouderius; assembly: GCA_023630585.1. Classification (NCBI taxonomy): domain Eukaryota; kingdom Metazoa; phylum Chordata; class Actinopteri; order Siluriformes; family Cranoglanididae; genus Cranoglanis; species Cranoglanis bouderius. Next base: position 22,372,798 of record CM042547.1, read on the forward strand.
ATTTAACCATAAAATCAACTCTATTATCATGAGCAGCTTCTATGAGCACCATATGAGTTTCATTATCATCATTTTCTTGATTTTTTTCCCCTGTCTTTCTGTTTCTTTCTTTCTTTGTTTCTTTTCCCTCCCAAGGTCACTCGTTTTGTCCAAATTTGAAGTCTTCATCACGCACGTCCTCATTGGAGATGGCAATCCCATAATACTGTTCACTCGGTCACTCTGTTAGATGAATTTATATCTGAATTGTAGAAATGTAGTGAAGTACCATGTTGTGATTTTGTAAATCACACTAAAAGATTCCAATCACCGTGAACAAGTGAAAGCAGTTGAAAGTACGAGCTATAAAATCCTCGCTCTGATTTACCCGTATGGGAACGTGGACGTCTCGGCGATGACAGACCGGCACGGCTGTGTTTTATTCCAGCGTCTCTCTCTCTCTCTCTCTCTCTCTCTCTCTCTCTCTCTCTCTCTCTCTCTCTCTTTCAGGTGGGAAAGTGATTATTTTTCTTCTCCATGTCCTCAACCGCAGCGCGTGATTAGGTTATGGGCCGAAAATGACGCCAAACTGGTTGCTTTTTAATGCAAGAGACCCATAAAAGTGTCTCATTAAGTTCAAGTCAGCGCCGATTTCCTGTCTGAGCCGAAAGTAAACGAGCTGCCAGCACACTCTGAATGCTAACGTCCTCTCAATGTGTTACAGTTATGATTACACGTCTGCGTTTTAACGTTTTAACTGCCGCGTGTCCATAAAACCTTCACACGTTACCAACGTGCAGAGAAAAACGTGCATATAAATGGGTAATAAAGATAGGAAACCGGCTAAAGATTAATTATCATTATTTTAAACAGGTTAACGATTAACTAGCATTGCTGTAAATAGTGTAAATCCTGTAAAATATACCAAAAGAGGTTAACACATGAATTAGCGTGAAAGAAAACAGGCTAACACACAGAAAAGCATTAACTAAACGTAAATAATATTATAATAAACTAACAAAGTAGCATAACATTAAATGGGCTAATACAAAGTAGCATTACCTCCCTACCGAAAAAAACTATAGAAACGATTACAGAAATTCTAATGGTTTTAATGGTTATAATGGGAATGGTACTTGTTTTAATGGAAACTATAATGGTCCTTGTGGGTCTCTACCGGTAATGTGTTGGGTTCTATTGGTGGCGTGTTTATGTCTAGTGGAAACCAATACAAACCATTAAATCCTAATAGAATATGGCCCAAAACACACAAAAATGGTTTTAATGGTAATTGTAGTGGAAGCCATTAGAATTTCTGTAATGGTTTCTATTGTTTGTTTGTTTGTTTTTTCAGCAGGGCTAGCTTTAATTAATATTATAACAAGCTAACTTATAAATTAGCATAAAGAATTAGCATTAACTATATACTGTACATTGAGTATATTGAACACTGGGATGTTTGGTGTATAATCAGAACAGATGAGGCGTGTGTGTGTGTGTGTGTGTGTGTGTGTGTGTGTGTGTGTGTGTGTGTGTGTGTGTGTGTGTGTGTGTGTGTGTGTATTTCACTTGGCAACTTTTTTGCCGTGGAATTTGTTTTGAGTGTAAACGCTCGTTAGCTTAGACCGTTTAGCTGTTGGTGGTTAATTATGAAAGGGGAAAAAAAAAAAGCATGAGATTCTATTGCAGGGTTAAAAAAACAAGAGGAGGGCAGTGTGGAGGTTCTGTAGAGGACAGTGTTTGTTCTCCAGACTGCAGGAACCCGTGTTTTCTCAGCGTCAGTGTGTCTGAGTGAAACACAACCCTGTTCACACAAACCTCTGTTCAGGAATCAGTGTGAAGTGTTTTTCAGTGCATCTGTGTATCTGATCTCAGCATTAAAAACACAGTGTACTGGATTATTGTTGTTATAACATGGATATGATATTCCTGTGGGTTTTTTTATTTATTTATTTATTTATTTTTGCACGTTAAAGAAATTAAAATCTCAATTCTTATTTCTGTTGTCTGAGTTTCTTCGAGTCAAATTAGGACAATTGTTTACAGTAGGTCTGAGGAACTTGTACTCATTTGTATGTTGTTAATTGGCATTTAATATCTGTAATAATATACAGGCGGGGAACTATTAAACTATACTGCAGTAAACTTTACTATCATATGATTTTTTTTTACAGTAAAGTTCTGGCAACCACATCCGCCCTTTTGTTTTTTAACCTTAAATTTAACAGAATTTATTTACAGTGTAATTACACCAACATTAATTCCCGTAGGTCATCGGTCCCTCTAGGATTCGACGAATTCTGGTTAAGACGTTGAGCTACTGATCAGAAGGTCGTGAGTTCAAACCCCAGCACCGCCAAGCTGCCACTGTTGGGCCCTTGAGCGAGGCCCTTAACCCTCAACTGATCAGTTGTATAAATGACATAAATGTAAGTCGCTCTGGATAAGGGGCGTCTGCCAAATGCCGTAAATGTTTCAAAATCACCGCAGATTTGGGCCGAGACGCATCATGTGACGTCATCACGACGCCAAAGCCCTCTTAGATTCACGTTTGTCGAACATGAGTACAGTTACAGTTCTGTGTGAAAGTCTTAGGCACACGCAAAGAAATGCTGTAAAGGCAAAGATGCCTTCAAAGATGCCTTCAAAATACTGAAATTAAATGTTTCTACGTTTAAAAAATAAAACTGTAAAGAGCAGTAAACTGTAGTAAATGAAACAAAGTCAATATTTAGAGTGACAAAAAAATAAAAATAAAAATATTAGTCTCCGGTACAATGTGTGCAGTTTTATAAGGAAATGAGCTGGTAAGTTTTATTGAGCATCAGTTCTTCTGGACACTTTGACTTTCGCACTCGCTTCTTATTTTTGCAGCGAAACCCAGCAGCCTTCATTGTGGTGTTTTTTTTTTTGTCTGAAGAGTCATTTTTCTGTAACATTTAATTTTGTGCTAGAAAACTAATGTTTGGGAATCTAAAATGCTTTTTGTACTGAATTGATCATGTAGACGTCATAAAATAAAAAAAAATTCCATAACAAAGTTTGTACTAAAAAAATAATAATAATAATTTACCGACGAACATCACTGTGAAAGACTGCATCACAAATTTTGAAAAAAGCCGCAGCAGAATCGACATTTTTTGGTGGCAACAATCACAAAAAAACCTCCTGTACGGACGGAGTCAGTGTCCTGTAGACATGTACAGCATGTCTCTACCACATCTCTCTTTTCTGGACAAATTATTAGTGGTTTAGTGTTTTTTTTTTTTTTTTTTTTTTTAGTTGTACAGTATTTATTCATAAATTTTCCACTTATTTACAATTAAAATCTGTTTAAAAGTGTTTTTCTGTGTTTTTTTTAACATGATAGTGTTACCATTGCTTGTGCAGGTTGATAATACAGTATATTATACAGCAAGACGGGTTTAGGTTTATGAATTATTACAGTAAAAATAACAGCATTGGTTTGTTTTACTATTTTAGTATTTTAGTATTTTAGTGTTATTACTATTAGTGTTTTGATGTTTTGGAAATAATTTCCCCATTTTTTCATTTCCATTTCTAATTTAATTTAATTAAAATAATTAATAATTTTTTTACTGTTGTTATTTAACAATATTTCACTGTATATTTGTATATTACATGGACATTTTTTTTTACAGTGTAGGTATCATTTTAAGGAATTTTTTATTATTTTTTTTTGTACTTTTTGTAATAATAATAATAATATAATGAACATATATTCTCTATAATGAATAAATATATCTCCATTAACAACAACAACAAAATAGATCTTGCCAATCCAAATAATCATGACTGTATATACAGTACTGTGCAAAAGTTTAGGCACCCTATTTTTTTTTTTAGTACAAACTTTGTTATGGATTTTTTTATTTTTATTTTATGACGTCTACATGATCAAGTCAGTACAAAAAACATTTTAGACTCACAAACATTATTTTATGCATTTTAACTTCATCATTAAAGCATCAAATCAAATCCACAGCCTCTTATCTTAGAGACATCTGAAGAGATATCCATCTGTCACTCTGTCACTCTTCATATATTACAGAAGAACGACGTTTAAAAAAAGTACTATTTTAAATGAGTGAAGGAAAATGTGTTTGAATTTTTACTTTTTACAAAGTTATATTAACGGATAGTTAATATTTTTACTCAGTTATATGTAGTAATTGAATAAAACATTAAGTAAATATTAGCAGTATTTTATATACTGTAGTAAATATTAAATAAAAGTAAAGTGTGTGTCTCTGTTGATAAACACTTTAATCGGTATCACATTATAACGTAACCCATGGAACGGATGGAAAAGCAGCGCGGGTATGTTGATGTTTTTTTTGTTTGTGCAAACTTCCACAGTGTTTAAAAAATTTCATCTTATTTATTATTATTATTATTATTATTATTATTATTATTATTATTGTAGAAAACTGCATAACATTAGAAAATAGTAATGGTGAAAAAGGTTCCTCCTCTCTGTCAGTCAGAGTGACAGCCAATCACAGGCATGTGTTCGTGTCTCATCCACTCACGTAACATAATCAGTAGTTTGATAAGACATGGTGTTTTTACACGTCTCTGAGAAAGCGTGTTTTTTGATTGGTAACCGAGGGCAGGAACTGGGAACGAAACTAAACTGGGAGAAAATTAAAAATAAATAAATACGAGCAGCATTGGCATGCAGGTCCGATCACAGCTGAGACTCATTAAAACATTCAGCGTGACCCTTCACTTTCTTCTCATATTTAACATTTCCATGAGCAGAGCTGACGGCAGAGCTCGGTCTGACCCAACAGTGAAGCTCTCATGAAGCCAAACCGGTTATTTTCTGCTGATTTTGGATGGGGGACAGCGACGGAGCAGTCGGGGACGCTGCAGCGAGCCCAGCGTTTATTAAAAAAGTCTGTGGCCCTGATTTCAGCAAAGCGCTTTCACGTCTAGGTCAGATCCGCCTGAACCGGTTCTGCCTTGTGGCTCGTTAAAGAACCTGGTGCTCCGTAAGGAGGAGAAACAGCTTGCTGTTCGATGAGGGACTGGAGGTGTTAAGCTCCGCTCGAGGACGAGGGCTTTGGGGTTCAGATCCTCCGTATGAAGTGTTGAGCTCCTGAGGAACACTCTCAGTCTCGGAGTTTCTACAGAGTCTAGGTTTACTTCTCAGAATAATAATGGACTAACTGGTAGACGCTATTAGAACTGGTAGAGCATTTGACTAGGTGCTCTGCCTCCATATAATTTCAGATTTGTTAAACTTTTTATTGGAAATGTTCATTATTTTATAACGAGCAATTAACAAACTTATTAACGAGGGGGTGGGGCTAGTTAATGAACTGTAATGCTAATCAAGCCCATATTTCCATATCCGTCCCACTCATCAGTGAGACCAACTTCCCTGAACGCCGCCCTCATAGAGGAGGAGGTGGGGCTAATAAATAGGGTAGGCATGGCTAACCCAAATGCAAATGTAATTGCATCTTTTGGCTTTGCCCACATGACGAAGCTAATTAATAATTGAAGTATGCCTGATCTCAGCCACGTTTCTGCATTTTTGCTCCGCCCAGATGAGCCTGACCCTTTCCTCACTAATTAATGATGTGGGTGTGGCTAATACAAGGAGAAATGTAATTCTTCCTTTTTTCCTCCACCCACTGGCCTGAGCAACTTGTCTATCCTGGTCTTGTATAACTGCCTGGGGGCGTGGCCAAGATGGCCACCAACGGACAGATTTGACTGGACTTTACTAAGGACTAACATCTCATCCAAAAATTATGTATCTAAGACATTTATGAAGTGTCTCTTATTGATGAGTCTAATATTTCTCCATGTCTCCTGTCAGGTGATTTTTTTTCCCAAAGACAATAAGAAAATCAGAAAAAGAGTGAGTCATGAGCAGATGTGTTTTTCTGTTCCTCAGTTCTCCTCCTTATTACTTCATGAAGATCATAACAGGAGACAAAAGGATTGTCTTTAAAGAACCCTGAGCCATGTTTTAATCTCATTCCTTTCTTAATGATCTCCTAATGAGCCTCTGATTCGTCCAGACGTCAGATTTCTGGACGTGAAGGCAGCGTTGCTGATTTTGCCAATCCGCTGATTGGGGGTTTTAGGTTAGACCACTCCTGCTAGCGCTGAAGGATTTTTGGCCTGAGTGGACGTCCTGGTCGAATTACGCCTTCACCTTCTGACAATGTAAATGAGACGAGCGTGGATTTATTGCGCGCTCCGGTCGCGGCCCGAGTGCATCCGGAGTGGGGATGGAAATGATTTATAACAGCTGTCAACCGCACAGTGAGCACACGCTGCCAACAGCCGAGTCGTTTTTCACTCTCTCTGTGTGCCGTCCCAACTCTGTTTGCTCAAAATGCTTGTAGTTTGTGCTGTGAGAATAAAACTCTTCAAACCCAACGCTGGAGTACAACCTTGTGATCAAACACCAAAACCCCCTGTACGCCGGGACGCTGCAGTTCTGTCCGTATGACATGATCTTATGTTCTCTATTCAGCCCGTCTGTTTTTCTTCTGGTCAGCCTGCACTTCCTGATAGACAAATAAAAAGAAAGACGCACACTGATCATAACTAGACACACAACTCAGCTTGTATGTATGAGTGTCAGGAACTGATGTGTTTTTACAGCAGCGTGACTTCTTTTAGGAGGTCATGTGTTTGTTACTGTTGGCTGCAGTCTGATGCTACATGGTTCTCCGTCTTGGCGTCACGCTTAGCAACCGCACAATAAGCAAAAAAAAATCCTGCCTTGTTTTTGTAGGTGGACTTTATTTTCCACAAAGTCTGGATTGAAGCTCGGGATAAACCTTTCCACTTTGATCTCCAACTGAACTCAAATCACTTTAAACCTTACTGTACTGTGTTCCTGGGTTAACAATGGGCGGAGCTTGCATCCAAACAAGCCAATCATATAAGATCACCACAATAATTTAGTTAACATTGGTTAGCTTGCTAACAAACTTGGCTACCTACCTAACGTCAGATACCTACTGCTGAACAAGTAACATAAATGCTAGCTAAATAGGCGTGGCTTTTGTACCTGGTGGCCTCAGTCTCGGTTACAGTGAAGGGGGTGTGGCTTCTGTCTCAGTTCCAATGAAGGAGGCATGGCTTCTGTCTCAGTTTCAGCAAAGGAGGTGTAGCTTCTGTCTCAGTCCCACTGAAGGAGGCGTGGCCTCTGTCTCAGTCCCATTGAAAGAGCTGTGGCTTTTGTCTGAGTCTCATTGAAGGAAGTGTGGCTTCTGCCTCAGGTCCAGTGAAAGAGGCGTGCTTTCTGTCTCAGTCCCATTGAAGGAGGCATGGCCTCTGTTTCAGTTCCAGCTAAGTAGGCGTGGCTTCTGTTTCAGTCCAATTTAAGGAGGTGTGGCCACTGTCTAGGAGGCATGGCTTCTGCCTCAGTCCCATTGAAGGAGGCGTGACCACTGTCTCAGTTCTAGTGTAGGAGGCGTGGCTTCTTTCTCTTGGTCCTGGTGAAGAAGGTGTGTCCTCTGTGCTGTCAGTCTCAGTAAAGGGGGTGTGGCCTCTGACTTTAAATGAAAGTCACAGTGCTTTAAATTGTATCATATTCTTTTGTTGTCTGCTTTATATATATCTTTTATACATCAGATATGTACTAATGTCTCCAGACATATACACACCGCTAACACACGCCGCTAACACACGCCGCTAACACACGCCGCTAACACACACCGCTAGCACACACCGCTAACAGACTTTTCCGCTTTACATGAACACCCTTTATTTTTGCCCTTCATTAGAACACACAGTCTGGTGAACACACTCCGCTTGAACACGGCTCATGTGCTGAAAGTGCAGTACCGATGAATCAACGTGTAGATTACACTGAGGACACTCTCCTGGCTCTCTGATGCATCTCCGAACACATGTGGAACATCTGGGCAATGTTTACTGCAGGAGAAGAGGTGATGTATTACTCAGTGTTCAAGGCTGAGTGAGAGTCACTGAGGGCTTCCTTTCAGAGAAAATACTGCGTCCTGCTGCTTCAGTCTCACCGCCTGAGTCACCCAGTCTCTCCTGTAACCTCAAGCACACCAGACACGACTCATGAGCTCTGTTTTGACTTGGCTGCAGTGTGTGTGTGTGTGTGTGTGTGTGTGTGTGTGTGTGTGTGTGTGTGTGTGTGTGTGTGTGTGTGACATGTCATGATTTGACTAACAAAGATAACGAAAGTCTAAAGGTGTTTTGTTTATAGTGAGTGCATGATGATGAATTCATGTCCCGAGTAGCACACAGCAGTCCATAGCTTTCTCTCCAGGTTACTTTATAAAAATAATCTCGCACAAAACCTGAGGACGAAGAGGAAGCTTTTTTTTAAATACACGCCCTTAGCTTCCATTTTCATGATTTCTAAGCAACATTCATGGAAGTGTGTTCACATCAGGAAACTATTAATGCCTCCATGACACACTAAAGATACCAGAATAAAGAGCTGGAGCTGTTCGAATGGGCTGCAGTTTGCATTTTTGCTAAGAGAGAACTGTGCTACACCACACACTCAAATTAGCGGCATAAATATTTACACCAGACATTTTCCATGTTGATCAGCGTGAAACATAGTCTGTCATTTCTCTTTAGTTATTTTAAAACCGTTAGTGTTCGATTTGAGATGTTAATACACTGCAGAAAGGTAGCTGATGTTAGAGACTAGACGCTCAGGTCCACGGGGCCGTCCTTAGAGTCGACGACTGTCCAAAAAGTTCATCATTATTTCCATGAGGAAAGTTGCTGGTATTCAGAGTCGGGTTACGCAGCTGCTTAAGTGGATTTTCTGAGCTCCATATTCAGATATGCGTGTAGTTCACGTCTCCGAGGTTGCCAGATTTTTCTTGAGTAGCGTCCGAGACGGGGTTTCTCAGTAGTCTAGACCACCACCGTCAAACACAAACACTCGCCTATGAACCCTGAAAAAATCCGGGATAGAAAATACAGACCTGAAGAAGGAAATACCATTTTATTAGCTTTTTATACAGATACATGTAACTTAAAAGCAAGAGACAATGTTAAATGACAACGGTAGCTCAGTGGTTAAGCTGTCGGGCTACTGATCAGAGGATTGTGAGTTCAAATCCCAGTGCTGCCACTGTTGGGCCCTTGAGCAAGGCCCTTAACCCTCAATTGCTCAGATATATAAATGTAAGTCGCTTTGGATAAGGGTGTAAATGTTCATAATTTTATCCTTGAAAAATCCTCAAGATAAACAATGTCTCTGACTAAGATTAATTAATACATTAATAGTGTCCTTTTAATATATTTAATACTGTCTTAACATAGTTTTTTAAAAGAGTGTATTAATGGCCGAAGCTGTCAGACAGTGGCGTGAGTTTAATATGTTTAATATGTTTAAAACTCAAGTTCAAAGATGCTAATGACTGCTAGCTAGTGAAAGTTATCACATAAGGCTGCTGCTACAAATTGCTTATGAACAGCACATTACCACCAAAGTGTTTTATTCCTCTTATATCACAGCAATTTGCCGCCGATTACAACTGATTATTGATTATAGTTACATTAAATGTGAGACACTGCTGTCAGAACTGCTGTTAAAGGAGATGAATCGACGCGGTTTGACCAGTCACAGCTTCGTGTCTGAGTCATTCAGACATCGAGTTTTAAATCTGAGTAAGCGCCGATGCCTCCGCTCTGTCCGACACGGAAAGGAACAAGTTTCAACACCACGTCAACTCCACGTCTCATCAGACACGACAGAGCGGTTTTCCGGACATGTGGAAGATTTCCTTTATATTTCCCAGTCGTGTCTGAATGACTGAAACACACACAGCAGCGGTTTGAGTAAACACTCAGCATCAGTGTAGTGGAGTATCAGGAGGAAAAATCTGAAAATGAGTGTTCTAGTGTTAATATTACACAACGATTCCTCTACACGACGATTCCTCACCACGACGGTTCCTCACCACGACGGTTCCTCACCACGACGGTTCCTCACCACGACGGTTCCTCTCCACACCGACTCCTCTCCACACCGACTCCTCTCCACACCGACTCCTCTCCACGACGACTCCTCTCCACGACGACTCCTCTCCACGACGACTCCTCTCCACGACGACTCCTCTCCACGACGACTCCTCTCCACGACGACTCCTCTCCACGACGATTCCTCACCACGACGACTCCTCACCACGACGACTCCTCACCACGACGGTTCCTCTCCACGACGGTTCCTCACCACGACGGTTCCTCACCACGACGGTTCCTCACCACGACGGTTCCTCACACCGACTCCTCTCCACACCGACTCCTCTCCACACCGACTCCTCTCCACACCGACTCCTCTCCACGACGACTCCTCTCCACGACGACTCCTCTCCACGACGACTCCTCTCCACGACGATTCCTCTCCACAACGATTCCTCACCACAACGACTCCTCACCACAACGACTCCTCACCACAACGACTCCTCACCACAACGAATCCTCACCACAACGACTCCTCACCACAACGATTCCTCACCACAACGACTCCTCACCACAACGACTCCTCACCACAACGACTCCTCACCACAACGACTCCTCACCACAACGACTCCTCACCACAACGATTCCTCTCCACAACGATTCCTCACCACAACGACTCCTCTCCACAACGACTCCTCTCCACAACGACTCCTCTCCACAACGGTTCCTCGCCACAACGGTTCCTCTCCACAACGACTCCTCTCCACAACGACTCCTCTCCACAACGACTCCTCTCCACAACGACTCCTCTCCACAACGACTCCTCTCCACAACGGTTCCTCTCCACAACGGTTCCTCTCCACAACGACCCCTCTCCACAACCACTCCTCCCCACAACGATTCCTCTCCACAACGCCTCCTCACCACAACGACTCCTCTCCACAACGACTCCTCTCCACAACGACTCCTCACCACAACGACTCCTCTACACAACGACTCCTCTCCACAACGACTCCTCTACACAACGATTCCTCTACACAACGATTCCTCTACACAACGACTCCTCTACACAAGTCCATCATAAATAATATTCTACATTTTCCCGTTTTACACAGTGACTGAACTCTCACACTGACACTGTGCTGTCTTTAACATCATCATCAACACACTGACTACGTTTACATGCACATCAATATTCTGATATTAATGGGAATTTGGCAATATTCTAATTAGTATTGAGTCTAAACGCCGCAACCCGATTGCCCCGATTCAGATTAAGACAATATTCTGATTCCCCAAATTCTCACATGATTTGTTGCATGTAAACACCATATTCAAAATATTAATCTCAGGCATACTTACAATAACCGTGTGTACAGGAATATTCTGGTGCCTGTACGCATATAAACTTCGTATTCGGATTACGGCTGCAACCCGAATATAGACCTTAAACAGAATTTGATGTGCATGTAAACGTAGCCAACGATGCCACTGAAACATACCGCATGCTTCGCTAAACACACCAAAATTTAAATTTAGCGTCAAAGTATTTATTCAGATTTTCCACTCTTTGGTTCAAAAGGGTTATTTTTAAAATTTTTTGTGAATTGTACATGTTTAATTTTCAAAAAGACCATATATATATATATATATATATACAGTACTGTGCAAAAGTTTTAGCACCCTATTTATTTTTTAGTACAAACTTTGCTATAGATGTTTTATTTTATGACGTCTACATGATCAAGTCAGTACAAAAAAAAAAACATTTTAGATTCCCAAACATTAGTTTTCTAGCACAAAATTAAATGTTACAGAAAAATGTTTGTACGTCATTAAAGAAAGCAGCATATTACATAAGAGACACTTTTCAGACAGTAAACACAATGAAGGCTGCTGGGTTTCACTGCAGAAATAAGAAGCGAGTGCGAAAGTCAAAGTGTCCAGAAGAACTGTGTCTGGTTCTGCAAGATGCTCAATAAAACTTACCAGCTCATTTCCTTATAAAACTGCACACATTGTACCGGAGACTATTATTTTTATTTTTATTTTTATGTCACACTAAATATTGACTTTGTTTCATTTACTACTGTTTACTGCTCTTTACTGTATTTTTTTTTTTTTTAAATGTAGAAAAATTAAATTTCATTATTTTGAGGCACTTTCACTTGCTTTTCTCTACAGCATTTCTTTGCATGTGTCTAAAACTTTTGCACAGTACTGTATATATATATATATATAGGGCGGATGCTCCACATAAACGGATTAAAAACGTGTGTAATTATTCACATGGTAAAGTTTTCTGTGAGGTGAAATGTGTTTATGTAACGTTTTTGGAAGGAGTCTCCGGTGTCAGCGCTTTGTAACAGTCAGAGGTAACAGCTGTAACTTTAAGTTTTCCGACGTCTTCAGGACAGAGGAGTTTACACTTCTTTGCGGGTTTCTCTGTAACACCACAAACTGCGATTTTTTGTCTTATTAACTTGAAGAGAGAGAATAAAGAGAGAGAATAGAGAGAGAGAATAAAGAGAGGGAATAAAGAGAGAGAGAATAAAGAGAGAGAATAAAGAGAGAGAATAGAGAGAGGGAATAAAGAGAGGCAGGTGAGGGATGAGTGTTTATAGCTGCTATAACATAAGTGACAACAGGAACTAACTTTTTTCATTTTGATTAAATGTAACTATAAACAGATAAAAATTGTAATCAGTGGTAAGTTGCTGTGGTGTAAGAGGAATAAAACACTCGGGGACGTTGTGTCAAAGGAAAATAATCAAATTCAAAATATTTTTGACTTTACAAAATGTAAATTATGAGTAGAATGATGTAAATCATTAAAACAGCTGGAGAAAATCTACACTAAATGACCTGCACATCTCGAGGTAACAGCTTTTGGGTTTAAAATTCTTTATAGACAACCAGTCAGTTTTCACTTTCTTGTCATTTTACTAAAGTTTAAAAAAAAAATATATATATATATATATATATATATAAATACAAACTTTATTAATATTTATTTTTAAGTTTATTTTTTAAGTATTTTTTCTTCCTTGTAGAACGCTTAGGCCTAATCAGAAATAGCTATCTCCTAACGAGTCTGGTATTTTTTGCATCAGTAAAACGGCCAGGAATTTCCAACTTTTACATAAATATTGCAAAACAAACAAACAAACAAACAAACAAACAAACAAACAAACACTATCAGTAAAACTGTGACCAGCCGAGTGTACAACAGAGCAGCTAAACAACGTTCACGTCTCACCTTACCTTTTCTGCTTCTCCTGAAATATTAACCATCATCATCATCATCATCATCATCATCAGTCTAAACGTCTCGGCTCTGTCCTCCTCGGTCCGTCTGCAATCAGACAGTTTATTAAACTCAAAGAGGTTCCTGTTCCATGTTCGCGAGGCTTCAGCATGGCGATTCCTCCACTTATAAAATCAGCTCTTAATGAGAAACAAACGTGGAGCTTTTAAACTCTCGTCTCGGTCAAATCTCTCACATGTCAGCGCTCTCTCCTGCCAGGATGAAGACGTCATGTTCACTCGTCTCATAACACACACACACACACACACACACACACACACACACATATGCACACAAGTAAAGTGCACACTGAACATGGTAATAAATAAATAAATAAATAAATAAATAAATAAATACACTTTTATTCCAAACTTTATATAACAGATCTGTCTTTAATTAAATTGTGATACTTTAACTGTATATAAAACTGTATGTAGTTTACTTTTTATAGTTATTTTTTTCATCACTGACTCTTTATCACACGTTTAAGAGGAGAATAAAGACGTTTCTGTTCTGCTTAGCTTTTAATTATTATTATTTTTATTCAATACAAATTTTTTATCTCTGTTCACTTTAAGCCTCCAAACTTCACTTTCTGTAAAGAGCTTCATTTAAAAAAAAGTTTTATATAAATAACGATTCTTTATTATTATTATTATTATTATTATTATTATTATTATTATTATTATTATTATTATTATTATTATTATTATTATTAACTATTTTTAGTTAAAATGGTAGTTTGATTTAATAAAATGCACTCGTTCGACACTTTAAATACATTTTTGTTATATTTAAGTGAGTTCAAAATACGATATTAACGCGTTTAACTTCTGTACATTTTAAGAAAATACACCTTTAACACACACCAGTGTTTTTTTTGCCTAATTGTTAAAAAGCGAATTTTATAATATTTGACATAAAATGCTTCTAGATATTCTACTAAAATAATATTTTAATCACAAAACATGAAAAATGACTTTGCTGTTGAATATTTGAATAAATTGGTAAGACTTATTGCTTTTTTTTAGTTTGGGATTTTAGTGTTTGAAGAGATTTCTTTCTAAGTTTAGGACGTTTACATTATGGGCTTTTTTTTTAATTTTAATAACAGAAAAAACAAAACTAACAAAGTAAAAAAAAAAATAAAAAAAGATTCGTAAAATGAGAAAAACGCAACGGAGAACTCTCAGACCTTAAATATAAACTCGAATCAAGAACCCTGTGGCATGGTCATGTGATCTGGATGTAGTGTGTGTGTGTGTGTGTGTGTGTGTGTGTGTGTGTGTGTGTGTGTGTGTGTGTGTGTGTGTGTGTTTGGAATAGAATCGGTTTATAATTTATCAGTTATGTTGAGAGTAGAGTTGTGTAGAGTATTTTATGTAAATTAGCTAGCTAGCTTTGGGAGATTTTTCAAACGGTGATTAGCTAGCTTTATTTGGAAATTTTTCTTTACTGCCAGCCAGCTGGATTTCTGGGATATTCTTCACCAGTTCTATTTTTAAAGATATATTTTATCTCTGCGTCCTCGTTCTGCCCTTCTTGAGGCATTTGAGACCCAGAGTTTCAGAATTCTTTACAGAGGAATGTTATCAGGATGTGTATTGAGTGAAAATATGAGGTATTCTGGACCGAGATGAACTGCGATTGCTTGCTTACTGACCTGACTATTATTCAGACAGTCTGTCAGGACAGACCTTAATAATTATCTCTTTTCTTCCAGGTCGATTCCCCCTCAGGGAGAAACGTCTATACGCAATTTTCCCCCAACATCCACATGCCGTCACATTTCTATCGTTTCTCTGTTACAGAAAAGAAACTTTCCCTTGATATTTGGACAGAACTCAAAAATTTCTCTGTACTGTATGTGTGCTCGGCGTCTCTGAGGGTTTCAGACTGTACCATTTTTCCATCAGTTTGGGCCACGTTCCCAGAGTCCAGTCTTAAAAATATTAATATTAATATGGAGGTTATGTTTTAGTCCAACAGATTTAAACAAGCCAGTGAAGGTGTTCTTTCTTCTCTCGCCCACCATTCAGACGCAATCCTGGCGTTAAAACTCATCATTACTGTGTTTATTTGGTTCTCTCTGTGTGTGTATGTGTGTGTGTGTGTGTGTGTGTGTGTGTATGTGTGTGTGTGTGTGTGTGTGTGTGTGTGCGTGCGCACTACTTATTTTGTTTAATGATTCCAATCATTTTATTCTGAAAGCTGAAAATGAATATTTTCATGGCGTCCCATCCAGTTGGATCAGTTTATTGGCTCGTTAATGAATAACTCTAAAACAGAGCTCTAAACATTAAACGCTCATTTAGAAGGTCTGGGAATAAAGGCTGTAAATCCCAGGCTCTGATTATCGTCGTAATGGTGATGTATTGCAGAAGTGTGCTGGAATGGACGGGTTGTTTTTCTCCATGTAGAAGGTGTGGTGGATGAAAACACAGAGCTGTTTTGATATAGACGTTTCACAAACCCACTGGTGGGTAAAGTACAAAAGTCCTGTACTCGAGTGAAAGTAGAGACTGCTTTGACTTTCAGAGAAGTCTTCTGTTTACATTTCTGCTTGAGTTCAAGTACAAAAAGTAGCTGTATTTTGACTGTATTTAAGTATTAGATGTAAAAGTACTGAGTTACTTTTGCTATCATTTTGATGATCAGTTTGTAGAGATATCTCCCTCCTCTATCTTCTCCATTTTCAGATGACTGGAGTGTAAATATATAAATATATAAATATATATACCTCTACAATATATAATAAGATTACACTTATTTCATGTCTCCTTCAAACCATATGCCTTCTTGAGTATCAGGACCGGCACATGAAAGGTCAATGAACAACATTCATGAATTACGTGGCACAAATCATTCGTCTTTATCTTCCACACCACGACCCTCTGCCCTCTCACTCCTAACTTCTTTTTACCAGGTGCTTTTTCATCCTGGCTAACTGACTGTCTCTCTCTCTCCCTTCAGACCCTTCTCTCTCTTTCTTGCCTTTTTTTTTGGACTATCAACAAAAATATGATTGACATTCTGTATCAGTGCATAAATGAAGCTAAAACACTTTACACACATTACACGTCTCTGTGTGTAACTACTGACCAAGTTTCTATTCGTAATAAACATGTAGGCTGACATAACTGTGTATGTACAGTCATACACTCTTGATGGTATTTTTTTTAAAAATGTAGAAAGATTTCATTTCATTATTCTGAAGGCATCTTCGCTCCTCAGCGTTTCTCTGCATAAAGAAATGCTCCTAAAACTGTTAGATGGTTCTGTGAAAATAAATGAAGATGAATAACGGCTTTCAGAGACGGATTAAACCTGGATCATCTCAGGTCCGTGCACGCAGCTTTAGCCGTATCAAAGCTTCTACTGTGAGATCCGTTAAAGTAGCCGTTTCTGTTATGATTTTCGGCTTTGTTAGCTTCCCCGAGGCGGTCTGATCGGTCCTGTGAGGACGTGCGCTGATAGAGAAGCGTTCCCATTGGCTGCAGCCCGTAGGTATTACAGCCAATCACGAAAGTCACCGTTGTGCAACCACACGCAGAATATCCCCGCATAATGATCTGAATATTTTTGTGTAATATGTATAAACATTTATTTACTTATTATTATTATTATTATTATTATTTTTTGTTTTTGTTTTTGTTTACAGAGGCATCCAGTGACACACATTCCGGCAGAAATGTGCTATAAAAAATAAAACATTACTCATCTATAAGATGAAAAGCTCAAAATGACCTTCGGTACGCACCGGATAAAGGAGGCGGTCTGAACTGTGTGCGTTTCATTTCTATATTTATGGTCGAGTACGGTCTACGTTTTTATAAACTACAGATTTGAATAGAAATGCGTGTCACTGGATGCTGCTGTAAAATATTCAAGCTAGATTTCCCAGCCAATTAAAAGCTGCGCTGCAGTCTGATTGGTCGACTGACTATTTCACACAGTCCAGTTTTTTTTTCCTACTTCGGTGTGATATAAAATAAATAGTAATGACTGATATGATACTTAAAGTAACAGAGTAAAAATATAATATTTTGCTTTGAAATGTGGTGAATCTTTAATCTGTTGAAGTAAAACTATGGAAATGGAAATACTTTAATAATAAAGTCTTGGGGCTCTTGGGAGGTGTAGTTATTACTGGGAAAAGTTTACACGTACACTTTCTTTCTTTCTATTCTGGGATAAAGATGTTACGCAAGTAATTAATGATCGTAAACTTTTCCAGTGTCTACATTTTAACTCGAAAGGACGAGCGGCAGCTTGTTTTTGTTCCCCCGAGAACCCGGTGGTTAAAGCATTTTTTAGAAGCTAGAATGTTTAAAGTCTGTGTTTCACACTTCATTTAGTTTGGATTGGAGACGAGCTGGACTAATACTGAGTTGTACAAAAAGAAGCCATTCCCTCGCCCCCTAAACCCCTCCCCCCGCCCCCTTCCGTGTAGTCGGTTTGCCCCGTGTACCCCCCCCCCCCCCCCCCCTTGGTAGAATCATCAATAATAATAATAAAGACGTTTCTCAGATGCCGTGTTTCCTGCTGGACCTGCGGGTCAGGAGGGAGTGCGTGGTAACAGATGGTAATGTAATAACACGACCTTCGACCCTGACAGAGCTACCGAGGAGGTTGCAGATGAAATGTGAAGTGCCCGGTAGACGAGCTGTCGGCACGGCCTGCCGTTTGAAGCCGTTTTTTCGCGGAAACTCCGAAGCCACTTTAATCAGAATAAGCCACGCTGATGAGGTGTTTATAGCTCGTGTGGGATGGGAACGGCTCGAGGCGTCGGATCAACCTGGAAATAATAATAATAATAATAATAATAATAATAATAAGTAAACCACCCTTATACTGAGTGCATGTGGCCAGGTTTAGTTTCAGTTTGACTCTTTTGAGACTCTCGTAGAGATTGGAGCGTGCCACACAGCTATCAAACACCTCATCTACTTATTGTTTTATACCACGACTTTGTACATTTTATACAACTATTCTTCTCAGAAACACGCCCACTTTTTGTACACAAACCTGCTCCCCTAAGCACGCAAACACCTCATTCTGTATCTTTATAAATCAGGGCCTTTGTTTTCCCCGAACATTCACTTACTTTTCTATTTTTATTCTTTCTCTGATCTGGAAACGCATTCGCTGTGTGTGTGTGTGTGTGTGTGTGTGTGTGTGTGTGTGTGTGTGTGTGTGTGTGTGTTTAAAATCTGCATTCACAGTGCCGGTCGTCTCCCAGCCTCATTTTTCTCAGCAAGGTCGAAGCGTGCACTTTATAAAACCTCGCTGTTTTCTTGTCTGGCTCGTATCTCCTCGCTCGGCTTCGTGGACGTGTTCAGAATCTCTGACAGACTCGCTGATGTGTTTTCTGACACACTGATACCTACAACCATGGACAAAACGAAAGGGCATTACAACCTACATTAGCTACACACACTCTTTGTGGACCTTGAAATATGACAGTATGGCATATAAAATGATGGATAACACTGAGATGACATATAAGTCATCTCAGCGTGATGTTGGAAGCCTCTCAGTTCCTGTTGGTCTAAAAGCATTTCTAAAACATTTTTAAGCCGTTCGTTTTATTCCACTTGCCCACAGGCTCCTGTCAGAAATCTTACTTCTCAATATTTTTTTTTTTGAAAACATAACAAGGTCTGGATCCGACTGTGGAGCTTTACTGAGGCTTTCTCTGGAAACATCGTCAAAGTCCTGGGAAAAGCCAACGCGGTGAACAAAGACATGTCCGTCCTCATAAACCAGGAAAACAAGGGGAAACTTGATACAGCGTGAACTCCAAACTGGGCAAAACCCGTGGAGGTAAATAAAACACGGCTGTGGGAAACGTTACTGAAAAACATGCAAGAAGTCGCAAAGACCGCCGGGGAAACAATGAGACACAAGCAAAGCTGATCACTGAAGGCATAAGTCGATAATTAGAACAGGAAGACCATATAAGGAAAGCGGGTCATGTAACGAGAAGGCTAGCAGTTCAGGAGGATTGGAATGTTTCCAGCTTCTCAACCCTGATGTGCTTCTGTATTAATAAAGTTTCAGATAAAAATGCTTGTCGTAATAGTTAGCTGAACATTAGCTACATTAGTAGGTTCAGTCAGGTGCTATCCTCTTTAGTAAGTTTATTCGAAATGTACATGTTTGTTCGTATATATTTCTTGCTGCTGTGACCCAGAACTAGCATGCTACTTGTTTCCTGCTAAAGTGCACACATCAACCCAGGATACATTCTGGCCATCGGAAAGAGCTATTCTAATACCTCTTACTGGATGACGGATGATGTTTTATTTACAAATCTGCAACCCGCATGGACCTGGAAATGGTGATGAAACTGAGAAGAGAAGAGTGCAACACAAAACTGTGTGATGAAGTAGAGAAAATGACACATTATTGCCAACGTGTTAGCATCAGACTTAGGATAGAGGAAGGACTGTCTGTATGTCACTCCTTCCCCAGGGATTTGTGCATGGCATCAACAAGTAAGTGAGGTGAAGGTTTGTCCAAGATTACCAACATTCCTATGACGTCATCGTGCTGCTTACAGTAAGCAGTATATATAAAAAAAACAAAAAAACATTCTCGCCAAAGTTGTTAGCATCATATCACTAACGTTCAACAGATGAATGTATAGAATTTCAGAATTTGGAAAGAAACATCCAAGGATAATATTCCCATATTTGCAGAAATGCCTCCCATGCCTCATTAAAAAAAACCCCCAACAACTTTAAAACTCCTGCCCAGACACGTCTGAAAACCAGAAAAACTCAGAAGCATTTCTCCAGAACAGATACGTCATGGTGCTGAAAGCCCCGGAGCTGAGCTGTCAGTGCTGAGAGACATGTATAAATTACAGCCTGGAGGACAGTAGCTCTGAGAGAAATGACCTCCTCATAGCCGAGAGTGATGAAGGAGAGGAGTTATACCCAGTATCTCGCTCCATCTCTCCGTCTTTAGCTAAAAGTTTCTTCTGCTTCCTCGCATTCATCTTCACCATCACTCCGCTCAACATGTTCCTCATCATCACCTTCGTCACTCTGAGCAAGCAGGGTCCAACTGAAACTCCACCTCAGCACTAACACACACCGCTAACACACAACGCTAACACACACCACCATGGAGAGTACGCCAGCAGAGCCGAAAGAGAAAGGTCCTCCGTGTCCTGTCTTTACTCCACCACTGAATCACTCTGAATTGATTCTGGAGCCATTCTAAGCCACTTTGATTCAAATCTGAATTCTTAATCACTCATCAATTCTAAATCAATCTGAATCAATTGTAAATCACTCTGAATCAATTCTAAAGCACTCTGACTCAATTGTAAATCACTCAATCAATTCTGAATCACTCTGAATCAATTGCAAATCAATCTGAATCAATTCTAAATCACTCTGAATCAATTCTAAAGCACTCTGACTCAATTGTAAATCACTCAATCAATTCTGAATCACTCTGAATCAATTCTAAATCACTCTGAATCAATTCTAAAGCACTCTGACTCAATTGTAAATCACTCAATCAATTCTGAATCACTCTGAATCAATTGTAAATCACTCTGAATCAATTCTAAACAACTAAACAACAACTCTAAAAATCACTTTGAATCACTTGTAAAATGCCCCACATTACTGTAACCCACTCTAAATAAAATGCTAAATCACTCTGCTCAAGCTTTAACTCAGGACCTTAGTCACAGATTCCTGCAGAATGTCCAGTCAATCAGGAACAGGAGCATCATGGGAAATCAGACAGACTTGCATACGTAACTTCAGATCATTTGGGCTCGTTTCCAGCTCTGCGGTTCATTTTTCTCTTTCCACGGTGGCTTTATTTCATCTTGAATAATGAAATGACTCACACTGCACTGGTTTATTTTTACATTAGATCTTTTGGGAAACATTATTTTCCCAAAAGGCAGAATTCAATAAGAGCAGAGAATGATATGGAGCACATAAAGATAATAAAATTGTGCAGCCGCAGCCTGAAGTCTGAGCGAGTGTAACTGTGCTGCTCGGCAGGTGGGAGGGACCGCCTTCCTCTCTCCTCAGCCAATCACCAAAACCAAATCGGCAAGTTAGTGCTTGTAACACACTAATCCTCCAATGTGCTATATATATATTTTTTGTTTGTTAAATGTTTAAAGTCAGTAATGTTTTTCTTGTAGATTGGATTAGTTTCGTCTCGCTCGGTGGGTTCCGCTTGTTTTGGGTTAGGCAAAAACACCCCCAGACCACACCCCCTACACCACACCGCTCATACCACACCCCCTACACCACCACCCCCCAGACCACACCCCATACACCACATCCCCAGACAAAACACCCCTACACCACCACCTCCCAGACCACACCCCTCATACCATACCACATACACCACACCCCTCATACCACACCACCTACACCACACCCCTCATACCACACCCCCTACACCACCACCCCCCAGACCACACCCCTTACACCACATCCCCAGACCAAACACCCCTACACCACCACCTTCCAAACCACACCCCTCATACCATACCCCATACACCACACCCCTCATACCACACCACCTACACCACACCCCTCATACCACACCCCCTACACCACCACCCCCCAGACCACACCCCTTACACCACATCCCCAGACCAAACACCCCTACACCACCACCTTCCAAACCACACCCCTCATACCACACAGCCCAGACGACACCCCTACACCACATCCACTACATCACACCCCCAGACCACACCCTTCACACCACACTCCCAGACCATGCCCCGACCTTCTCGGCTGCTGCAAAGCGTTTCTGTGAGTGATTCACTACCTGTCGACGGCCCACATCTGAAACATCTCAGCAGGAAATCATGCTTTGGTTCTCATGGGAAAACGGAGAACTCCCCTCCGATATATTATTTTAATAATTATGAATCAGTTCTGTTTGTTATTTCTTTCAATACATTTCAAGAGAACGAGTAACACATTTTTATGAGTCTGGCTCAGCTGTAACTCATGAATTATCACCCAGACTGCATGACTTTCACTTCTGTAAAGTATAAATGTCAGAGAAAACAGCTTCTGTCAGCAGGATACTGCAGTGTTCTACCGCCAGAGATGTCGGTTCTCATGTTCAATGCAGACGACGTCCACAGGCTATATTGTGTGGTTCTCTCTGAATCTTTACTAATAACACATAAATATGGCTCCAAACTCAAAAACACTATTTATGGCTGATTGACAGCTACTGATTCAGCAATGCATGCTGGGAAACTGCAACAGGTCAGTCGCACAGGAGCTAATTACCTACACAACAGCTGCAGTTTCAGTTGGCCAGTGATATTAAATCTGATATAAATCACAGTGATATACATCACAATATACGGAACCATATTATCAGGATTTACGACACTATCACAATAACTGATCCAGATTATTCAATATAATGAATAATTCAATATAACGTTTTTTTTTTATTTTTTTAATTCAGTCATTTTTACAGTGTAACACTTCCCAGATTACCCAGTTACCTCTCAGATGAGATAGTTACCTTCCAGAATGAACAAATCAGCTCTTCTTGGTTATCTGAGCTGCTATAACTCCCAGATTATTTTGTTAGCTCCTACCAAGTCAGTTTCTAGATTATATAAATTAACTGGTAAATCAGTTCCAGGTATGGTGAGCTAGCTCCCAGATCTGAGATAACTCACAGTTTGTCAAATAAACTCCCAGTTTAGTTAGTTCCAGCTGTCCCAGTTAGCAGGTTAGATGAAATCCTATCGTTTTTCTTTGACATTAAGAATGATGAAGGTTTGTTTGGGTCTCCTGGGACAATGACATCTACATATTTTCTGTTTGACATGCTGGAGATTTTTTAAAACCCTCACATTGTAAAATACTGGACTGATGAAACAGAAAAAAAATTAAGAAATCAAGGTTGCAATAATTTATATAAAGAGAGGGTGACATTTCCATTGGTCCCGTGAAGTGAAGGAGAACGAGGAAGTGATATCAGAGGGAAAACTTCAGCAGCGACGTGCCCGAGCCGGTTCTGTGACAGAAACCTACGATACGGCTCACATTCTTAAGATCTGATATTCTCTCTGTGTGTGTGTGTGTGTGTGTGTGTGTGTGTGTGTGTGTGTGTGTGTGTGTGTGTGTGTGTGTGTGTGTGTGTGTGTGTGTGTGTGTGTGGAATGAGTCTAAACACTTCAGCTCCTCTGACAGCTGTGTTTTACTGTACAACCTGAAACCACACACATACACACACAATGAGACCTTCATACTAGTATACGATTACAATATCATAAGTACGGAATAAAACACTTGGGGGC